>OZ024827.1:81078177-81678177 GCA_964016985.1 Anodontia alba
CCTTAAAAAACTGAACATTTTCAGATAAAAAAAAATCTTATATTTCATATTTCTGCTCAAAACATACGTTGTGGGTACTCGTTAGAACTCTCTCGACGAGGCAGTTCTAACGAGTACCTACAATGTATTTTGTTAGCAGAAATATGAAAAATAATGTATAACCCTGTGAAGCCCAGTTTTACTATATAAAAGTGGGGTTTAAGGTGGGTCGAAATTATATAGGCATGTTTTCGTGATGCTTTAACAGGTTTTCATAAGCATGTATTCATAACTTTTAGTTTGTTAATATTACCATAGCTCTAGACAAGAGACTTTTTTCAGTCAAAACGAACGAATATTATATATAATATAGAATAATATATATTTTCTCATTTCTCCATGAAAACATATGTTGTGGTATTCATTATAAGCGCATCGGCAAGGCACTGCTAATGAATACCCACAACATCTGTTTTCATTGGGGAACAAGGAAAATATTAATCGAATACCACCCTATCCCTCTTGTCTACAGACATGATTACCCTATTTAAAACTTAGTTTTAGTGGGTTTTGTTATGCAGCAAACATGTGAGTTCTCATTAGAATGACCTCATTGTAATTACCCACCACATATATTTTGCAACAAAAAAGACAAAAATATCACTATAATTATCTTCTTACCTATGGTTGTGAACTATTCATCTGTCGAGATGACAGACAATTATAGCCCAAACATCCAACAAAATATTGAATTAACGCTTGGCATTCTGGGTAAAAATTTCAACAAACAACATTTTGAAATAATTTTCTTATTTTTTTTTTTCCTAAGCTTTGACAATGTCCTTTTTTTCTGAAAAAAAAAAAATAAAGAAAAATAAAGTAAAGAAATAACCGTCCATTCGAAAACTCGCTTCAGCATTACGTCGTGGGGGCGTCGTACGGATATTATTGCGACGTTCTGCATTTGATGGGAAAAACTATATCCGAATAGTCTGTTTATCTGTAACTTTCCATAACTAGATAAGAGGGATATTTTTTTTTTTTAATTATTTTTTTTTATGATGTAGTTTAGGATATTTTTGTTATTTTTAGCCTTTAAGGTTGTGGTTACTTATTGTCAGAATTGCATCTTCAGGGGAAATGATATTCTTTCAGTGAAGGCAACTCTGTTCAGAATTATTTTGCCTTCCTTCTAAAAAAGGGGCCATTACGAAAACATGCCTATTCAAATATACAGAAAGTTTCCAAAATTTTCAGATACAAAAACTCTGATATTTTTCATATTTCTGCTCAAAACAGAGATTGCGGGACACGTTAGAACAGCCTCGACGAGGCGGTTCTAACAAGTACCAACAATGAATGTTTTGAGCTGAAATAAGAAAAATAATGTATACCCCTCTATACCCCAGTTTTACTATATAAAAGTGGGGTTTAACGGGGTCAAATTTATATAGGCATGTTTTCATGATGCAGCTCTGAAAGTTAATAATTTGCTCCCCCCGCCCCCTCTCCCCGGAGAAAATTATTTCCTTTTAGAGTTGTTCCTTATCGACTGGGGCTTGATCTGCAAGAAAGTGAACAAGAAATCATAGGAGTTCTCTCCCTTGTAAAAAATGGACAATCTAACAAGTATACTCAATCTCCTGAAGATGTGTAAGCCCAGCGGGCACATAGCGTTTATACAGCGTCGCGTCAACGTCGATGCAACGTCATGACGTTGCATCGACGTTGACGCGACGTTGTATAAGCGCCATGTGCCCCTGACAAGTGGTTTTGTCTACTGTCTGTGAAATATTTTGCCAGTAATTTACCTTTTTGTAATCATTTTTTATACCCTCTTACACGATAGTTATAAGATATTTTAAGCTGAATTTCAGAGTGTCTGTCAGGTACGCCAGTAATTCGTTTCCCAGCAGTAAATTACCTAGCGGGCACACGACGTTTATACACAAGTCGCACTCGACGTTAATACGACGTCATATAAGCGTTATGTGCCGGCTGAGTTATCATTACGAAAACACGCCTATTCAAATATATAGAAAATTTCACCCCCAAAAAACTGAAAATTTTCAGATAAAAAACTCTGATATTTTTCATATTTCTGCTCAAAACATAGATTGTGGGTACTCGTTAGAACCATCTCGGCGAGGCGGTTCTAAAGAGTACCCACAATCTATGTTTTTTGCAGAAATAAGAAAAATATTGTATACCCCTGTAAACCCCAGTTTTACTGTATAAAAGTGGGGTTTAAGGGGTCAAAATTATATAGGCGTGTTTTCGTGATGTATACTATCAAACAATTGAAAACATTACTATGCGTAGGTACTGGGTAGCTCTAGTTTGGAATTGTTAGTGAACACATTTAAGTGATTCCTTGCGGAGTTATGTTCCTTTTTGTAATATATACTTGTAATCCTTATATTTTCATAGGTTGGATTGGAACTTTCCATGTGCACGGCGTTAAAATGGTCTTTGGAAATCGCAGTGAGAAAAAGGACGATGTGCATTAAGGATGCCTATTATTTGCTGAAAATCAGTCTGTTAATCACTTGGCTTTCCGTGTAGTTATTTAGTGGAAGGGTTGTTGTTTACCGTTTGGGTACTTTTTTTCAGAACGGTTCCTTTCTGAGCTATAAATAGACATTAAAATTTGGGAAAGAGCTGCAAAAATGCCCTTTTCATCATTTGCAATAACTTGTAATTATTGGCTTGTATAGAGCACTCCCGAATATCAAAAAGATATTGAAATATTTATATCATATACAAGTATCGTTTTGGTATTCAGCCATGCTCTATGTCAACCAAATGTTGATTTCAAGCTGCAAGAAATGTCAGAAATGGCATAATTTACTCACTTTATAAAACGTGAGCCCTTGTAAATCCTAATTGAGACATAACCCCAAATCAAAACCCAATCCTGAAACTTAAATCATTTCTCAATACCCATCCACACACAGACACAGACACACAGACACACACAGACACATGTACTAAAAAAAAAACAAAAAAAAAAACAAGAACGAATTTTGATTCTGACACAGCTTTCATGTTTGACAGTTTGTCATGCTGTAAAATTAATAACATTTATTTGTATAGATTATGTATACGTATATAACTGAAACTGAATTTTGACACATATTAATTTTTATTTGATGATAGGTTTGTATGAAGGTACAAACTTTGTAGAGATGTATCTGTTCAGAAAGAGGGCCAAAATTGAACCTTAATGCATATTGTCCCCTGAGATTTTATAATAATTATAACTTCTTTACCGTTACCACTCTCTGGACTAATTCAACAGACGACAAATTGATGATACATATGCAGTGTTAATATTTTTCACAGAAAATGGATTTTGACGTTTCATGCAAATTTTCTCCTATGCAGACAATTTGCATGAAAAGTCAAATCTATTTTCTAGGTAAAGTTAAGAGACAATTTGCAATTTTCAGGGAAAAATTAGAAATAAATATTTGGAAATTTTGTCTGCTGAACTTTTACACAGCAGAAGATGACTTATTCGGCATTATAGTTCCAGTATAATATACGGGTTTAAAGGGATTACTTGTTTATATGTGACAAGATGCTGTTTTGCGAGAGGGAACCTTCGTATGGCAGGGTATTCATACTTTCTGATAGTTATTTGTATTAAATGGTAGTATTGTCCGTTGGTATACGTAGGCGCTACCCACCTGTTCTCGTCTGATTGAATGAATATTGTGAAATTTAACAGATTTATTTTAAGCCGGAACGTGAGAAAACGTACCTTCTGACATATGCGCCCAACGAAGACTCAAATCAGCCTGCGCATCCACGCAGTCTGATCAGAGTCTTCGTTGTCCGCAGGAAGAAACTTTCGATCCCTGGCTATCCTAACTGCTACTAGCGACGATTCTGAACAAACTGCGCGAATGTTCGGGTTCAGGGTCATCTCATTACGAAAACACGTCTATTCAAATATATAGACAATTTTACCTCCAAACACTGAAAATTTTCAGATAAAAAATTCTGATATTTTTCATATTTCTGCTCAAAACATAGATTGTAGGTACTCGTTAGAACCGCCTCGGAGAGGCGGTTCTAACGAGTACCCACAATTTATGTCTTTGAGCAGAAATAAGAAAAATAATGTATACCCCTGTAAACCCCTGTTTTACTATATAAAAGTGGGGTTTAAGGGGTAAAAATTATATAGGCATGTTTTCGTGATGAGAATTCTTCACCAGGCGCACATGTGCGAATTACGTTTCACGCTTCCTGGCGTTGCAGCCCATTTTCATGTTGAGTTCAATATGTGGCATTGTAGATATTTACATTGTGTGGTACAAAATAAAAGGGTGTTTTGTTAAGATTTTAACATACAATTATACTGCACAGACAAACTACATGTATATATAGAGGATATTTACTCTTTTGCTGTGAATATTTTCATCGAGTGTAATAAAAACATCAGTATTTTCACGAGTGCGAAGCACGAGTGAAATGTGAGTTTTCATTACACGAGATGAAAATTTTAATGGTATTCACTGAAAAAGAGTAAATTTTCGTTTTATTTTATTCTTTACAGGCCAATGCGCGTTTCTGACATCATAACTAACGTCACCAAACAAAACATGAATGTCATGGCGCTGACGTTCAATGGTTTACATGTGAAGAGCTGGAGAGACCAAAACAAATTAAAATAATCTTGTTACCAAATGTTCTTTACATTCTAACAAGAAAATGCATACCAACACTTGACAGTTTTGCTCAGAAACAGAGAAGATAGAGGAGTTAAAAAACCGAAGTGGGATTGGCATCTGTTAAGGAAAAAATGAAGACAACCGAAGTCTTCCGAAGCGAGTAGTGAAAATGACATATTACAGTATATATACAATTATTGACTGTTGAGTCATTGGACATCATGTCAATATTGGTATTCTCTGGTCGACATCACGTTATGTCCAATGACTCAATAGTCAACAATTGTTTTGTATAATCACTCCACTGAATAAATTTCACGAAAACATGGCTATATAATTTTGACCCCCTTTTATATAGTAAAACTGGGGCTTACAGGGGTATACATTGTTTTTCTTATTTCTGCTCAAAAACATTGATTGTAGGTACTCGTTAGAGCCGCCTCATCGAGGCGGTTTTCTAACAAGTACCCACAATCTATGTTTTGAGCAGAAACATGAAAACTATCAGAATTTTTTATTTGAAAATTTTCATTTTTTGGTGGTAAAAGTTTCAGTATATTTGAATAGGCTTGTTTTCGTAATGAGGTGCTATGTTGAGTCGATGTTCAGGGTAATGCGAAACGTTTACTTTCGAATTCTTCTTTGATATTTTCCGCAGCGTATAATCCTCGAGGTATAATCACTCCAATGACTGCATTTCGGATCGTTTATGTTGAGGTTTTACGGCCCAGTCAATCCAGTTGGGTCATGTCGAGCGCGGTCAGTTTACCTAACCACACGTTAACTGGGCAGGCTTAACCAGTATTGTGCACATTCTTTCGCCAGAAAGCATTTCGGATGCGATGTTCAGGGTAACATGTAAGAAAACGATGCGAAACGTATAATTCTGAATTTTTATTTGACCTTGTGCCTATTCAACAACCCACTTTACTTTTGTTCCCTGCCTCGGTTGGTTTGATTCTTAGGTTATATGCAGTTTTGTGGCTTTTAGAGGAGGCCGGGCCTTATAGCTTGAATGATCGCAAACAATAGCACTGGTTCCCCTATTTAAATAAAGTTCAAACAATAGGACGAGATCCAGCAAGCTGTAACGTAGGGTAATGCCAGTCTAATTTTAGAACGCGATGTCGCAGGGAAAAATCTATTTTTGAAAAATAATGTCCCCTGGAAAAACGAATTTTAGAAACACATGTGATGTCTTATGGAACAGTGGACAAGAAGATATATCAGGCCCTATAGATTACGTCCTTGGCCAATGGGAAAGCTTTTTTTTTTTATAGATTATGTAATAATATAATTTGTTCATAATCATACAGGTCACATCAGAAAGAAGGAAAGCGGGAGATCCCGAGTAAATATTGACGTTTTAACGGCTGCGCAACGCCGTGTTGTGAAAAGATCTTCCGGAGGTGGTTGCGGAGAGTCAGTTTAGGTAGCGTTGATGGTGTGTGTCAGTTGACATAAGGCTGACATTTTGGCACGATCGCCGATATCTAAAATCGGGCGATGTAATTCAACCTCTTATTTAGTCTCCCATATATTCAGACCGGTATTGTAATCCTTTTAGGATATGGAACAAACACCATTGGCGATCGTACCAAAATGTCAGCCTTATTTTGTTGCGCTGTGGAGATAAGCAGCCGTATCGTCGTCATGTGGTGACGTCATATGTCACTGTGACCTTGAAAGATGATTTAGCGTTGTTGTCCCATCATTGCGGAGATTTAGGAATTTACAAATTTATCTCTTTAATAGATAAAGTCAGGTGCAAATGTCTTTCTGAAA
The DNA here is from genome assembly GCA_964016985.1 of Anodontia alba. Lineage (NCBI taxonomy): Eukaryota > Metazoa > Mollusca > Bivalvia > Lucinida > Lucinidae > Anodontia > Anodontia alba. The sequence goes on from OZ024827.1 coordinate 81,084,624, forward strand.
AACGTCGAAAGCAAAATAGTTATCCAGTGTCCGCCTATGTCATTATTGTCAGGTTGAGGCAAACATATTTTTGTGTGAATGAGAACAGTGAGACGGATGCGCAATATTGACTGAATGTCCACTGTTAACACTAGATTTTAGTTTTAAACCTTCTGCTGAATGAATTAAGATGCCACGCCCACTTCAAAGTTTCAGCCAATCAGATTACTTGATCAGGATTTTGCTATAAATTCACATACTTAATGGCAAACAGTGCAGATCCAGATCAGTTGGCTTCTTCAGAAGCCAACTGATCTGGATCTGCACTGTTTGCAAAGGCAGGGTATATCTGGGTTCAGCAGGACAAAGGTTGATATAGTCAATTTCATTTATGGCATCTGAACATTTGTATGTACTGTATTTTTTGCCGGCCTCGGTGGCTCAGTTGGATGCGCCGTCCGACTGGAGACCAGGAGGTTGCGGGTTCAACCTCCGCCGAGGTCGGCAACATTCTTTCGCGGAGATTGATCATGAAATATTTTCTATGGTCATTCTCTCCTTTCCGCTGATTCAAGGAGGGCAGTTGTCAGTTTCTGGCGAAAGAATGTGCACAATACTGGTTAACCACTTAGAGGACTAAACCTGCCCAGTAAAGTGTGGTTAGGAAAACTAACTGCGCTCGACATGACCCCATTGGGTTGACTGGGCCGTAAAACCTCAACACAAACAAACAATGTACTGTATTTACCTTAGTTTTCGGTCAGACGAGCAAACAGTGTAGAAATTGATCAGACGCCGTAGAATGCGGTTTTTGACCAGGGCCTTTACTGTTTGCCACACATCTGGCAGTATTTTGGTCACATTAACCGTTTAAAGGGACTGGCTAAAATTTTAGTACAAGTTTGGCAACATCTCGCAGAAAACTCGCTACGGTGTCAAATCGATAACTCCTATACTACTGTGAATTAAGCTCTTGACCAAAATTGAATTTGTTTCCCTTGGTACTGTTTTTGGCTAGACGTACGATTTACTGATACTGATTGTTTATGTAACAATTTACACTTATTCCAATCAAAACAAATTTTGACCCTCTTGTACTTTGTTTCTTTGAATAGCTGTACAGAAATTAAAAGTTGAACATCGTTTGAATTTACTGAAGTCAACTTTATATTCGCCGATTCATTCATTCATTGATTCACTCACTCGCTCACTCAATCACTCACTTTTTCATTCATTCATTCATTCATTTCCTTTGTCTAAACTTCTTTTTTTTCTTATAATAAAAATAAAATCAATTTGTAAGACATCTAATGTACATTTAATCCGAACGTCAAACTGTTAGTACGGCCGAGTTCCGTATATAATTCGTTAAGACATTCTAGGCACACGATCATATACTTGACACTAGCAGCTTATATCAATATCATAGGAAATTGTAATTATTTATTTATTTATGTATTTATTTATTACCCACGTCACATGATTTTCAACAAATACTGGGCCCAGTTGTTCAAAGCTAACGATGTCATTAGTTAACGATTCGTTAAAATTTAGATTGAGTGATACACAAATATGCTGAAATTTTTTGCTGAAAAAATGTGAGTATCTTTTGCAGTGCAAAAGCTACTCACATTTTTTCAGCAAAAAATATCAGAATATTGTATATTGAATCCACTAAAACAGTTAACGAAATGACCCTTAACGAGCTCGTTAAGCTAACGACGCTTTGAACAACTGGGCCCTGGTTGCTGTATGCATTGGCTGGCTTCGATAAAGAGTTAATGCGACTAGCGAAGGTTATAACTAGACTGCGCGTACTGGCTGATCTGATCCTTTGCTGGTCGTCATTGCCACTTTGGTGGAAATCAATTGTTGTGGCCCTTATTTATTCATTTAGTTATAAAATGTTCGACGTTCGGATTAAAAGTAAGCAAAAATTAGACGTAAATGGAAGAAACTTCCAGTTTAGCTATATATGAATAAATTACATCATTATAATCAATGGAATACTAGCTTTCTGCTCTACGTTATAATAGATTCGCAAATGCTAATTTATGTATATTATTTGAGTCCAAAAATGAAGATTCACGAAATATGAATAAAAATCTTTAAGAAATTTAGGATTAATAAGAAGAATACTATAGGCTCAGCTGGAAGAAATTTCTAGTTGACGTATTTCTATGATTTTTATACCAGATTTAAGAGCTTGAAATGCTCTTTCATCCTAGACGTTATACTTTTATGTCGGGAAATATATTAGATTAAGAAAAGAAATTTACTTGTGTATTTCTATACATTTTCCTATTAAACGGAGGACCGTAAACAGGTAACTGCTTATCTCCTGGACGCTTGGAGATTATCAGAAAATCGCGAGACTATAACGACTGTTCTGCCCTATAGGAATTCTGTTTAGTGGTTAAACATTATTAAGCCCAAAGATATGCATGTATATGCCACAACTCTGATAATAATCGACTTGAAACTTGGTTAGAAGTATCTGAGTGAATTGTAGATCCAAAATAGTTAAAATGTTTTGATCGGAAATCCAGTATGGCTGCCACAGTCGTAATCTTGAAAATATATTCTGAATTTCTTCTCCTGATGTTTCATTTTGTGTGATTCTATTCCAGTAAAGTTGATTCAGCACCCCTCTTCCGGTAGATTTTTGGGTCGATTGTTTACAGTCGAGACATAGTATACAAACGCTAAAATTTTCTTAAGGTGGTTGTCTACGTTTGCTGTTGATAGAGGGTTAACTATAAAGCCTGAGCTGGGACATTTGGGTCATTGGCAAACAGTGCAGCCCCAGATCAGACGCCGCAGAACGCGGCGTCTGGTCAGGGTCTGCACCGTTTGCTTAAATTACTGGAAGTTAAGGGTTAAAGGAAATAGTCTTAAGTCCCTGTTCAAGACCATATTCCCAGCCTGCACTCAAAGACAATCGACCCACGAGTGCTCTCAGCGCTTTGATTAATACTACTGACCGTTCTTAGGCGCTGGTTCTCGTGTTTGTTCTTTGTGTTGCCTTATGGCTGCTCGCTGAGGGGCGCTTTTCAATTAATACATTACGAAAACATGCCTATATACTTTTGACCCCCATAAACCCCACTTTTATATAGTAAAACTGGGGTTTACAGGGGTAGACATTATTTTCTTTATTTCTCCTAAAAACATAGATTGTGGGTACTCGTTAGAACCGCCTCGTCGAGGCGGTTCTAACGAGTACCCATCATCTATGTTTTGAGTTTTTTATCTGAAAATTTTCAGTTTTTGGAGGTGAAATTTTCTATATATTTGAATAGGCGTGTTTTCGTAATGTCCTGTTCGTTGTCTTCCTGCTGTGTTAGTGGATACTGTCTAGCATTGTGATCGGCGTGTTGGGGAAGGCGGGGCTTGTTGTGGTTTGTGTATTGTCTGTCATGGATTGTTTGCTTTTCCCCCTGATGTCACTGGTTTTCTATTTTCTGTGACTGTGGCTTTTCTTGGATATCTTCTATACTATTTGTTATATTACGAAAACAGGCCTATTCAAATATATAGAAACTTTCATCATCCAAAAGCTGAATTTTCAGATACAAAAACTCTAATATTTTTCATATTTCTGCTTAAAACATAGATTGTAGATACTCGTTAGAACCGCCTCGGCGAGGCGGTTCTAACGAGTACCCACAATCTATGTTTTTGAGCAGAAATACGAAAAAATATATATACCCCTGTAAACCCCAGTTTTACTATTTAACAATGGTCTTTAAGGGAGTCAAAATTATATAGGCATGTTTTCGTGATGTGTACTTCTGCCTTTGGATCTTCTCATGTAGACATCCTAGTGATCAGGAGAGCGAATCATGCACACCTTGATATCTTTTGCTGTTTTCCATGCCTTTTGACTGGCAATTTATAGTCCATTTCAGTGTTATTGTTTTCATTCGGGCTACTGATCACGTGATTAAAATGGTTGTGTCACGTGACAAGTATTGGTTGGCACAGCCATTTACTGTTCCATCAATACAAATTGATTCAATTCAAATTTTACCTGCACAAATAATTCCTTTTGGTCAGTATTCACAATTAAATTTTATCTTGTATTAAAAATACAGCTTTAAGACGCAATTTAACTGTTTTTTTTTTTGTTTTTTTTTGTTTTTTTTTTGTTTTTTTTTTTGTTTTCTTTTCTAAGATAAAATATAACTGTTTCAATAATATTTTTGCGTTATCAGCAGGCACGCGCGCAACCGTAATATAGTGGCTTTATGGTGATTATTTTAGTTTTAGCTAGTTGATAGATAAAATATCTGTTAATAGCGAGCTCGCTGCCCAGGCGACATGCGGCGCAGGCAAGCAATCTCTATGGTACAACACACGTAACGTTTCGTTGCCGTCAAACCAAACAGGAAATAAACATTTTGTTTGCAGTTTGTTGGGTTCTCAAGTAATGTGGCAGATCTGTTTGTATTTGTATCTATTTGTATTTGCCGGGACCAACTGGGAAAATCCGGCACCAGAATCCTATACCAAAATTTTAACGGTATAGCTTGAATCTTATACTTTGATATTTTGGATGATTTTTGACCCGATACTCCAATAGTCCCTTAAAGTTGAGATGTATATGAAGAATTCTTACGTCTGACATTCATTACTGATATACTCGTAGGTAGCTCTATATTAAATCTGATTGTCTATGGAAAACCACCCAGGACAAAGTTTTTTTTCCCTAAGCTACTGGGCAAAGCATAGAGCATTGCGAGCGCGTCTATAGGCATTGCCTACGTTCATATTATTTGTGGTTACTAATTTAAATGATCAGTCGATGACAATCTCTTCTCAAAATAAACTTTTAACAAAAGAAAACTCCTTTATTCTTCTGAAGAAAATATTTCACTGTACGATACAAAGAAAGGTTTTGGTATGTAGGTAGGTAAGTTATCTTTTTTGTCGAACCTGCGTCAGAATGGGCGACTTAGGTGTGCAGTCTTCCGTCCGTCCGTCCGTTCGTTCGTTCGTTCGTTCGTGCAATCACTCTTACGCTAGCGTCAACCCTCGCGTTTACCCTAGCAACCGCCTTAAATGAAGTTGAAATCGTTTGAAACAGTTTAATGATATTTGGTAGGATTAGCGCTTTTTGTTTTCCAGGTGTCCCCCTTTTATAGCAACTTTTTAGCTCGCCTGAGCCTAAGGCTGAAAATGAGCTATTGTGGTCACTCCCCGTCCGTCGTCCGTCCGTCTGTTCGGGCACAGGAATTGGCATATTTTGGGTAGGCATCTAGTGGGTACTTTACATTGAGTTTGCTTTAGTCCGTCAATGATACCCAACAAAAGAGAGGGTCTTGTTGGTTTTTTTTTTTTTTTTTACTTCTGTTTGGTACTATTACATTTTTGGTCTATGGAAACTTAACATTGCATACCCAATAAGTGTCCATCTGTAGGAACGTCCGTTCGTCTGTCCGTCCTTTCACGCCTTTTGAACGACTTCTCCTCTGAAACCTCTGGGCCAAATTTCTTCAAACTTCATGTGGAGCCTTCTGTTAAAGGGGGACTGAAAATTTGTAGAAATGTTCACGTAAATCAAGATGGCTGCCACGCACATATATAGCTCCCATAGACTTATAATGGGAAACACCCAGGGGGTCGTAATTTTATATAGAGCTATATAGCTAAAGAACCTTCAAAAATCTTCGCTGAAACCATGAGGCCCACAGGTTGTATATTATATAGCCAAGAGCTAACAGATAAAGTACATGTATGTAGTTTTTTTTTTTTTTTTTTTTTTTTTTTTTTTTTTTTTTTTTGTGGTCTCATACTTAAATCCTGCCAACAATGATCTTAGGGATCCAAATTGGCCACGTCCCGTGGGTCATTACCTCCCATAGACTTATAATGGGAAAAATAAAAAAAAAATCTTCTCTGAAACCATGCGGCCCACAGCTTATATATTTAGTATGTAGCAATTTTTAGTGGCCTAATCCTGCCAATCAAACCCTGGGGTCCAAACTGGCCACACCCCAGGGGTGTCGTAATTTTATATAGAGCTATATAGCTAAAGAACTTTAAAAATCTTCTCTGAAACCATGAGGTCCACATGTTATATATTATGTAGCCAAGAGCTGACCGATAAAGTACATGTATGTAGTTTTTTTGTGGTCTCATACATAAATCCTGCCAACCATGATCCTGAAGGTCCAAATTGGCCACGTCCCGGTGGTCATTACCTCCCATAGACTTATAATGGGAAAAAAACTGAAGAAAAAAAATATCTGAAACCGTAAGGCCCACAGCTTATATATTTAGTATACAGCAATTTTTCGTGGCCCAATCCTGCCAATCAAACCCCTTGGCTTCAAACTGGCTACACCCCAGGGGGTCGTAATTTTATATCGAGCTATATAGCTAAAGAACCTTCAAAAATCTTCTATCTTCTTCTCTGAAACCATGAGGCCCACAGGTTATATATTATGTAGCCAAGAGCTAACAGATAAAGTACATGTATGTAGTTTTTTTGTCGTCTCATACATAAATCCTGCCAACCATGATCATGGGGGTCCAAATTGGCCACGTCCCGGGGGTCATTACCTCCCATAGACTTATAATGGGAAAAACTAAAAAAAAAATCTTCTCTGAAACCATGAGGCCCACAGTTTATACATTTAGTAGTAGCAATGTTAAGTGGTCCCCTACTTAAATCCTGCCAATCAAGCCCCTGTGGTCCAAACTGGCTTACATCCTAAGAAGTCATGTTTATATAAAGCTGTATAGCTAAATAACCTTCTTCTTCTCAGGAACCAGGAGGCCCAAAGGTTATATATTTAATATGTAGCAATGTTTAGTGGCCCCCTACATAAATCCTGCCAACCATGCCTTGGGGTCCGAATTGGCCACGCCCAAGGAGTCATTAACTCCCAGAGACTTGTAATGGAAAAAAATATCTTCTTCTCTTATATATTTAGTATGTAGTTATGTTTAGTGGTCCCCTACATAAATCCTGCCAATCAAGACCCTTGGGTCTCAGTTGGCCACGCCTCGGGGATCATTGGCTCCAATAGACTTATAATGGGGAAAACTTTAAAAAAAAATCTTCTTCTCTATAACCATGAGGCCCACAGGTTATATATTTAGTATGTAGCGATGTGTAGTGGTCACCTACATAAATCCTGCCAACCATGCCTATTGGGGTCCATTTTAGCCATGTTCCGGGTGTCATTAGCTCCCATAGGCTTATAATGGAAAAAAAATAAAAACCCTTCTTCTCTGAACCATGAGGCCCACAGCCTATATATTAAGTGTGTAGCAATGTTTAATGGTCCCCTACATAAATCCTGCCAATCAAGCCCCCCCCCCCCCCCCGCCCCCTGGGGTCAAAATTGGCCACGCCCCGGTAGCCTTAGCTCCCATAGACCTAAAATAGGAAAAGCTTTAGTACGTAGCGATGTTTAATGGTCACCTACATAAATCCTGCCAACCATGCCTATTGGTGTCCATATTGGCCATGCCCCGGGGGTCATTAGCTCCCATAGGCTTATAATGGGAAAAAACTTTAAAAAGTCTTCTTCTCTGAACCATGAGGCTCACAGCTTATATATTTAGTATGTAGCATGTTTAGTGGTCCCCTACATAAATCCTGCCAACCATGCCCCTGGAGTCCAAAATTGACCATGCCCCGGGGGTCATTAGCTCCCACAGACTTATAATGGAAAAAAAAACTTAAAAAAAAAGAAATCTTCTCTGAAACCATGAGGCCTACAGCTTATAAATTTAGTATGTGGCAATGTTTTGTGGTCCCCTACATAAACACTGCCAATCAAGTCCCTGGGGTCTAAATTGGATACGGCTCTGGGGCCATTCGCTCCTTTAGACTTAAGAGATTAAGTAAGTATATAGCAATGTTTAGTGAGACTTACATAAATCCCTAGCTCCAACAGATTTGATTTATTTATATAAATTATATATATATATATAAAAAAAAGTTTCCTTGGCATAACTGAGTTAAGCCGTGTAACTTTTGAATTTTATTTTAACAGAACAAACAGTATTCCAAAGTATTGCAACATCAGACATGAAGCCTCCAAGTGAACATGAAAAAATACTATCGTCTTTTCCCTAAATTGAAACAGACGGGCCTGAGGTAACAGTGTAGGCCCAGATCAAACGGCTCATAAGAGCAGCTTGATCAAGGTCTTCACTAATTGATATTACGTCAGTAACTTTTAGATATATTATGAGGTGATCCAATGGGATAGGTCAAGGTTTTAAGTTAGTGTGGTAAATAGCCAAGGTAACCGAATATTTGAGCCGCAACGTCAGAAAACGCACCTTCGAACGTGCGCCCAGCAAAAATTCAGATCAACCTGCGCATTCGCGCAGTCTCATCAGAATCTTCACCGGGTGCATTTTGGAAGCCAAAGATGCAAAGTTGTTCATGCGGGTAACGAAGGTTCTGATCAGACTTCGCGGATGCGCAGGCTGATTTGAGTTTTCCATTACGAAAACACGTCTATTGAAATATATAGAAAATTTCACCTCCAAAAACTAAAAAAAATTTGGATAAAAAAAAAACCCTGATATTTTTTCATATTTCTGCTCAAAACATAGATTGAGGGTACTTGTTAGAACCGCCTCGGCGAGGCGGTTCTAATGAGTACCAACAATCTATGTTTTAGAGCGGAAATAAGACAAAATAATGTATACCCCTGTAAACCCCATGTTTACTATATAAAAGTGCGGTTTGAGGGATCAAATTTATATAAGTATGTTTTCGTGATGGTTCGGCGCTCTTGCAGAAGAGACGTTTTCCCATTTTACGTCTCTTTTAGGGTAAATATGATATTCTTATTGCACACTTGATATTTTTCTCTTGGTATCATTCTACAGTGTGTATACATTGTTTGGATAACTAAGCTGATGAGTAATGCAATGCAACTTGATGCGGTCCGTAGCAACTTTGAATTTAATCTCTAGGGAATAGTTATCATAAGAAAGGAAAAAAGATCATTTGGAAAGGGTCTACAGCATACTGGAAAATGTCAACACGAGTTCATAGCAGGTACCAATTTTGAATTATAAAAGTAACAAGCTCAGAGAATTTTAATAACAATATTTTTTATTAATATATGTTTGCAAAATTTGTACACTACAAGCTAAAATCGAAATAACGGAACTTTTTTTCTAGTTCTTCTGGATCAACCAGCCAATACTGAAAGCGGGACAAAAACGAATTTGCGGTGAAAGAAGAAATACACCATAAAGCATTGAGACTGAACACTGGTACCGAAATGACCCTATGTATTTGGTCAGTTAGCCTTGGCATACACCGTAGACACAGATCAGACGCCGCATAATGCGGCGTCTGATCTGGGTCTACGCCGTTAGCCACTCATCCAGCATTGTCTAAACCATACCAACAGAAAGTAAAAGGGCCTTGTTCAAATTCTAAAAGAAGTGAGGTATTAAGTAAAGTTGTACCAATATTTAGGGTAAACGGTATATGGTATCGGGATCTGAGATCTTCTAAGTTTTTTTCAAATGACGAAACAGCTTGGCAGACCTCACATCCTTCATACTTTATGCGACTTTTTAGCTTCAAAGCTTTCGTGGTTATGGAGAAGAATATTTTTAAGTACTTAAATTAGGTTGTCTTTGACCTTTTTATTATAAGTTAGACTATCTATTATTTTTATTAGTTGCTGTCACAGTGGTAGTTTTTGACAACTGTCGTATGGCAACTGCAGCTATGCAACTGCTGTTTCAATCAGGTGAGCGAATCGCGTCCCATAGGTCTCTTGTTATTCATGTCCCATTTTAGATCTTACCAGACACCTTTCGGACGTTCGTGCTTATGGTTTTTCTATTAGATTAATTCGTATACAATACAATCTAATACTTATGTAAGTCTTAAAAATGCTTGCTGCGGGAGTTCTCTCCAAATTTTGTCATGTCCATAACTTTAAATATTTACTGACGGACTAGACTCAGTAAGAATGTGTGAAGACCAAAATACAATAAGTCAAGTCATTTCCGCAAACAAAACTATTCATCGAAATTCCATGGGGTACAAACCGTTTAACAAAAAAGCGACAAGAATTTCCCAGTCAGCATTCTACGTAAATCTATATCGGGCCGTCATCGGCCCGTCAGGGTAGCTGACGGGCCGATGACGGCACGATGTAGATTTACGTAGAATGCTAGCTGGCTTTATATGTAGATATCAACTGTACAGATTCATTTATCGCTAGACGGGTGTATTTACCTTTCAGTATACGTGTTTATACTACACGCTTAACATAACTTACAGTTGCTAGGCAAATATCGGAAACAGTACCATGCGCCTGAAATGCACACATTTCTCCAAAATGTAATTAGTTTCGGGATTGCTATAGTGTGGTTTTGTATCAAACAATATTCGGGCTTTGTATATATATATATATATATATATATATATATATATATATATATATATATATATATATATATATATATATATATATATATATATATATATAATCAGCTGTATATCTTTCCGATAGTAGGGTGGTGTTTTAGCCCAGAGCCGAAGGCTCAGGGTGAGCTATTGTGATCACTCACCGTCCGTCGTCGTCGTTCGTCTGTCCGTCCACCGACCAGCCGTTCACAATTTCTTTAGTCATCTCCTCCTAAACCGGAGAACCAATTTTAGCCAAATTTCACAGGATTGAACCTTGGGTGATAGTGACAAAAAATGTTTAAAGATTTTAATACATACAGGATTCTTGTTGCCATGGCAACTAAAAGAGAAACAAACTTGAAAAGTCTTCTTATTAGAAATCATGGACCGATTTCAATATAATTTTGCAGAACTGATCCTTTGGTGAACCTCTACCAAGATGATTCAAGTCATTATGATTCGTCAAAAAACATGGCCACCAGGGGAAGGCTTATTTTCTCTATATATCTATATAGAAAACTTAAAAATCTTCTTGTCAGAAACCGCTGGACCGATTTCAAATTAAGTTGGCAGGAATGTTTTCTTGGTACTCTCTACAAAGATTGTTCATGCCGTCATGATTCGTCAAAAAATATGGCCTTAATGTGGCGGGGTTTATTTTCAATATATACAAAAATTAAAAACTCTTCTTGTCAGAAACCAATGGCCTGACTTCAATATAAATTGGTAGAAATGTTCCTTTTGTAACCCTCTACCAAGAATGTTCAAGCCATCATGATTCGTAGTAAAAAATGGCCACCAGGGAGGGAGGCGAGGGTGGGTGTTTGGGTGTGTTTGTGTGTGTGTGTGTGGGGGGGGGGGTGGTGGTGGCTTATTTTCCCTATAACCTATAACCTATAAAGAAGAAAATTAAAAATCTTTCTGTCAGAAATCACTGGACCCGATTTCAATATAATCATACCCAGCTATCAACATCATAGTGCCGGAGATAGCCGAAGATTATCGTTCTCCGTAGAATGTTGTGAACGCACTTACTTGTCCAATAATTACAAGGAAACCATAGGGAACGCAAAATAATATTTCATATAACATATTTCTTAACAAATGTCATATTTTTTTTAATTTTATAAAAATATTTTGATATGTCCAGGCTTTCCGAGATTCGAAAAGGGGACTGGTGTGCAGAAGGCTTACTATACGAAGAAAAGCTATCAGAAACGCGAATTTTCACATTTTAAACAAATATAAACCTATTTTCGGTTCAAATGTTATATTTTTTCCTGTAATGAATATCTTCCTCGTTTTCTGAACTTTATAATGGTATATAATTTGTTTATACAGTGGACTTTCGTTATCTCGAATTCCAAGGGTCTCTGAAATATTTCGAGATATCCGTACCTCCATATACCTGGGCCCAGTTGTTCAAAGCTAACGACATCGTTAGTTAACGATTAGTTAAAATTTACATCGAGTGATACGCAAATATGCTGAAATTTTTTGCTGAAAAAATGTGAGTAGCTTTTGCACTGCAAAAGCTACTCACATTTTTTCAGCAAAAAATATCAGAATATTGTATATTGAATCCACTAAAACAGTTAATGAAATGACCCTTAACGAGCTCGTTAAGCTAACGACGCTTTGAACAACTGGGCCCAGATTGACAGAATTGAGGAAAATAAATCGATCAACCACATTTAACAAATGTATATTTAATTTGACTCCTGAAGCTAGGGAGATATTGAAAATATTGTAAAAAAGAGGAGAAATTGCTCCCTATTTCTACTCTTTTCTACAATATTTTCTTACCTGTTGTTAGATTTCCATGTATAAGCAGGGACCAGATTTTCACTTCGAGATAAGCGAAGTCGAGATAACGAGAGTCAACTATATTTATTTCGGTCATTTTGCATCCCAAGATTCCCGAAAATCGGGGTTGGGCTCTTTAACAGTGTGAACGAAACAGCAGCTGATGTTTTTCTAAGTCCGAATGTACATATGGCTTTTATGATATTATGATAACCAAAAGGCATCGAAGTCATTTTTTGTTTTATTACAGTTATCAGAAATTTTGAATTCAATATTATCCTATTGCAGGCGAGAAGAATATTTCTCAAAAGAACTATCGTTATTTATTTATTTATTTATTTATATTTCAACAAACAACACTGTCCTAATCATATCTAATCATATTATTTCGATTCTTAATGACCTTAAGTTAAATTTTCTTTGATATAATAAATCAAACAATAGGTTTTTATACTTTAGGACATTTAGGACATTAGAATAAACACGTACATCTTTTGAATGTTAATTTTGCACCCGCCAGTAATTACAGCATTTAATTATTTTGCAAAATTATTCAAACATTTGATGCGAAAAACAAACGGGACAGTTGTTTTGATAAGCCGCGTATCAGAGGATTCGTCTAACGAACGACGTCTTCACACTTTCATTCCGACACACATTTTAGAAAATAAAATGGCATTTTCTTCTCAACAGATTCTGTAATGCCTTTACGTTCGCGTAAGAAAAATATTTTTCCATCCATCCATCCATCCATCCATCCTGCCTTCCGTCCTTCTTTCTTTCTTTCTTTCTTTCTTTCTTTCTTTCTTTCTTTCTTTCTTCCCTCCTTCCTGTACGTTCGCATAAGAAAAATATTTTTTTCCATCCATCCATCCGTCCGTCATCCATCCATCCATACATCCAGTTTTCCTTCCTTTCTTTCTTTCTTTCTTTTCTTTTCTTTTCCTTGCGTTCGTTCGTTCTTTGCAAATAGACGATATATCTTTATCACGTGCGCTTTCAGATGGTACATACAATACTGGTCTCGAGAAAAACAAAGGTAAATGCGTCTGCTGAAGGTACATGTAATTTTACCAATAATCTCACGGTGGTCAATGGGGAAATAACTGCAAGCAAACATTTGGCTTATTTTACGGACATGACACGCTTAATTCCGTTCACCAAACCGCAAGATATAATTCGACATGTCATCAGAAATGTTTCTTTGTTGACCTTCTGTCAAGATTGTTCAAGCCATGGTTTATTTTACCTATATATTTATAAGGAAACTTTAAAATCTTCTTGTCCAATTTCAATATGATTTTGCAGAAGCGTTTCTTTGGTGACCCTCTGCCAAGATTGTTCAAGCCATCATGTTTCCTCAAAAAAAAAAAAAAAAAAAAAAAATTGCTTAGGACATCCTGTCACTCTTGAACATAAGATCTACACAAAAATCTTAAAGCAGTGAACTAGGCTGAACTTCCGATAGTAAGTATGCAAATCGTTTTGCTCAGGTGAGCGATATAGGACCATGACGGTCCTTTTGTTTTGCAAGATACGATAAATAAGAAACCTGACTATAGTGCCTGGTGCACAAGAATACAACAAAATGGCGTACCATCACGTAAACAAGTCCAAATAATGTGTAGCCCCGGTTACTCATGATACGCAGTTAAAATGCGGGTATCGCAACCCAGTAAGCATTCTACATAATTCTATAGCGGGCCGTTGTCGGCCCGTCAGGGTAGCTGATGGGCCGATAACGGCCTGCTGTAGATTTATAAAGAATGCTAGCTGGGAGCGGTATACGTTATAGCGCAGATTTGCAGAATTTTACATGTTTAATATTATTTTTTTGGCATTTATTTTCTTATTTCTGTCAACCGAATGTTTGTTTGTTTGTGTTTAGGACTTACGGCCCAGTCAACCCAATGGGGTCATATCGAGCGCGGTCAGTTTACCAAAACCCACTTTTACTGGTCAGACTTAGTCCTCAAAGCGGTTACAGTTTCGTGCACATTCTTTCGCCAGAAACTGATACCTGTTCTTGAACATGCTGAATCAACGAAAGAGAGATAATGACCGTAGAAAATATTTCATAATCAAATCTCGACGAAAAAATGTTGCCGACACGGCGGGGTCGAACCCGCAACCTCCTGATCACCAATCGGATGCGCATCCAACTGAGCCACCGAGGCCGGTATCAACCGAATGCATTGCATAAACTCGTAGTAACCAAATCTACCTCATTACCACACATCACACGGAGAAAACGTACCTTCGGACATGTGCGCCCAGCGAAGATTCAGATCAGTCTGCGCATTCGCGCAGTCTGATCAGAATCTTCTGAGCGCATTTTGGATAGCTAAGGATGCAATTTCTTCATGCGGACAACGAAGACTGTAATCAGACTGCGCGTATGCGCAGGCTGATTTGAGTCTTCGTTGGGGGCACACGTCAGAAGGTACGTTTTTTGACGTTGCGGCTCGTGTAGTATTAGTTTTATGCCTTACCTTGCTTTCAGCGACAAGAGGGCTATCAACACAAACCCTCTACAAAAAAAAAAGAAAAAACAAAACAAAAAACAAAAAAAAAACGTATGTTGTCGATACACATTAGCTGTAAACGCCTCTGCAACAGCATGTATTTATTTGGAGAAAGAGAAAATATATCAAAAACCATTTATATGCCTAGCGTCCCATAAATGGGACCTTTGCAAATAGTGTAGACCCAGATCTGACGTCGCAGAACGCGATGTCTTATAAGGGTCTACTCTGTTTGCATTACGTACAGGAGTTTCTATAAAGGATGGTAATAGTAAAACTAATCAGACATCCCTTCGCTTTAAAATGATCTGTCTAAAGAGTTAATGTATTAGAGTCCGATAGGCGTAAATGGGTTGAATGCCTTATGCCTTATCTAAAACCATTGCTAAAAAGTGAATCTTTTACATAGGCAGGTTAACTTAATGGGTCTTGTATAGAGTTTCATACTCAGTAGGATTTCAACACCGAACATTGGGTGAACAGAAATTAATAACTTGTTCCGAAATAAAACAAAACTACTAAAACTTGACGAACTAAAAAACTACCAAAAAAAACACTTGAATTTAACGAATGCTTCGAAAAGGACAACAACTACTGTGACGTAAACAAAACACGTGCTTTGAAATATATGAATATTCTGAAACATATCAAATGTAACGAAACTACCAATAGTGACCGATGACCAGAAATACCCATTTGCTCTTTGCCCATATGACAACTTTTTTTTTTTTTTTTTTTTTTTCAAATGCTCAATCTGACCTGTTATACTCTAGCACAGAGTTTAAGATTTAGATCTGGGTAAGTAGCAAACCTAATTCCGTCTTCCTAGCAAAAGAGGTACCGAAGTAATTACGTACCTCCAAGAGAAACACGAACGTAAATGTTAATGTAAATTCATCACGAAAACATACCTATAATATTTTGACCCCCGTAAACCCCACTTTTATGTAGTAAAACTGGGGTTTACAGGGGTATACATTATTTTTCTTATTTCTGCTCGAAAACATAGATTGTGGGTACTCGTTAGAACCGCCTCGTCGAGGCGGTTCTAACGAGTACCCACGATCTATGTTTTGAGCAGAAATATGAAAAATATCAAAATTTTTTATCTGAAATTTTTCATTTTTTGGTGCTAAAATTTTCAGTTTATTTGAATAGGTATGTTTTCGTAATGTAAATGAAAACAAACATTTGTTAGACTCTGGTTACGAATGTGACATATGCACATACTGGCGTAACGTCACGACTAAACGCTATATGAACCACTGCTGCCTTTAGCAGCCCGGGCCATAAAATGTGAATAAATAAATAAATAAATAAATAAATGAATAAATTCCCAAAACAAGCTTATTCAAATATACTGAAAATTTTACCACCAAAAATGAAACTTTTCAAATAAAAAAAATCTGATATTTTTCATATTTCTGCTCAAAACATAGATTGTGGGTACTCGTTAGAACCGCCTCGACGAGGCGGTTCTAATGAGTACCTACAGTCTATGTTTTTGAACAAAAGTAAGAAAAATAATATATACCCCTGTAAACCCCAGTTTTACTATATAAAAGTGGCGTTTAAGGGGGTCAAAATTATATAGGCATGTTTTCGTGATGATCACGAAAACATATAACTATATAATTTTGACCCCCTTAAGCCCCACTTTTAGTAGTAAAACTGTGTTTTACAGGGGTATACATTATTTTTCTTATTTCTGCTCAGAAACATAGATTGTGGGTACTCGTTATAACTGCCTCGGCGAGGTGGTTCTAACGAGTACCCACAATCTATGTTTAGAGCAGAAATATGAAAAAATATCAGATTTTTTACCTGGAAACTGTCAGTTTTTGATGGTGAAATTTTCTTTATATTTTAATAGGCGTGTTTTCGTAATGAATAATAAATTAAAAGAGCTGTTGCAGGCCAGCATAGCTTGCCTGAATTGTGCTTTGCCTGAAAAAAAAAAAAAAAAAAAGAATTCCGTGGAAGTCGACGTCGTTCCTGCATTGGGCAAAGTGATATGTGTATAATCATAGGGAAGTAAGTAACATACTTCAAACGTTGGGTCATATTGAACCATAATCGGCAAAATATAAGGCTAAATCGCTGAACCATGAAATATAGGTCACTGTGACCTACACTTATTTTGAAGTCAAAATTTGGGTCATATAGGTTCATGCTAGGAAAGTATGATGTTTATACACCAAATATTCATGAAAATATCAGGTAAAAATCACTGGAATGTGAAATATAGGTAACTTCAAACTTCATCTCATACTGACATAATTGGTGAGTTTAGTATTTACATCACGAAAACATGCCTATACAATTTTGACCCCCTTAAACCCCACTTTTATATAGTAAAATGGGATTTACAGGGGTATACATTATTTTTCTTATTTTTGCTCAAAAACGTAGATTGTGGGTACTCGTTAGAACCGCCTCGACGAGGCGGTTCTAACGAGTACCCACAATCTATGCTTAGAGCAGAAATACGAAAAATATCAGAATTTTTTATCTGAAAATTTTCATTTTTTGGTAGTAAAATTTTCAATATATTTGAATAGGCATGTTTTCGTAATGTACACGAAATACTTTTCAAGATATAAGGCAAAATGTGAAATATAGGTCATTGTTACCTAAATTTATTTTAAAGTCAAACTTTGGGTCATACTGACTCATTAGCGGAAAGTATGATGTTTCTACACCATATATTCTTCAAGATATGTCAGCATACTGACTCATATAAATGTAATCATATAGTTTATAGAGGCGACAGTTTTGACTATTCAGCTAAACAGGTATGAAATAACTTTTGCCACTCGATCAATGCTAAAATCCCGTCGTTTTCGCCATTACACCCAATCTTAATTAGCGTGCCACGTCGGTACACACTTTTCCTCGTGACACTGACGTCATTTCCGTGACGTTTGTTGTCATTAACTAGGCAGTAGAATAGAAATGACCTGTACTTTTTGCATTTATATTAAACGGGTGACGTCAAGATCTTCATATAGTCAAATCCACTGAACGATCAATAACGCCAAATGTTTGATGTGGACCCCATGTGCGCTAATTATGCAACAATTTTGCAAAAATAATACGCTAGATAGTAAAAATCTTAAT
Source organism: Anodontia alba (assembly GCA_964016985.1). Taxonomy (NCBI): domain Eukaryota; kingdom Metazoa; phylum Mollusca; class Bivalvia; order Lucinida; family Lucinidae; genus Anodontia; species Anodontia alba. The sequence continues at coordinate 81,102,465 of OZ024827.1, forward strand.
AAACAAGATATATTTTAATAAGATAAACGACGTAAGTGAAATGGAACAGAGTTATGTGATAAGGAGGGAATGTTAGTGATTTACAGACTGTACCCAATTTAACATTGGCTTTGCTTGCACTAGTATCTTTTACGATTCACTGAATATCTTGCTATTACGATTCTGCTTGAACTCTTTCGACTTCAACTCTCAAGTTAGAATAATTTATCAATCCATCAAAATTGTCGTGGGCTGACACGCAGCGAAAACTAAAAACTGCGTTCGAAAAACGCTATGCCATAGCCACATGGAACAATAAATGAGCCACCGCGTGACAAAACCAACAATTTGGCATGTGCGCCCAGCAATGACTCAGATCAGCCTGGGCATCCGCACGGCCTAATTAGAGTATTCACTGTGGGCTCAGTGCCCCAAGCTTTCTCATGCGGGCACCGAAAACCATCACGAGAGCAAACCTATATAATTTTGACCCCCTTAAACCCCGCTTTTATATAGTAAAACTGGGGTTGACAGGGGTATACATTATTTTTCTTATTTCTGCTCAAAAACATAGATTGTGGGTACTCGTTAGAACCGCCTCGCAGAGGAGGTTCTAACGAGTACCCACAATCTATGTTTTGAGCAGAAATATTAAAAATATAAGAATTTTTAACTGAAAATTTGGTGGAAAATTTTTCAGTATATTTCAAGAGGCATGCTTTCGTAATAACTTGTCTGATAAGTCTTGGTGCATCCTCAGGCTGATCTGAGTCTTCGTTTGGGCCACATGTCAGAATGCTGGTTTTGTCATGCAGAGGCTCAATTCAGAGTTAACGTTATAATAATAATAATAATAATAATAATAATAATAATAATAACAAATATTTTTCTTCAAAAGTGTGTTCATCACCAATCTAATCAGAAACAACCCTCCACTTCATTTTATGTATGTTATACATCTTACTTCAAACACATAAATCTGCCCTTAATTATAGCGTCTAAAATACCTCTTCGACACAGGCGCCGAAAGGCTGAATTAGATTTTGTTTTTTATCTTGTACCCATGTCTGCATGAAGAATTGTGTTAGATCTTCCAAGCATTTTACAGTTTGCGCGAATTTTCTGAGACACGATTAATGTACAAATAGCCTCTTCCTTCTTCACTGGATGTCTGCTTTTCTGTTTGGACCCAGTTTGAAAAGGTTTGTTCAGATCTTTGGCGCCAGGATTCTTTTCTTTAACCTTCATTCAGCATTATCTATCATAATACAAGGTCAATGCAAACATCAACTATTATTTTATCAGTTTATTTATATAGTTCTACCATAAACAACTGCAAAACTAACAGACAGCATGCGTATAATCTGTATTTACCATACATTTAATTTCTTTGATTACGTCGGGACCTAACGTAAACTGCAACTCAGTTGTAGAAAAACTTCTTTACTAGACCGAAGCAAATATCCAATGCTTCCTGATTTCCGTTGCACTTCGGTAAAAGTCGTAACAAAAGAATGAAGCATAGCTGAAAAAATTTCCCGCCTTTCCTGGGATTCGAACCCGGTCTGTCCGGATAAAAATCCATTCAATGCTCTAACCCCTGAGCCAAAGAGTCGACTCCCTGGCGCAATTGTCAGAGTTTGAATATATACCTACAAGCTATGCGAAATCTACCGAGGCAGATTTTCGAAGGTAGGAGTGATAGGCCGTAATTTTAACACTACCCCTCTTCAAGGAAGTCATCATTTATGATGACGCGAAGCCATTTTCGGCGAAGTAAAGTCCGAACCCGGACGAGCCCCCATCTTACGACATGAAAGTAGTAACAAAGGAATGAAGCATAGCTGAAACAATTTCCCGCCTTTCCTGGGATTCGAACCAGGTCTGTCCGGATGAAAATCCAATGCTCCAACCACTAGCCAAAGAGTTGACTCCCTGAGGCAGCTGTCAGAGATTGAATATATACCTACAAGCTATGCGAAATCTACCGAGGCAGATTATCGAAGGTAGGAGTGATAGGCCGTAACACAAGGAAGTACAATACCATTAGTGGAATTTCGACGCGCTTTTTATTTACACCAATGGAATAGCGTAAAGACTATGCCAATAGTGAGAACCTCTTATGAGATTTGATTGTAGCACATAATTTAGAAATAAAGGGTCTGAAAGATGAATTTTTGGTAATGCTTACGCGCAGAATAACCAATGAAAATTATAATAAACAAATAAATAAATAAATAAAGTATTGACGGAGCGCCCATTGTAGTTCAACAACATAATTTTCAGCCATTCGAGTGTCCGAATGAACTTTGTTGAACACACTTCAGGTTTCTGTGTATCCAGTTTTCATCTAGCAGCCTGCCATCCGATATATGATACGAGATCAAAACTGAATCTGGTGACCATCACGAAAACTTGCCTATATAATTCTGACCCCCTTAAACCCAACTTTTATATAGCAAAACTGGGGTTTACAGGGGTATACATTATTTTTCTTATGTCTGCTTAAAACATAGATTGTGGGTACTCGTTAGAACCGCCTCGTCGAGGCGGTTCTAACGAGTACCCACAATCTATGTTTTAAGGAGAAATTTGAAAAATATCAGAATTTTTTATCTGAAAAATTTCATTTTTTGGTGGTAAAATTTTCAATATATTTGAATAGGCGAGTTTTCGTAATGAAACGAAATATCATCTGAGCCACAACATGAGAAAACGTACCTTCTGACATATGCGCCTAATAAAGACTCAAATCAACCTGTTCATCCGCCCAGTCTGATCAGAGTCTTCGTTGTCCGCATGAAGAAACTTTGCATCCTTGGCTATCCCAAATGCGCCTGTTGAATATTCAGATCAGACTGCGCGAACGTACGGACTGATCCGAATCGTCATTAGGCGGACAAGCCCGAAGGTACATTTTCTGACATTTAGGCTTACGTCATGATACCAAAACTTAATCTGTTAGCATATGAAATGTCATTTATTTTAAGTAACTTACCAATAAATCAACCGAGGCACGCGAGTGTTGCGTTCAAAGAAACTTAACCATTCTCTTGCTAAACACGACATGCCCTGTCTTAGCAAACAGTGTAGATCCAGATCAGTTGGCTTCTGAAGAAGCCAACTGATCTGGATCTGCACTGTTTGTCATTCAGTATGTGAATTTATATCAATAATCTGGATCAAGGAAACTGGCTGACAATTAGAACTGGGCGTGGCATCTTAATTTATTCAGCATGACAAGGTTTAATTCAGTACGGGTATATACTCGTATTCACCCTAAATATTCAGACAGACAGCCCTTTGCGAACAGTGTAGACCCAGGTCGCAGTGGTTCTAAAACGACAGGTTGGTCAGGGTCTATACTACAGTCGAGTCAATGGCTCGAATATTTTTGGACCATTATCTAGACATGGGTAGTTCGATTCACTGAGGGTTAAACATAGCGTCAGGCCAGGAGTTAAATTGGATATAATTTTGAGATGTCATTTAAACTTAAGAATAATTATAGCACATGATCAAAATGTTCCAATTTGTTTGTCATGTGCGGAAGCCTTAGATAAGAAATCGTTATTACAAAGTGTTTAAAAATCATTTTCAATAATCCAAGCCCCGGTTCAATTCCCAAATAAATCAATTCAGCAAAATATGGGATGATTATGTTTTTGATCTGGTTTCATTTTCAACGTGATATCAGATGCGGTATTCCAAGACAAATATTTCCCTATAAATAAAGCGTGATGGGTGAAAAATTCAGCAGACGACATTTTCAAATACTTTTCTAATATTTCGCTGAAAATTATTTGACATTTCATGCAAATCATCTCCGAAAAGTAAGAAAAATATCATCAATCTGTCCATTGCCCATTTGAAATTGCCGATAGGTTAGCTGCTTGACTGAATATACCTTAATCAATTTTATTCCTCTATACAAGATCTGAAAATAAAGGCATTGAAAGGGTATCAGGTCGGTAGATATCATTAATGAGATTAAAGGAACGATCAGCATGACACTCTTCGTGCACAACAAAATCCTGAAAAGTTATAAAATCCGCCATTTTGTCTCATTCGATGGAGGTGATAACCTTGGCTTTCTTCGCCTACAGTAACCAAATTTTAGCTGGAATACGTTTATATTTATTAAACTCTCACAATGACATAAGAACGGCTTATTTTCTCTCACCACAAGTAATTGCTTTTTAGATATCTTGACATTTTTTTCAATATTTATCAATTGATAAATGATTAATCCACAACGATAAAAATCGAGAAAGGTACCTCCGTGTATGGAAAACAACAAAGGCTGTGACGTCATCCAGTTCGTTCTCATAAAACCTTGTGAAATGGCTTATCACGCCCAATAAATGTGCCTAAACATAATTTAATATTTAACCTGCCGCAATTAAATATTGGCAGGCAAAATTTTACTTACATTCTGTTTTTGATTTTAGACTGAAACGCCTATTTGCATCACTGGGCATGTGGAAGAATCAACTTTAGAAACTCGGGGTAGAAAGAACTAATAAGTTTGTGTTAAGAATGTCTATATGCAAACAGAAAAAGGCCCAGACCAGCACGTGCATTCGCGAAAGAAGAAACCTTAGATCTTCCCTTTCCAACAAATCACATATCCAAGACACTGATCATACAGCGCTCATGTTGCAGCTCATTTATTACAAGAGAGCCATGATGGCCCTGTAACGCTCACCTGAGCATCATAGCACTCTGAGAACCTGATCTAGAACTGATCAAGGCAAACATTCTGATCAAAATGATTATATTAATAAGTAAGACAATGTAGCTTGTCTAATGGACTGTGAAATAAAGGTCAAGGTCAAATATGGATGACTGCACTCAAGAGGCCATGCTAAGATGTATGCATGTACTAAGCATCACTGACTGTAGGAGCAATAGTTACTGAGAAACTGACCTAAACACAAACACTTCACAAGTACCAAATATCACTCTGTAAGACCAATAATTACTGAGAAACTGACCTAAACGGAAAAACATAAGAAAGTCACTGGACAGAAAAATATACATCACCTTGAAATCATCAAGACAAACATTTTGAGCAAGATTCCTGATGATCATTTCAAAAATGTGACCTCTAGAGCATCAACAAGGTTTTCCTTTGATTTGGCCAAGTGACCTAGTTTCTGATATCAAGTGACCCAGTTTTAAACTAGACCTAAAAATCATCAAGACGAACATTTTGAGCGATATTTATGATGATTATTTAAAAAATTTAACCTCTGGAGTGTTAACAGTTTTCTGCTGATTTGGCCTGGTGACCTAGTTTTTGACCCCATGTGACCCAGTTTCAAACTTGACCTAGAAATCATCAAGACAAACATTTTGAGCAAGATACATGATGATTGCTTGAAAAATGTGATTGCTAGAGTGTTAACAAGATTTTGCGCTGATTTGGTCAAGTGACCTAGTTTTTTAGTCCAGGTGACCCAGTTTCAAACTTGACCTAGAAATCATCAAGACAAATATTTTGAGCAAGATTCATGATGATTGCTTAAAAAATATGACCGCTAGAGTGTTAACAAGGTTTTCTGCCGATTTGGCCCGGTGACCTAGTGTTTAACCCCAAGTGATCCAGTTTCAAACTTGACCTAGAACTCATCAAGACAAAACATTTTAAGCAAGATTCATGATGACTGCTTCAAAATTGTGACCGCTAGAGTGTTAACAAGGTTTTCCGCTGATTTGGCCAGGTGACCTAGTTTTTGACCTCAAGTGACCCAGTTTCAAACTTGACCTAAAAATCATCGACAAACATTTTGAGCAAGAGTTATGATGATTGCTTGAAAAATGTGACCGCTAGAGTGATAACAAGGTTTTCCGCCGATTTGGCCAGGTGTAGTTGACCCCAGGTGACCCAGTTTCGAACTTGACCTAGAAATCATCAAGACAAACATTTTGAGCAAGATTGATGATGATTGCTTAAACAAGTCACCCATGTCATACTGGCATAAATGATATAATAGTTACTGGCGATTTTAACTATAACATGCTTAATTCACAATCATAAAGGAAAATTGAAGAGCTCTTTAGACAATTTGCCCTATTCCAGACAATAAATCAGCCAACACATTTTACTGAAAACTCCTCATCCCTTCTTGATTTAGTTCTTGTTAGTAACAAGGACCATTTGGTAACAAGCGGAGTGGGAGACCCTTTTCTTTGTCAAGATATGCGTTATCACTGTCCAATATATGGCATATTTAAATTTTCTAAACTAAAACTGCAATGTTATAAGAGACATATTTGGTCTTACAATCAAGGTGATTATAATCTTTTAAGAGCCAAAGCAGCAGCTACTGACTGGGAAACTTTAAAAAATACAAATATAAATACCTATGCCCAAAACATAACTCAACACATAATATCAATCGCGAAAGAATGCATACCTAACAAAATCGTCACTATAAATTCTTCAGACCCACCCTGGATCACAACAACTATAAAACGCTACATCCGGAAACGTCAAAAAGCTTATCGTAAAGCAAAATTAATCAACATTTTTACAATTTGGGCCAAATTAAAAAAAAAAACTGAGGAACAAAACCAATTCTATGAAACGCAAATCAAAAACCAAATTCTATGATGATATTGCAGAGAAACTAAAATCAGATTCTTTGACCTCGAAAGACTGGTGGACTACACTCAAATTTTTTTATAACTCCAAAAGCATCATCCACTATCCCACCTCTTGCAATCAATGGTTGTATTTTCAATGATGATCATGATAAGGCTCGTGTTTTGAATGATTTTTTTTTTCAAGTCAATCCTTTCTTGACGACAGTAATGCAGTGCTTCCTGATTTAATGCCACATGCGACCAACTCAGTACTTGATACTATTATTATAACGCCACGATATAGAAGTTGAATCGTCTCTCAAATCCCTAGACACTTGCAAAGCCTCTGGTCCAAATGGTCTAAGTAATCGCATCCTCAAAGAATTATCTAAAGAACTCGCTATTCCCCTCTGTTCACTGTTCAACTTCTCTTTAAGCACAGGAATACTTCCGACTTCATATAAAGAAGCAAACGTTTGTTCTGTTTATAAAAAAGACGACCCTTTATTAGTCAGTAGTTATCGACCTATATCACTACTTAATTCCGAGGATAAGGTATTTGAATGGATAGTTTTCAAACATTTATTCAATCACTTACAAGACAATAATATACTCACACCGCTACAGTCTGGATTCATACCAGGCGACTCTACTGTAAATCAACTCACTTTTCTCTACAATACCTTCTGTCAAGCTTTGGACGCTGGTAAAGAGATTAGAGTTGTCTTCTGTGATATAAGTAAAGCATTTGATAGAATGTGGCATAAAGGTCTTATTCACAAACTCGAAGCCGCTGGTGTTACCGGAAAACTCCTCGCCTGGTTCAAGAACTACTTATATGACAGAAAACAGCTTGTAATACTACCAAGTGTTAGTTCCGATTGGTCCAAAATTCTAGCAGGTGTGCCGCAAGGCTCAATTCTAGGCCCATTATTATTTTTGATTTACATAAATGACATTGTAAACGAAATAGGTTCCAACATTCGGCTCTTTGCTGACGATACTAGCCTTTTTATGATCGTTGAAATCCCTATAATATCCGCCGAACAGCTTAATGCAGATTTAGTCAAAATTCTCCAGTGGGCTGAAACATGGCTTGTGTCCTTTAATCCAACAAAAACTGAATCACTTCTTATTTCCCGTAAAATTAACAGACCTTTACACCCACCCCTTTATATGCAAAACCAACAAATAACTGAAGTCGAATCTCATAAGCATCTAGGACTTTACTTTTCAAACAATTTAACTTGGCACGACCAAATTAATTATATACTCGAGAAGGTCTGGAGAAGAATAAATGTCATGCGAAAATTAAGGTTTAGATTAGACAGAAAGTCACTTGAAGTAATATACACAGCATTTATTAGACCAATCTTGGAATATGGTGACGTTGTTTGGGATAACTGCTCTCAATACGAAAAACAAGAAATTGAAAAAGTACAAATCGAGGCAGCTAGAATAATTACTGGTACCAACAAATTAATTTCTTTAAACACTGTATATTGAGGCAGTATGGGATTCACTAGAAAAAAGACGAAAACATCACTAACAATATATCTCCTTCCTATCTCTCTGATCTAGTTCCCGGGTCTGTAAATACCATTTCCCATTATAATCTACGAAATGCAAATGATCTTGAATCTGTAGCCTCAAGAACGAATCAGTATTACAATTCATTCTTGCCGTCGGTAGTTAGAGAGTGGAACGACCTAAGTAACGATGTTAGACAGTCAGACTCGCTTCATTCGTTCAAACACAATCTTAACAAGGAACGAACTATAGTTCCGAAACATTTCTACAATGGCACAAGGAAAGCACAGATACTGCACACACGACTTCGTACAAATTGTAGTTCACTAAATAACGATCTCTATTAAAAAAACTTAACTGATTCTCCATTGTGCCGCTGTGGATCTGTGGAAAATACCAACCATTTTTTTCTCCAGTGTTCGTATTATAATGAGCAAAGAACAACGGTATTAAATTATGTCGCCCAGTACCAGACAATAACGCTCAAACTTTTATTATTTGGAGATGTGACACTCCCTCTTGATATAAATATATCTATAGTCAATAAAGTTCAGAAGTACATATTAGATACAAAACGGTTTACATAATCTCTAACAAATGTGTTGTTACAGAGCCAGGAATGAGATGGTATTTTATATTGTAACAGAACAAACCCCCAAAAGTCATGATGCTACCAGTGCACAAACCCCTTCCAGTTCCTCCCGAAAAGCAAACTTCCATTTTACTTCTAGTCATTCTGTTTATTTCCATCTTGCAATTCTGCTTACTTTTTGTCCAAAATTTTGATTTACCATATGAACTCAATAAACATTAGAGTCTACTCTCATTGTCTCAAGCACCAAGGACTTGACTTGGTCTGTATTGGTTTGAGTTATCAGCGTTTGAGATAATGCGAGTGGACTGTATTTGCTCCATCAGGAAATTTATTGCTCCTAAATTTCATAATGGACCATGTTAATTTGTGATTTTTTTACTCAAAACTTGCCATATACTTACAATGTCGATTTTGTATGGAGAAGAACTATACGAGTTATTGCGTGAGATCAAAAGTCCACGTTATTTTTGAACAGCCCTCGTATAAGCTTGTATGCTTCCGTTCTAACCCTGTATTTTATTGTTTACAATACTGAAGTTTAAATTGATACTCTTGAATAAAGTATGTTTAAACCAAGTCACCCCGATGCTTCGTAGCAAGTTTGGAGTCAATTGGCCTTTCGGTTCAGGAGAAGAAGCGAAAAATATATTTTCAAGATGGCTGCCATGGCGGCCATCTTGGATTTCCGATCGGCACGATTTTAGCTATTTTTGATCTACAAGTCACCTCAATGCTTCCTAGCTAGTTTGGAGTCAATTGGCCTTTCAGTTCAGGAGAAGAAGCGAAAAATAGGTTTTCAAGATGGCCGCGATGGCGGCCATCTTGGATTTCCGATCGGCACGATTTTAGCTATTTTTGATCTACAAGTCACCCCGATGCTTCCTAGCAAGTTTGGAGTCAATTGGCCTTTCGGTTTAGGAGAAGAAGCGAAAAATAGATTTTCAAGATGGCCGCCACGGCGGCCATCTTGGATTTCTGATCGGCACGATCTTAGCTTTTTTTGATCTACAACCCACCCCGATGCTTCCTAGCAAGTTTGGAGTCAGTTGGCCTTTCGGTTCAGGAGAAGAAGCGAAAAATAGATTTTCAAGATGGCTGCCATGGCGGCCATCTTGGATTTCCGATCGGCACGATTTTAGCTATTTTTGATCTACAAGTCACCTCAATGCTTCCTAGCTAGTTTGGAGTCAATTGGCCTTTCAGTTCAGGAGAAGAAGCGAAAAATAGGTTTTCAAGATGGCCGCGATGGCGGCCATCTTGGATTTCCGATCGGCACGATTTTAGCTATTTTTGATCTACAAGTCACCCCGATGCTTCCTAGCAAGTTTGGAGTCAATTGGCCTTTCGGTTTAGGAGAAGAAGCGAAAAATAGATTTTCAAGATGGCCGCCACGGCGGCCATCTTGGATTTCTGATCGGCACGATCTTAGCTTTTTTTGATCTACAACCCACCCCGATGCTTCCTAGCAAGTTTGGAGTCAGTTGGCCTTTCGGTTCAGGAGAAGAAGCGAAAAATAGATTTTCATTATGGCGGCCATGGCGGCCATCTTGGATTTCCGATCGGAACGATTTTAGCTGTTTTGATTTACAAGTCACCCTGATGCTTCCTACCAAGTATCGAGTCAATTGGCCCAGGGTGTAGGAGGAGTAGGCTTTTAAATCAATTGTTGACGCCGCACGACGAACGACGAACGACGGACCACTGACCTTGACTGACCACAATAGCTAACCATAAGCACTTTGTGCTCAGGTGAGCTAGCAAGTCACCCCGATGCTTCCTAGCAAGTTTGGAGTCAATTGGCCTTTCGGTTCAGGAGAAGAAGCGAAAAATAGATTTTCAAGATGGCTGCCATGGCCGCCATTTTGGATTTCCGATCGGCGCGATTTTAGCTATTTTTGATCTACAAGACCCCAATGCTTCCTAGCAAGTTTGGAGTCAATTGGCCTTTCAGTTCAGGAGAAGAAGCGAAAAATAGGTTTTCAAGATGGCCGCGATGGCGGCCATCTTGGATTTCCGATCGGCACGATTTTAGCTATTTTTGATCTACAAGTCACCCCGATGCTTCCTAGCAAGTTTGGAGTCAATTGGCCTTTCGGTTTAGGAGAAGAAGCGAAAAATAGATTTTCAAGATGGCCGCCACGGCGGCCATCTTGGATTTCTGATCGGCACGATCTTAGCTTTTTTTGATCTACAACCCACCCCGATGCTTCCTAGCAAGTTTGGAGTCAGTTGGCCTTTCGGTTCAGGAGAAGAAGCGAAAAATAGATTTTCATGATGGCGGCCATGGCGGCCATCTTGGATTTCCGATCGGAAAGATTTTAGCTGTTTTGATTTACAAGTCACCCTGATGCTTCCTACCAAGTATCGAGTCAATTGGCCCAGGGTGTAGGAGGAGTAGGCTTTTAAATCAATTGTTGACGCCGCACGACGAACGACGAACGACGGACCACGGACCATGACTGACCACAATAGCTAACCATAAGCATTTTGTGCTCAGGTGAGCTAGCAAGTCACCCCGATGCTTCCTAGCAAGTTTGGAGTCAATTGGCCTTTCGGTTCAGGAGAAGAAGCGAAAAATAGATTTTCAAGATGGCTGCCATGGCCGCCATTTTGGATTTCCGATCGGCGCGATTTTAGCTATTTTTGATCTACAAGACCCCAATGCTTCCTAGCAAGTTTGGAGTCAATTGGCCTTTCAGTTCAGGAGAAGAAGCGAAAAATAGATTTTCAAGATGGCCGCCACGGCGGCCATCTTGGATTTCCGATCGGCACAATTCTAACTACTTTTGATCTACAAGTAACCCCGTTGCTTCCTAGCAAGTTTGGAGTCAACTGGCCTTTAGGTTCAGGAGAAGAAGCGAAAAATAGATTTTCAAGATGGCGGCCATCTTGGATTTCCGATCGGAACTATTTTAGCTATTTTTGATCTACAAGTCACCCCGATGCTTCCTACCAAGTATCGAGTCAATTGGCCCAGGGTTGTAGGAGGAGTAGGCTTTTAAAGCAATTGTTGACGCCGCACGACGAACGACGCACGACGGACGACGGACATTGACTGACCACAATAGCTCACCATGAGCACTTCGTGCTCAGGTGAGCTTAAAATAACAAGAATGTACACAGTGTTACGCGGTATTTCAACATCGACTGGAAAGACGACTTCAGTGCATATTATGTATACAGCCTAGGCTAAGATTAACCTGCAGAGTCGCACAGTTTGATACAGTAAACCTTCTTTATACCGACACTCGATACAACGACAAAATTCTTTATAATGACAATTTGAATGTCACAAAATTTCCGCTCAAGAGGTGAATGATAAATTATGAAAGACTTTTGCATGAAACCTTCAAGCACTATATGTTTTGGATATTTGTTAGAATCGCCTCAGAAAGGCGATTCTAACAAATATCCAAAACATCTGTTCTATGAGGAAATAACAATTAACCAAGAAGTGTTTTCTTAGATATCATTCTGTCAATTAAGGATTCTTTACAACAGCAAACTCATTTTAATGGCAACATCTTTGGGAACAAATTCTATCGTTATAATGAGGGTTCACTGTAATAATAAGGGTTTTGTAGCGCGGATATATAAAAACAGATATATTCTGCAGTAGATAGCGAAAACCATGATGTGCCTTCTGGGTCCGTATAAATAGTGTTAAGAAAATATAAATGAGAACCTGGATGATTTGATCGCCTTTTCAGCATATTGAAAAAGTATGCAATTACTTGAATGACTGGCCCACTTGAATTAAAGAAAATTGCCCACAACATCTTTTTCGAACTTATGGTCCTCTTGGCAATACATGGGCGTTTTCGATCTTTTCGCTTCCATTGCTTATTATCAGCCCTTCTTTGTGGCTCAAACATGTGCATCCAGGTTTCATCACCTGTTAGCAAGTTAGAAATAACCCTACTATTACGGCCTTTGTATGTTTTCAAAAGTTCCCGGGCACATTTAAGGCGTTGTGTCTTTTGCTCCTCACTGAGCAAATGAGGTCTCCACCTAGCGCAAACCTTTCTCTGGTCCAAACGCTATTTTTTCAGAATTGTTTGCACACTGCCTTCTGATAAGCAAAGGAAATTAACTGAAGTTTGTGAAATGGAATATCGAAAGTCCTAACTATGCGTATTCCTGGATATGAGAAATATGCACCTAAATGAACAAACATTTTGTGGTTGACTATAAAAATACTACACTTTCTCGAAAATTGCCTGTATTGCCCATAGAGGACCGAAGTTATAAAGACAGGGAGTGACACAGTCAAGGAGCATAACCTATTAATAGTACCAAGGCATACATGCCACACGCCAAAGAAAAGTAAGGCTAACAGCTCCTTCTTTCCCAACGAGGTGTTCTCAATGCCAGACAATTAACCACAACTGACCAGAGCAAACAAACAACAACAAAACACACACACACACACGCACGTACGCACGCACGCACGCACACACACACACACACACACACACACACACAAGGTGCAAAGCGAGTATGCCTCTAGGACTTTGCTGGACACACAGTGTGTATTCAAACAGACCCGTATTTGTCTTACAGATATCCGTGTGTGTTTCCGTCCGTCTGTAATAAATGCCTGCTTGCACACAAGCCCATCCGAACACACTTGTGTATATATCCGAGCACATTATCTTTCCGAGGCCCAAACCGACTACTTGCTGGGTTCCGGGTTCCATACTAGTACCGGGTATATTAACTCCTAATTGGACATACTCCTCGAAAATTAGGCAAAGGCGAAACGAGGTCCAAATATTGGAGCTCGCTTTAACTTCGGACCTCGGAGTGTATGTGTGCAAGCTCATTTCGACCTCGAAAACTGGTTAAAACACACACACACATACACACACACACACATACACACACATAGACACACACACATTAAAGTAAATGATTGTTCTAAACTACTCAAATATATTTAAGGTACCAAAAGTCACCAGAAAATAATGAACTATTCCAAAATTGACTCAAAGACTGAAACTACCGTCACTATTTTCAGCCCGGCAGAACAAAATAGATACCTGTGCAAACAGAGCCGTCCCATCAGGATCTACATTCTTTGCCATTTAGTTTTTCACCTTAGACTGAAGTCCCTATTTGTGGAAATATTATAATTCAAGGATGGAAGAGTCCACTTCAGAAACTCAGGATGAAAGAGTTATCTAACGAGAAATCTTAAAAAATAAGCTTGTGGAAGTAAATGAAAACCAAACAAATAAAAATATCAAATAAATAAATAAATAAATAAATAAAATAAAATAAAAACAAATAAATTAAATGGTCCAGCACAATTTTATTATCTAGATGTACTTAAAGGACAAATTTGACCAAACTAGAATTAAGCAAAGAAATATCCTGAAACTGACCTAGTGCACTGTAACTACCACAAATGACCAGGAAAACGACAAACTGTCCCGAAAAAAAAAAAAAAAAAAAAAAAAAAAAATCCCGCAAATTGGCTTAAATGACCAAACATTTATCGGTACCCAATTTCGGTCGTTAGAGTTAAAAACTTACCTTAACTCGAGATTAGGAATCTGAACATATAAAATAAAGCGTTGAACAGCAACTAACATGAAGAGTTTGTGTTAGCCGTGGAAACGATATCGAACGTTTTTAATTGTTCATCGCTGAAATTAAGCTTTGATATAAAAAAAGCCAAATTTGCTTTGCAAATCTCTCCTTAACCCATTTTAGTCTGGGCAAAGGTCAACTGACAAACAGTGCAAACCCAGATCAAATGGCGTAGAACGCGGTGTGCTGATCAGGGTCCACACTGTTTGCATTAGCTACAGGAATTTCTATTAAACATAGTAAAAAAAATAAACTAACCAGACACCCTACTATATAGATAGGACCAAAGAATTGTTTTAGAATAATCCACTCGACGTTAATGGGTTAAAGTTGACAGACCTTAATTTTGAGAATAATTGTTAAATTGAGCTCTTATTATATCTTTATTACTTCATCTCGGGTTTTTTATTTTGGTTTAAACAATATTTTATTTCAATGTGTCGAAACATTTACATATAAGTACATAGACAGAATACAATGGCACAATAATACAGGATTTGAAAACAAGCATATCATGCTTCTTTGAATCATCTCCTGATTTTTTAGTTTACTTATTAAACTTTCTAAACATAGTTTAGTCTATCTGATGTCACGTTCAAATGAAACTCTAGCCTCTAAAATGTAACTTTATAAACTGTACTGGAGTTGAACCTATAGCTGCGGTATTCATTTTTCGTCGGTGAAATTCCAAAAGGTTTCATAATGGGAACTCCTCCTTGTTTTATATAATTATCTTCTTATTTGTATAAGTATTCGGAGAACCCGACTGTGTAAACAGGGTAGTCCCAGATCAGACGACACAGAACCTGTTTGCAATCCATCCAGTGGTTTATAGACACATCAATACGTAGTCAAATGGAATTATTCAAAATTTAGAATAATAGTGGTAAGGCATTAAGATGTTCGAATATTTAAATGAAATACAGTAATGTTCGAATATTAGTATCTGTATTTGTCTATATCTAAACAAAACAGGACCAATATCATTCAGATACCTATCATGTAAAGAAAATAGAAGTTCTAACCACAAATTACACCCTCCACATACATGGTACCTCCTACAGGAGGCACCTGCCGTTTCTAGGGTTTTACGATATGAGCCCGACCCAGCGAAAATGTGCTTTCGGGGCATATGCGGATAACGAAGGCCCAGATAAGATTGCGCGGATGAACAATCTGATCAGGGCCTTCGATTAACAGAACCATTGGACACTATATTTCACAATATTTCAATAGAGAGCAAAGGCCCGGAGACTTTACCTATGCGCAGAATGAAATGACCCTGCATATTTTGCGCATTCTCGGCATTTTTTTTTATTTTGCTCATATAAGGATACGTTTTACACAGAGCATTTCTCGTAATGACCTTTGCAAAGGATTATACGTTTTGTTTTTAAAAAAATGTTTCTATACGGATTTCCGTAGTCAATAACACACACACACACACACACACACACACACACACACACACACACACACACACACTACAACAACAACAACAAATGAGCTATATGACCGATGCCCAACCTTACAATGGTCTATGCTTTTTGCAAAAAAAAAAAAAAAAAAAAAAAAATGTAAGAGAAAAATCCAGGGAGTGCCACAATTACAAGCCGCAGCCCTTCCCAGACACCAAGATGAAGAGGAAACAGACAACACCAAATAAGTGCAAATCAAACAAACGTACGAAAAGCACTACGATTAGCTTTCTCTTCCATAAGCGAGGTAATCGCAATGCTCAAAGGACTGAAAAACACAAGGACAACGTAACAAATGGCAAAACTTAAAACAAATCGCCTCGTAGAATAAACCATAAAGCATCAAAGAGCAAGTCTACTTTGTGAGATTTCCATCGCGGCATTCCTTCTTTTTCAGGTACCTTATTATCATTTTAATGTTTGTTGTTGTGCACACGGATAGCAGTGGGGATGGCAAATGTCCAGGATTGCCGAGATGTATCTGCAACAAGGCACTTACTTCAGTGAACTGTAAAGGCAAACATTTCAAATTTGTCCCCCAAATACCAGAAACGGCAGAGAAGTTGTATCTTTCCGACAATGATTTCACCACAATTCCAACACGTGCATTTACCGGATTACCGAACCTGCAGAAGTTGTTTTTGGACCACAATAAAATAATTATTATTAAACCTTTTGCTTTTGATGGTCTGAAAAACTTGACAGATCTTGATCTTAGAAACAACAAAGTATATACTCTTGACAACAACAGCTTGGCCAGTATCCCTAGATTAACCCACCTCTATCTAACAACCAATAAAATACAATCAATCGCAAAGAATGCTTTCAGTGGAACATCATCTCTTGAATACATCAACATACAGTCCAATAGCTTACCTGAAGTCCCATCCTTCGGATACCAACCATATCTGAATCAGATTATCATAGAAGGGAATAAGATTGCCAATGCGACATTTCCTCCCTCCTTCATGAATTGTTCTAGAAAAACATCCATCATTCTTAGCAATAACGCAATAAACACACTAACCAGCTCTACATTCCAGTCACTCGCAAACAGTAGCCTTTCGAAACTTTATCTCTCGAGAAATAACATCACGTCTGTAGAAGCTGGAACATTTGCAGGTCTCAGCTCGATTGTGTCTCTGAAATTGGGATTAAATCCTTTGGACAGCTTATCACTGAAGACTGCTGTGGCAGGGCTTGAAGGAAAGAATGTGAACTCCCTGGATATATCTGGAATTGCTCTTGCTGGTGTGTTGATGGAAGATACTTTTTCATTGTTGAAGAACACAACGCTCGCATCTCTCATAATGAGGTTTAATGCAATTAAACTATTAAGAGATAATACCTTTTCGCAGCTGAAAAGTCTTCTGATGCTTGACTTATCAAGCAGCCAAATAAATGAAGCACGGGACAAAGCGTTTTATGGTTTGGAACAGTTGTCAACCCTAAAATTAAATGACAATAGATTCGTTTCCATTCCGAAAAATTTACCACCTTCCCTTCATTTCTTGTACCTGAATGGTAACAGGTTTAAGACAATATCAGAAAACATTTTTAGCAATCTTAATCAGATAGAGTATCTACGGATGGATGGCAACAGGATTCTCACGCTTGAGAATGGTGCTTTTAATGGCCTAGTGAATTTAAAAGTATTAGAACTTTACAACAATAACATTCATATACTACCAGGGACAATATTTTCAACTCTTGTTAGTTTGAATTCCCTGGACTTAAGCAACAACAACCTCCACAGTATTCAGACAGCCAAAGACAGGTTCTCATCATTGGTGTCACTCCAATATTTAAATCTAGCAGATAATCAGTGTACATTTGTTCAGAGCGACATTTTTAATCCTTTAAAGGCTTTAAAATATCTCCATTTAGAAGGAAACAGTCTTGGTGAGAGGATTTTGGATGATCACAATGGACAGTTGTTTGAAGGATTAAGAAAGTTAGAACACCTGTATATTATGAATAACAACATTGAAGCGCTACCGGATCTCATTTTAAAAGACCTGCTGTCGTTAACTATTTTGAATGCGAGTGTCAATAAACTCTCTGCCTGGGAACCAGACTTGTTCAAAACAACACAGAACCTTTCGACGTTGGATCTAAGTTTTAACCTGATCACTTCTGTAAAGGATAAGCATATGCAATCCTTGGGCAATCTTAGATATCTAAATTTGACTAGAAATCCCTTCTCATGTAACTGCGACCTGCGGTGGTTTAGAGATTGGATAAGCAAAACACAAACTGTGGTGTCGAACAACGATTCATACACTTGCTACGAACCAAGGCAATGGAGTGGTAAACTTCTTCTCGAGTTTAATAGAAATAAGATCAACTGTCTATTCTTTTCTATGTATGCTATCATCGGTGCGACGTTGGGCGGTCTATCGATATCATTTCTGTCCTGTGCATTGGTTTACAAAAATAGATGGCGCCTCCGTCTTCGTTTGTATCGCTTATCTGGAAGAGGACGACGATTTTTTAAAAAGGCGAAAACAGCTGTTAAACGAGGTAACTATGGAGCTATTGAAAACGACCAAGAACTCTATGATGCTTACGTATCATGCAATGAACAGGATACGCCATGGGCATTACACCACCTACTTCCTGGAGTTGACAATGGGCGATTGGAGAAAGATTTCGGAGGGAATTTCCGACTTTACTACGAGGACAGAGATTCTGAACCAGGTAACCTACCAAATATTTTGACACAATACGTAATATTATAATCGACTGGCATTGTTTCAAATTCCAGGTCCAGGAGTTTTGGTTTGAAATAACAGCAACTTGGGATAAAATGAGTCAAAATGTCAGGAATATTATAGCAAATTAAATCAGTATAGCTCTTTATTTAGTTTGACTTAAGACGTACTTTGAGCTATCAGTGATTTAAGACATATCATCAGGCAGGAAAATGGACTTTTAATTTGATGTATACTTTTTTGTGATGATTTACTGGTTGAGTAAGGGAGCCTCAATGCGAATAATTTGTTTGTATTCTTGACAACATTGGATCCTACGGTGATGATTTGGTACCAGTAAAATTGATTTAACCCCGTTTCTGGAAGTATTTACTAATGACCGATTCAAGTTGGTTAGTCTGGTGTTGTTTGTTTTTTATATGGCCCAGTGGCCGCTTGCTGCAGGACTTTTTCATGTTTTGTCCTGTTCGTTGTCTTATTGTTATGTTTAGTGGACCCTGTCTAGCATTATGATCACCTTGTTTGCTTTACTTTTCGGTGGCTTGTATACTGTCTGTCATGGTTTGTTTGCTCTTTACCTTGCCCCGTGGTTATAGATTTTTTTTTCAGCTGAGCAGGAAATTTCACTTGGTCATAAAAATAAAAATACCAACAAATAAAACCTTTGTCATGCTCAACTTAGCTGAACATGCTTGAACATGTAAGAAGTTTTGAACATTTGTCGGTATTTTAAAACTTATAAGCAAAACAAATTTCATGCTCAGCTGAGATGAGCATGAACAAAGTTTAATAATCTCGGAACAAAGTTTAATAATCTCGGGGCCGTGATGCCATTAATAAGCTACGCTCTGTGGTTGTGCCTAGTCTTGTGCAGTTTCTATATTTTCGTTAAAATATTAGGACACGTGTGATAAGACGTGTAAGTGTTCGAATACACAGAGTAAGTATGGTACTTCTGTTAATACATGTACCTTATGTCTATTTTAGGTGCTTCCAAGGTAGGAAACATTGTAGAGCACATGGTGAGAAGCAGGAAAGTGATCGTTGTTTTAAGCAAACATTATTTCAACGGAATAAATGAATTTGAACTAGACATGGCCACCACTCTTCTGCATGACCATGATATAGAAGACATTATCGTGATCAAACTGGGCGACTTACCGGCGAGGAGGATTCCCAACCACCTGTATAGACAAATGAGAAATGATATGTTTATAGAGTGGGAAGACGACACGAATGCCAAAGAAACATTCCTGAGAAAATTGATAGATCGACTTCAGAGAAGACCCGAATATGACAATGCTTGATTTATACATGTATTATAATTAAATCATAGAAAGTGTAGAACTATTCATCGCCAATATAAAGGCGGAAATATGTCGTTACACTGGAAGAATTCATTATCTGGAATCAGGAAGGACCTCGGACGGCCTCTTTAAAGATTTTCTGACCTTTTAGAAAACCAATATCCACTAACAATATTTTTTTTCTACAGTACACAACATCTTAAAAAACATCGGCCTTCCAATATATACCAACAAGTGTTTTGGAGCAATTTTATAGGTGGTTAATTATACATGGCTCGCCTATTACAACCGTTGTTTTTTTTATCATAAACCGTTATTGTAATAATCTATGACCATTACAGGTTATTACAACTGCGATTTTAACTGTTAACGCTTATACTAAAACCTGTTATTGCAATAAGATATGCATATCATGAGTACATTCCAAGCAAGCGAATATGACAAGATTCAAAGCAATACTATTTCTTCCAAATATCGACATGTACATCTGTTTTTATTTCAAAACCTGTTGAAATAGTTTGCACAAAACCGGTATATTACAATAACACTTATTACAGTCTCCGTCATTGCAATGCCCGTTTTTGTAATAAAATAAGATAAGATTGCAAGCATGGAAATACCCATCCAGTATAGACATGACATTCCGTCTGTTTTAACATCCAAATGTTGTTACCATTACCGTATTCGACCAAATTACCTCAACGCGTGCTTAGGAAAAATATGTATCAGCCTGTACTAAGGGTACACTAAAACGATCAGCGAAAGACTTATCTTATGATGCTTATGCGATATAGTTTCTGATTTTCTTTATAAAGGCATATTTTGTGGGTACTCATTTGACAAAAAGTTCACTGGCTGTAATCTGAAGTTTATGGAATTAATTGACTATGCGCTTATATGGATATATGCGGTAATTAGGTCGAATACGGTATTTTAAGTAATATATACTGAGAGTTATAACTGTACAACTGTTTTGTTTCAACTATTTAGGAATAATTCATTGCAATATCGGTTTATGGCCATAACAATTGTGTCTGATAACCATTATTTTTGTAATAAAATTTGACAAGATTCCAAGCAATACAATTTCCTCCCCACACTGATAAGGGTTTCGTTCTTTCTTTACAACCCCATCGTTATAATCATAATAAGTAATACTAGTCAATGATAATGACGGCAATAACAGTACAACTTGTTTATTTCACCATCGTTGTAATACTTTTATTACAAAAACTTTTTTTCAATATCAGTTATGACTTATGTTAATAGCCCTTTTGTAATAACATATAGGATTCCATCGTGGAATTTCTCATCTATTCTTGACATGACACTTCATTCAACCCTAACACTCCACTGTAATAATCATCAGCTAGTTTTACAGAAGGCTATTACAGTTTTTTCTTTGACCCCAATCTTTGTGGGTATATTTATTACAGTTAGGCCAGCAAATGAGAAAAAAAGGTACTGGTCACATTAGCGACCTGCTAAGGCTAAGACGAGCCTGCGCATAAGCACAGTGAGCCTGCGCATAAGCACATTCGCCTTTGCTGTTCGCAGACCTGTAGTAGGGACCTTGGAAAGGCTTCAGGCAAAAACGTATCTCTGTATCCGTAGCCCCTAAAGGGGACTGCGCATGTACATTTGAAGAACCACAAACCGGCAAACCATAAGATTCTTCTTCTTCTTTTTGAATCATAAGCGGGTATTTCACAGCTTGGGGACATACACTGATTGGCAAGTGATACGGCCTATCCATACCAACATGTCATTATGTTAGCCCATGTACTCAGTGCTGCTTGCGTTATTGTAATGACCGTTTTGCTATAAATAAAACTAGTCAGTTATGTTTAGGGTTATAATTGTACAAGCATTTTGTTTCAAATACATAAGTTAACATACCAAGGAAATGCCACAATGACGAAGCACAGTTCTATCGATGCACCAAAAGAAAGGGAGGTGAGCAATCAACATTTACAAAACAAATGCCACACATGAAACCACCGACACACGGACAAAGGACTGCAACAGAGGAACCGCCTGGAACGGTAGGTACAAAAAAAATAGAAATAAATAAATAAATAATAAATTAAATAAATAAAATAAGTGCGGACATGTGTGGTGTGTGTGTGTGTGGGGGGGGGGGGGGGGAGGGGGGTATTGGCATATGTGAGTGGGGGAGGGGGGTTCAAACCAATCTTACTCGTGCGACCCCCCCATCCCTCCCCCACAAATTATAAAGAAAGATACACAGGAAATGCCACAATCACGAAAAACAGCCGATGCACCAAAAGCAGGAAAGACCAAATAAAGACAATACAAACGCCATATGTGAAACCACAGACTCACAAACAAAGAAGAACTGCAACAGAATAACCGCCTTGGAATGGCAAGTAGGAAAGCTAATGGAGGTTTAAACCAGTTTTACTCGCGCGAAACTTTATCCTCATCTCCTGATGCAGCTCTATACAGTACAACAATAAAAATAGAAAAACGAAGAACTACAGAAAGCAAAGTGGGCAATCGTATAGCGGGTGACCACGATGCTAGAATTACAACATAAATGATCAGACTCAGAATATTCGCCTTGTAACGGACAGCAGTTTATTACATTTTCAGCAGAGATTTATCAGCGAATTATAATCGATTCACCGAGTGAATTATTTCATTTCGAACGTTTTGACGTCATAATTGCTAGGCGACGTTGCTGACGTTGTTGGTAACAACAATAACAATAGCTGACGTTTCGCGGAAACTTTGATAAAGTCATGAAAATCAGACTGAAACTTTTACGTCCAGTTGGCGTTTTTAAGGAAAGACCTGCAAGACAAATATAAAGTATGATTTTCTTGATAATCCAGTTCTACTTTCGTGACATTTTTGTGTCTGTATTTCAAGCACAAGATGATTTTTGCATTAAAATGAAAACAAGATGGCGACTGATTTTCAAATTCATGCACTGACTGGAACTATTTTGGTAGGAAATCATAACGGCTGAATGTGAAAATTCAAAGGTAAAACATGGATGAAAATGTAATAAACAGTTTATTTGGTTGTTTTCGTGTTCTAAGGATTGTTTGTAAAAAAAAAAACTCGTTCGCTTCACTCACTCGTTCTTTACGCGCAAGCCTTAGAACACTAGTGAATTATTTCTCCGTAATCGATCCAAACAACCAATTAAACTCTATATAAACCACTGGGGGTTAAACCAGTTTTATTCGCGCAAAACCTCACTCTTAATGCTGATGCAACTCCAAATGACAAATATATGTTTGTTCCACAGATAGGTCTCAAAGTCTTGTTTTGCAATCCTCTTCACTAACAGTAAAATGGTCAAAAAGTAAGCACAGGGTACTGATGATATTTTGACACTGGAAGGCCAAGATACTTAATTACCCAGTCAGCATTCTACGTAAATCTATATCGGGCCGTCATCGGCCCGTCAGGGTAGCTGACGGGCCGATGACGGCCCGATGTAGATTTACGTAGAATGCTAGCTGGGTATAACCATAAAAGTTTAATTGCAGTTTAATACTCTGTTAACTAGGTATAATCATAATCCTGAGAGCTATTTCTTTAGACGAGTAAAATGTGATGAAACTTAGCTTTACTACCATGATCCTAAAAGGAATCCAGAAAGTAAACAGGAGTCACTAGTGGAAGCACATAAGGTCACCACGGATCAAAACGTGCAAACTTACAAGACGATTGTTTTAGGACAGCAAAGGTAAAAATAATACTGAAAATACCTCATGTCAAAATAATGAATAGCACATATTATGCCAGCTTGTTGAAAAGGCTGCGTCAGTCGAAGAAAAACGTCGTGGCAAATTTAGGCGTGGTGTTCTTGTGCACCAGGAAAATTTCAATGGATGCTGTAAAGGAATTAAGGGTTCGAAGTGTTGCCACACCCTGATATTGCAGCTAAGGACTATCATCTGTATCCAAACCTGAGCTTATGGATGCTACTGTTAAATTGTAAAAAGAAATTGTATTTTTGAAGAAATGTTGTATTTATTTTCTTTTCTTTTTTATTTATTTTTTTCACATCTTTCATTTTAATGTTTGCCTAGCAATAATTCTGATCAAACAGACTGTCGATCTATGAAATAATATTTTTAGATATTTTATTTTTTTCAATTAAAACAACATTTTCAGTCATTATGTTTGTAATTAATGATTATTACGGCAACAAGTTTTAACAAGTGTGCATGTTTGAGGCTATCTGTTACCTATTTGTCACATTGTAGTCATTTAAGCCGTCCAATAATTTGGTTTTAACAGGTGTACCTCAAACACTCTGATTTCCTACTAAAAGGGACATAGATATTTTGTTAACTACTAATTGATTTGATTATTTATTGTATTAGCAAGGATGGACTTATTATGCATTATGATGTCTTTCTTCGCTGTCTTGTCTGGGGGCGTGGCTTACTGATTTTGAGTAATAGTTTGAATCTGATGAACGGTGGTCAGGAATTGCCTATGCAATTGTAAAAGTACACTTCAGTGCTTGGATATACCAGCATATATATTTTTATTGTTTGAACTTCCCAACTGCATTGGAATATCAATTTCAAAATTTTAATTTAATCTTTTTTAGATTGTAATTTCGAAAAAAGTTACGTGTTTATTTATATAAATTTTTATGTCATATAAAGATTGATTCTAGAAATTGAACTTTCATTAAAACTGTTGAACTTGTAGATTGTCTCCTGTGTTTTCATATTTTGAAGTCTTAAAAAAACTAGAATCCAATTGTGTAATAAAATTCAAACTTGAAACGAGAGCCCAAATCACTATTTCTACGGAAGTGGTATCAATGACTTGTAGAAGCGGCTGAAAACATGTTTTGACAATACCCCTTGATAAGGGGTCTGTTAAGAATTACACTATAACTGTACAACTGTAATGGTTTCTGCAATTGTTAGAATAATTTATCACAATATCAGTTATGTGTAACAGTGTTGAACAACTGGGTCCTGTTTTTATTATTATCATTATGGAGGGAAAATATGCCTTGATGCTTCAAGTGAATTGTTAACTAGGCTCTGAAAAAAAATAACGATGAATAAGCCACTAAGTAAATAAATAAATTTAAATAAATAAATAAATAAATAACATAACATAACATAACATAACATAACATAACATAACATAACATAACATAACATAACATTAAGACAAGTATGGTACGTTGCAGATGTGATAAGACCTTTAAGTGTTTAAAGTTGATTTCAATTTGAAAACCCAGTTTTGTTCGGAATTCTACCATTATTGAATATTCTCTTTAACATATTACAGTTAATCAGAACAGTTGCCGATGTTTGTAACAATTACCACCCTATGAGCACATCCAGCGGATGGCAAACTGATGATATCTTTCGTATTTTCCCCAGAAAGTATTATCAGACATTTCATGCAAATTGACTCCATTGGAGACAATTTGCGTGAAATGTTAAATCCTGTTTTCTGAGAAAAGTAAGAAAAAAATACTTCATTATGTGGTCTGCTTAAAGTTTTACCCATGCTAATGCTTAAATTATGTTCAAACCTAACAATCTTAGTTGCATGTATACGTAATACAGCAAGTAGTGCTGAGTACGTCGCTATGTTATTGTCCAGTTTGTGTAGATAGGCCGTATCACTTGCCAGTCAGTCTATGTCCTCAAGCCAGGGTCGGATTAAGACTGAAAATAAAATTTTGAGTCAAAGGGGACGGATGGGGTTGGGGTTCGAGGGACCCCTCGAACCCCAACCCCATCCGTCCCCTTTGACTCAAAATTTTATTTTCATGGGAAATTTTGGATAAATTTGGGATATCGTATTTATCCTAAATATTCACACCGTCAATGTTTACCTTGTACTTCTCTTCAACAAGTCCAGTTTGCTACTTATGAATGTATGTAAAATTGCTTGATGAGTGGCAAACAGTATAGACCCTGATCAGACGCCGGGTTCTGTTGCGTCTGATCTGAGTTTACACTGTTTGCTCAGGCATGTCTTTCTTAAAGGAAAACACTCACAAAATTGGTACTCGTAATCTGTTTTAAGTTAAAGACCTACATATTTTGAGAAAATTAATGCAAATTTAATCAAAATCGGTTGAAAATTAAAAAAGTTATGGGTTTTTGAAAAATTTAAACAAGGCTCTCATCGGCGCCGCCATTGTTGTGCGTTTGTGACGTCATTTGCTCTAATTAAATACTGTATGTATAAACTGAATAACTCACATATGCAGAAACATCAAATGCTGTCTTTCTGCATTTGTCTTCTTTTGGTATAATAGCAACGTATTTTTCCTAAAATTGTATTGTTTTCTGTCTAACAGAAAGTTTTATTGTCATTTTAGAAATTTTCAGCCCCTCATTAAATATTCAAAATGGCGGCGCTCATGTTGACAATTACAAAAGCTAAAAACTCCAATAACTTCCTCATTTCTTGACGGATTTTGATAAAACGTGCATCAAAATGTTCAGTTTGTAAACATCTTGAACAGCAAACATACTTTAAATTTTGTGAATGTTTCCCTTTAATATGTGAAATAAGTACGGTAATTTGATTAAATCGAACCCCCGCAGAAACAATCTTGGATCCGCTCCTGTCAAGCTGTGAAATACCCGCATATGATTCAAAAAAAAAAAAAAAAAAAAAAAGAGAAAACTGAACATAATTGTTATTCTTATTTATATGAATAAATTGAATTAGATATATTTGCGTCATCTTTAATATTTGTTAGATAACTATTGCTAGTATTTGATTTTGGACGGTGGATTATCGCCATTTCTGCTCAAGCTGAATCCTGCATAAGGAAGAAGGAATGTTGGGACGTGTCGTCTAGACATTGGTCCGCTACAAGCTCGCGGTATCACTGGGTTCCTAAAGATAAGTTTGACAAGGTACGGCTGGTGCAGACGAGCTTAGTCTAAGCCCAATATTCTGATATGCTGCTTTCCATATTTTATTAGGAATCACCGTCTCCACATAATCATAATTATATTCACAATGTTACCATGTTTTTTTATTTGACTCATGTTTTCAGGTAATACAAGGAACGTTTTTGTATGTTCATTAACTCTGTCATGT
Source organism: Anodontia alba (assembly GCA_964016985.1). Taxonomy (NCBI): domain Eukaryota; kingdom Metazoa; phylum Mollusca; class Bivalvia; order Lucinida; family Lucinidae; genus Anodontia; species Anodontia alba. The sequence continues at coordinate 81,129,337 of OZ024827.1, forward strand.
ACCATCGTATATGTTTTTCTTATATCCTCATGGGCTAGAAATTAAATCTATTCTTTTCTATGCCAATTCGTAATTACAGATTTTCCTAATTGGTGTTAGAAACTAATATTTCCACTTCCAATACACACAGATACATTTTTTGGGGATAATCATAATTAACGGCTCGAATTAAATATTGAATTCGCGAACTATATTAATGCAGGAGGTGTATTTCTTACTTTCAAACGAGCTGTTTTTCTTTTTTTGTTTGTTTGTTTCTTTCTTTCTTTCAGGAAATGTTCAGCATAAGTTTTTGAAATAAAACAAATTAGTAGACATTTTTTCTTTCTTTCTTGTTTCTTTCTTTCTAGTGAAGTGAAACAAACGAGTTGCTTTTCATTGTTTTTTTGTTTGTTTTTCTTTCTTTCTTTCTAGAAACGGCCAGTTAAGACTAAAGGAACACGAGGCTGTCGTTCTTTCTTTCTTTTTTCTAGAAACGGTCAGGACAAACTTTGAATAGACACAAATGAGTTGATATTCTTTTCCTCTTGAAGACGGATTGTCTGGTCAGCATAAGATTTGAAGTGAAATGCACTGTCGTTCTCTTTCTCTTGAAGACGGATTGCTCACTCATTTATGCCAAGTGGACTCTTCTACCATAACAGTTTGGACAGGTCCTTTTCCAATAAAAGGAGTGTCTGGTTGATTTCTGTTATTACGATGTTTTAAGACATTCCTGTATTTAATGCAAACAGTGTAGATCCAGATGAGACGCCACATCGCGGCGTCTCATCTGGATCTACACCGTTTGCTAGTGTCCCAGTTATGGAAGGCCAGGCATAAATGGGTTAAGCTAGCGGGACTATGAGCAGAATCACACATATATTATGTCTGGATTTTTTTCATACATTATATGCACAGGGTTCACAATGCCTAAGTAGACAGTCTGCTCCTCCTCTAAGTCAAGCCTGCAAAGAAGAAAATAGCATTACACATGAGCCACAAAAGAGACCTTATGATTTTCTGTTTTGTGATGTTTCAAATGCGCATGGGCAGTCCCCTGTTTGGACTACAGACGTGCGTTTTTTGTTTTTGCCAGAAGCTTCCTCAAGGTCTCTACTACATGTCTGCGAACAGTAAAGACTCTGGCGAAGCTGCGCATATGCGCAGTCTCGCCTGAGCCTTTGCTTGTGTGCTGGCTCATATATGCAAATAAGTTCGTTTGCATATGCATGAATATGACTTAAGCTTCATTTTTGGTGCAATTTCACACAAAATTATGAAAAATAAATAGTTTTAAACTTACTTGTTTTCTATTTCCTTAATATTTTGAGTAGCTCAATCTCATACATATGATTTCTTAAAAGCATACCTGTAGTGAGGATACAATGTTATTCCAAAGAAGACGCAGCTTGTGCATTCGCTCAATGAATACTGCGAAGGAGACAGCGAAGATCTTAATTAGACTTCGCGATGTGCAGGCTTGTCTGGGTTTTCGCTGTTCGCCAATGGCGTATAGCTCCTTAGCTCATATTGTGGACATCTCAAATCTTAGTCGAGTCTCTTCAGTTAAAAACGACCTTATGACATATGAGGTTAGCAAAAAATCTAGATTATCCTGTGCAATTACGTGGTCAGGTAATCCTGAGGGCAAGTGAAATCTTCCACGTAGATGTATTTTGTTAGCGATCAGCATCGATTTTCTGATTTCAGTTTCGGAGGGATCCATTAAAAATAACAAACATCCAGTGTTCGCTACTCAGTAGCATAGCCAGAACAGTTTTATTTTACGAACACCCAGGAAAAATCTTGGAATGTTCTCCCTCCCTTCCAAAATAGAGGCTACTCTTAGAGGGAGCAAATTCTTTCCTTTAAGCGTATACAGTCGAACTTCAATAGCTCGAACATCTTTGGGACCACAGGAATTCGTTTGAGACATGGATTTTTCGAGCCACTGAAGGTTAATCATGGTGCCAGGTCAAGAAGCAACAGCGATGATTCAGGGATTTTGTTTTTCGATTTTCTACATTATAATTGTATGTGGAGTGTACTCACTCAAATCACCTCGATGATGCGATTCTAATGAGTACACACAACATACAATTTCATGATAAAATAAGAAAAAGATTCTTAAATACTTGTTTTCCTCAAAAAACAAGTTCGAATTAGCCATGGTAAACGAGCCATCCGTTTTCGAGCCATCGCGTTTTACTTGTAAGTACATGTAGCTCCTACTTGGGAAGCGATAAATTCTTTTCTTTAAAAGCAGCCCCATGGTAAACAAGCGATTTTTTTATGTTAATTGATGTCTCCATTGCATAAACAGTCGAACCTCAAAAGCCCGAACACCGATGGCTCGTTTACCATGGTAAATTCGAACTCGTTTTTGAGTCCCTACGAAATATTCTTACGATAACTCAAGAAAACAAATACTTAGGTAAGTTTTTTTACTTTATCATGAAACTGTATGTTGCGTGTACTCATTAGAATCGCCTCATCGAGGCGATTCTAATGAGTACACGCAACATACAGTTATTGTGTAGAAAACCGAAAAGATTTCCCTAAATTATCGCCATCTGCTTTCTGACCTGGAGCTATGATTAACCTTCAGTGGTTCGAACAACCCATATCTCGAACAAATTTTCATTTGGTCCCAAGGCTGTTCGAACCATTGAGGTTCGACTGTAATTATTATTATTATTTTCTTACGCATCTTATGCCTGCGTAATGTGCGTATTGAGCGTTACGCATATGCCACTATTTATACCGCAACATCAGAAAACGCACCTTGAGAAATATGCGTCCAGTAAAGAGCCAGATCAGCATGCGCATTCGTGCAGTCTGATCAGAATATTCACTGGGCGCATTTTGGATAGTAGGAATGCAAAGTTTCTTCATGCGGACAATGAAGATTGATCAGACTGCACGTATGCGCATGCGTATTTGAGTCTTCCTCGGGCGCACATGACAGAAGGTACGTTTTCTCACGTTACGTCTCATTTAAAGTTTAGAACTGGTTAGACTGTCGACATCTTGCAACAGGTTAAAATTATAAATGGGTTGCAAAAATACATTTTACACTATTAATCAGTGGTAGCAGCAGTACCAAATTATTTGGGGCGCAACGTGAGATAACATCCAAGCAGGCACACAACGATGAAACAACGTCGATTCGACGTTGTTTCAACGTTGTGTATCCGCGGGGATACCTTCTTGCATGTGCGCCCAACGAAGAAACTTTTCATCTTTGGCTGCCCAAAACGTGCCTTCTGAAGGCACATGTTCGATGGCAAGGTGGTTGTGTCAAGTGGTTTGTTGGAAGGGTGCACACTTTTTTAACGCTCGATTCAAGGTAAGGAAATGGACTTTTCTCAGGTTGCATCCAACCAATTTTCATAAAACAAAGTGCATCGCATATGAGCACTTTTCATACACACGCAGCTTATTTAAATCCTACATGCAGTATTTGCAAACATTCAAAGCAAATGTAAGTGTGAACACCTCCAACATTTCCGTCACAAAAATTACATTTGCTTAATTCGAATGTTTGCAAATACTGCATGCAGAATACGAATACACTGTACGTTTTTGAATAGTGCTCATATTCGAAAATGAGATGTACTTCGTTTTATGAAAATCGGTTGGATACATGTATAAGCTGAGAAAAGAGCAATTTCCTTACCTTGAATCGAGCGATTTTAAACTTAAAAAAAAAGTGTGCACCCTTCTAAAAAACCACGTGACATAGCCACCTTGGATGGTATATTTTCTGACGTTAGGGCTCGTTTCACTTGTGACTTAATCTCTTCAGAATCAGTTGCTAATGTCAAAGGATGTCCGTAAATAAGATTAACCTTGCCTAGTTATTGAATAAACCAGTCATTCAAACCAAAGAATTATTTTCTCTTTTTACAGAAATAATACAAATAAAATAATAACAAAATAAAATAAAATAAAATAAAATTGACAAAAGCTATGTAATATTGATACAAACAAATTATCACCTCTCAGTACATCGTCTTTGGTATTGTTTGCAAACTAACGATTTTGCTCATCAAATGTTTATACATTGTAATCCTTTTTTTTTGTCTTCTAGTTGTAGTAGCATTTTGTAAAGTGAAATTTTTTTATGTAATTTTGATTACTTCAATGCAAAATCTGTATTTATTAAACTTGTACCCTATTTAAACTATTTGAAGATGTTTATACTTACATAATATAGGTTAATGAATAAATAATGTTGACTGCTCAAAAAGCTCTCTTATCATACACATTTCTCTGTAATTTGACAAGGAGACCTCTCATAAATAGTATTTTTACACACCTAAAAGTCCTGAACTCTGTCAGCCCTGCAGACTCAACAAATATTTTGCAAACAGTGTAGATCCTGATGAGACGGCCCATCATGGGCCGTCTCATCAGGATCTACACTGTTTGCCATTCTGTTTTGATTTTTGACTGATAGCCCCATTTGATACAATGGTTCTCACAAGGTTCAGAGATAAAAGAGATCGATCCAGAAGCTAGAATAAAAGAGTTAAAGTATAGTACTGTGTACGTGTACGCCTGTAGGGATTTACAACTTGATGAGGCGTAAAAAATAGCTTTGTTTCCGCTAAGCCGACCTACCCTGTTTCAAACACCCGACTCTGGTATTTTTTATCAGTTAAAAAATGCAAAATAAAAAAGTAAAGCACCTACCCTCAACACAATACCTGTATTTTCAGAAAATGACAGGCCCGATCCTGTTCTATTCTGGAGAAAAAAATACACATTCTTTTTAAATGGAATGGATATCGTTTCAGGGTATGCAACCGCGTAAGAATATTTTGCTTCGCTTATACGGGTATAACGTCTTACCTGTCAGTATCATATGACTGATGTGAAGTCTCGCTGTTTTTGGTTTCGTCAGTTGAAGCTTTTCGTCTTTCAGTGGTAGAAGACTTTTGATTACGCTGTGCCCGTCTAGAACATAGAAAGAGCAAAACCATTATAAAATGACACATGAGAACAGGCACAGGCTTTCCAGCAATATTGCAAGTGCACCCAGCGAAGACTCAGATCAGCCTGGGCATCCGCGCAGTCTGATCAGAGTCTTCGCAGGGCACTCCCTGGGTAGCCAAGGATCAAAAGTGTCTTCAAGCGGACAGCGCAGATTCAGATCAGCCTGAGCGGAAGCGCAGGCTGATCTGAGTCTTTGGTGGGCGCACATGCATTCTTGTAGGAAATGTAATGCCCCAGCTCATATTATTCGCATACTTTTATTTCCGGTCAATCGTTATCTCTTCGCTTAGCATGCTGGGTAAAACCTTCAGCAGACATCACGAAAAAAATACCTATATAATTTTCACCCCAATAACATAGATTGTGAGTACTCGTTCGAACCGCTTCAGTGAGGCGGTTCTAACGAGTACCCACAATCTATGTTTTGAGCAGAAATCTGAAAAATATCATAATTTTTATCTGAAAATTAGCAGTTTTTGGTGGTGAAATTTTCAATATATTTTGAATAGGCGTGTTTTCGTAATGGATTTTAAAATGTTTTTTCTTATTCGTCCCAGAAAATTGGTTTGACATTTCATGCAAATTGTCTCCATAGGAAAATAGATTTTGACCTTTCATGCAAATTGTATCCCTGAGAAAATAGGTTTTGACATTTCATACAAATTGAGACAATTTGCATGGCATATCAAAGCCTTTTTTCTGGGGAGCACAAAAGAAAAGAAAGAAAAGATAACATCATCAAGTTGTCGTTTGCTGAATTTGCCCAAAAAAAGAGTGGTAAAGTTAAAATTTCATACGCAATCGCGCAGTCTGATCAGAATCTTCGCCGGGCGCATTTTGAATTTCTTCATGCAGATAACGAAGATCGCGCAGGCTGATTTGAGTCTTCATCACGGAAACGCGCCTATATAATTTTGATCCCCTTAAACTCCACTTTTATACAGTAAAACTGGGGTTTACAGGGGTATACATTATTTTTCTTATTTCTGCTCAAAAACATAGAATGTGGGTACTCGTTAGAACCGCCTCGGTGAGGCGGTTCTAACAAGTACCCACAATCTATTTTTTGAGCAGAAATATGAAAAATATCAGTATTTTTTATCTGAAATTTTTCATATTTTGGTGGTAAAATTTTCAGTATATTTGAATGAATCGCGATCTACATCATTGTGGGTATTTTTAGAATTCGCCGTTTTTAAACCAGCGGTACTTCAAGCACCCTTTTTTATGGTTACCAAACGTGCTAAAAGAAGTTGTGTCGCAGCTCTGATGAATTTAAAAAAAAACAAAAAACATCTTCATCATTTCACATATGATAAGATACTCGGCGGGCACACAACGTTTAAACAACGTCGATTCAACGTTGATTCAACGTATTGACGTTAAATCAACGTTGAATTGACGTTGTTTCAACGTTGTGTGCCTGCTGGGACAGACCTGTATATATGCATGCGGTCATAATTTGCTGTCTGCTGTCCTTCAGCCTATAACATCCTATCCTCTACATAGACCATAAGGTCAAGGCCAGGAATATAAATAAGGAGTTACCCATATTACTGTATCAATGACTGTAAGATGAGCTGAGATAATTTTACCAGATATAATCAAATTTCATCTCTCCTGAATGAGTGGCGTCAAGGTATTTGCCATGATATTGCACTATTATAATAATACATTGTTTTGCATCACGTTGCATTCTAGACTGCACAAAACGTTGAAACAAAGTCGTATCGTATCTACGTCAATGCAACGTCATGATACAACGTCGTATCATCGTCAATGCAACGCCATCAGGTAACATCGTATTAACGTCAGTGCAACGTCATACGCTTATCGTATTTCATGTTTACCCTAAGTATTTGGACAAACAGGCCTAAAGGAATAGTTTAATCTTTTCCACTTTCTGAGCAAATTCAGCAGACGACCAATTGATATTTTCTATTTTTTTTTCGCCAGGTAATAGACTTTGATATTTCATGCTAATTGTCGCCTTTGCATGTAATGTCAATGCATATTTTCTGGGAAAAGTCTAAAAGACAATTTGTATGAAATGTTCAAGTCTGTTTTCTGACAAAATTTAGAAAAAAAAAATATTTCAAAATGTCGTCTGCTGAAATATTAACCCAGCATGCTAAGCGTTAATCAGGGCTACACTGTTTGCAATTTCATCAAGTAGTCAAGCAGACTTATTTTAATTTAACAACTCTCTGGGCTAATTCAGCAATATTTTCTCTCATTTTCCCAGGAAATATGCTTTTTTATTTCATGCAAATTGTCATCTTGCATATAATGTCAAAACATTTTTGGAGAAATAGACAATTATCATGTAATGTCAAAATCTTTAGGAGAAGATGACAATTATCATGTAATGCCAAAACCTCTTTGGAGAAGCAGACAATTACCATGTAATGTCAAAGCCTATTTGGAGAAGTAGACAATTATCATGAAATGCCAAAGCCTATTAGGAGAAGTAAACAATTATCATGTAATGCCAAAGCCTATTAGGAGAAATAGATAATTATCATGTAATGTCAAAGCCTATTAAGAGAAGTAGACACTTATCATGTAATCTCAAAGCCTATTAGTATTAGGAGAAGTAGACAATTATCATGCAATATCAAAATCGTCAGGAGAAGTAGACAATTATCATGTAATGCCAAAGCCTGTTTCGAGAAATAGACAATTATCATGTGAGGTCAAAACGTATTAGGAGAAGTAGACAATTATCATGTAATGTCAAAACTGTTAGAAGAAGTAGACAATTATCATGTAATGTCAAAATCGTTAGGAGAAGAAGACAATTATCATGTAATGACAAAACCTATTTGGAGAAGTAGACAATTACCATGTAATGCTAAAGCTTATAAGGAGAAGTAGACAATTATCATGAAATGGCTAAGCCTATTTGGAGAAGTAGATAATAACCATGTAATGTCAAAGCCTATTAGGAGAAGTAGACACTTATCATATAATGTCAACGCCTATTAGGAGAAGTAGACAATTACCATGTAATGTCAAAGCATATTAAAAAAGTAGACAAATATCATGTAATGTCAAAGCCTATTTGGAGAAGTAGACAATTACCATGTAATGCCAAAGCCTACTAGGAGAAGTAGACACTTATCATGAAATGTCAAAGCCTATTAGGAGAAGCAGACAATTCCCATGTAATGTCAAAGCCTATTAGGAGAAGTAGACACTTATCATGTAATGTCAAAGCCTATTAGGAGAAGCAGACAATCATCATGTAATGTCAAAGCATATTAAGAAAAGTAGACAATTATCATGTAATGTCACAGCCTATTGGGAGAAGTAGACAATTATCAAGAATAGTCAAAGCCTGTTGGGAGAAGTAGACAATTATCATGTAATGCCAAAGCCTATTAGGAGAAGTAGACAGTTATCATGCAATTTCAAAGCATATTAGGAGAAGTAAACAATTATCAAGAATTGTCAAAGCATGGTAGGAGAGGTAGACAATTATCATGTAATGTCAAAGCCTATTTTCTGGGGAAAAAAGTAATGAAATCAAATTGTCTACTGGGCTACACTGTTTGAAATTTCGCCAAGTAGTTAAATATAAGTTTTATATATATATACAGTAAGAAGTTAAGTTGTCTGAATATGGTATTTAAAATTTCTAAGAGCCACTAAAACGAATTGCCACCTAGCGTGCACATAACGTTTATACAACATCGCATCAACGTCGATGCCATGTCATGACGTTGCATCGACGTTGATGCGAAGTTGTCTCAATATTGCATGCCCGCTGGGAATGGTTTCAGAGAAAAGTGCCCTAAGTAATGTTACTATTTTTACCTCCTAAACCCTTCTCTTGCTGAACATGGCATGCCCTTTCAGCAAACAGTGTAGATCCAGATCAGTTGGCTTCTGAAGAAGCCAACTGATCTGGATCTGCACTGTTTGCCATTAAGTATCTGAATTCGTATCAACAACTTGGATCAAGTAATCTGACTGGCTGAAAATTGGGAGTGGGCGTGGCATTTTTATTTATTCAGCATGACAAAGGTAAAGAGTAGCATCCTTTTCATCCATAGTATTTGTAAGACACAGAGGGGAATCCACGTGACCAAATGACTAGGTGCACAGAGTTTGTTACTATTTTTAGCTCCGCTTCAGGTAGGATGTTTTAGAATATCTCGATTTATACCCGATGGATTTATTTTTTCAAATAAAGCGCAGAGTAGGCGGAAAATCAAGCTCTTTCTAGTGGTGTCAGTGCTATCCTGCAATCTGGTCTGATTCTCGAGAACATTCGTAGAATGTTTTTCGTCAAAATTCATGTACATTATCCCGGTGCCCCAGATTGACAGCAAAAACATTCGAATGTTCTAGAGAATTAGACCAGAATAGCGCTACACCACCAGAAAGAGCTTCATTTTCCGCGTGCTCTGAGCTTTATTTGAACAAATTCCATTCGGTATGAATAGAGATATTCTAAAAAATCCTACCTGAAGCGGAGCTAAAAATAGTAACAAACTTCGTGTACTTAGTCATTTGGTCACGTGGATTCCCCACACTGTAAGACAGGCCTGCGGATGCAGTGTAAACCATCAGCACAGCATCTGCTCAAGGTGTTTACTGTTAGCTATTCCTTCAGCAGGTAATAAAATGAACGTATGCAAGCAGTGTAGGACCTGGCCCAAAGGTTATAAAACTTTTTTCGTGCTCAACAATAGTTGGCATTTTCATATTTATTAGCAGAGAAATTTTCGTGCGCAGCTATTTCTAGCAAGAAAGAATTTGCAATTGTTAGTAATTTGAGATTTATTAGCAGGACGAATTTTATGCTCAGCTGAACTGAGCATGAAAAAAGTTTTATAACCTTGAGGCCAGAAAGCGGCGACTGCTTATAGTGTTTACTGTTTGACATTCCTCCAGCAGTGTTTAAACAAATCATCAGGTAATGGCACTGACCTGCTCAAACTTTAGGACAAGTATACATGCAGTAAAGAGGTCAGGTGTCCGTATATTTAAAAAAAAATGGGTAGAAACGGCAAATAGCATATTCAAGGGCTTACCATTGGGTAAAAAAACATAGTCGCATTAACGTCGATGCAACATCATTAAAGTAGCATCAACGTCGATGCCGTTGATGACGTTCCGTCAACGCTGCATGACGTTGTATCGTCGTTGATTGGAGTGTCGTTGCAGCGACATTGATGCGACGTTTTACAAATACAGTCGAACTTCAATGGCTCGAACATCTTTGGGACCATGGAAATTTGTTCGAGACATGGGTAGTTCGAGCCATTGAAGGTAATCATAGCGCAAGGTCAGAAGGCAAATGAAAATAATTGAGGAATGTATTTTCCATCTTCTATAAAATAATGGTATGTTGAGTGTACTCATTAGAATCGCCTCGATGAGGCGATTCTAATGAGTACACACAACATACATTTTCATGATAAAATAAGAAAATTTCCCTTAAAATCCCAAAATATTTCTTTTCTTTAGCTATCGAAAGAATTTCTTAGGGACTCAAAAACGAGTTCGAATCATCCACGGTAAACGAGCCATCCGTGTTCGATCCTTCGAAGTTATACTGTATAATATCCCCGCTGGGAGAGAACGTACCTTCTACAAATGAGAACCAGGACCAGCAAACAAACAACGGCCGCAACAGCATTACCGAGGCCGATTGATAAACCAAGGATGACAGTTTCATGTTCATCGTGTTCGTGATCTGTAAATAAAACAATGACGTCCCGATTTATTCCGAATGGACTCTTCTACATGAACTCTTTGGACGAGTCCATTTCCAGTTTAAGGGGTGTTTGGTCAGTTTTTATTATAACCATGTTTTATTGAAATGCCTGTAATTAAATGCAAACAATGTAGACCCTGATCAGACGCTGCGTTCTGCGGCGTCTGATCTGGGTCTACGTTGTTTGCCAATGTCCCATTTATGGGAAGCTAGGCACAAATGGGTTAATGCGACGTTGTATAACCGTTATCCCAGCTAGCATTCTTTATAAACCTATAGCTGGCCGTTATCGGCCCGTCAGCTACCCTGACGGGCCAATAACGGCCCGCTATAGATTTATAAAGATTGCGTACTGGGATGTGTCCGCTAGGGTTGCTGCAGAAAAATACAGTTAGTGTAATAACCCTAAGTTTTGGGACAGAGAGGCATGACCAAATAGTGTAGACCAAGATCAGACGCCTCAAAGGGTCAACAATGTTTGCCGCTCATCAAGCAATATTTGTGAGCAGGATGGCAAAGAGATAGTCAGGAAAGTTTTCTGTGTATAAAAATGGTCTGGCGTACCCAACACCTTTACAGTAACTGGAAGTCAGTGAAATAAGAGAAATTCAGGATATATAATGTTTACACATATTAAACACAGCAGTTAGTAAATTAACCTCGAAATTGTAGTAAATGACATTCTCAGTATTTTATGCCTCCTTCACGAAGTGGAGTAGGGCATATAGTTTAACCCGCCGTCATACGTACGTCAATGTATTCGTCCGTCCGTCAGCCCGGGCACACGAAAGGGCATATATAGGGTATTTTTTTTACACTATTCCCTTTACTCCGTAGACTACTAGTGGGTATTTTTAACGTACTGTTGGGTATTTATGTTAACACAGAAAATACCCAATAAATGCCTGAACGTGGGAACGTCCGCGTATCCGTCCGTCACGCTTTATAGTACTGTTCGTGTCTCCGCAACTCCCCCTACAGTTTCCAAGGTAATGATTTAAAACTTGCACCATGGTAAGGATATAAACTGAGTATGTGCTTAAAGGTCACAGAACCCTGATCAATTAATATTGGTAGAGTTACATACCCTTTACTTAATTAAAACATTTGTGTTATACACTTGGCATAGTAGGGTTCGTGTCTCCGCAACTTCTACAGTATTCAAGATAATGATCAAGTTTTTGTTGCTATAGTTACATACCTTGATTTACTTAGAAATATGGCCTTATACACATGGCATAGTAGGGTTCGTGTCTCCGTAACTTCTACAGTTTTCAAGATAATGATTTGAAACTTGCAGCACAGTAAGAATTTAGGCAGGGCATGTGCATAAAGATCAAGAACTCTGATCATTTTTATGGCTAGAGTTACGTACCCTTGGTTTGCGTAGAAATATTGAATTAAAAAGCCAAGCTGGCAGTAGCGGGGGATTCATCTCCTTTATGGATCATCTAGTTTTTATTACTTTTTAGAGAAAATAAGGTTTGACATTTCACATAAATTATCAAGATTTATTTTCTTTGAAAATAAACATACATATAGATATTTCAGAATGTCATATGTTGCTGTTTGATTGACACTTTAAGAGCTAAACCAATTTATTGACTGTTTCAAAATCCAGTAAGACTCTGTGTTGAACGAATTGGAGTCTAGTTCATTATTTACACAAATTTTACTTAATGTAGTTGCATTTAAAAATAAGTTTTTTTTTTTCTGTATGTTTCTGTATTTTTATACTAATCAATTATTCTCAAGTAATTAAAAAACGTCACTGTTCACTTATGCCGTCATGTGTTAGGCTAAACTCTGTGAGTCATTCAAAATGGCGGCGTCCAACAACACATCTCGAAAACATGCCTATATAATTTTTACCCCCTTAAACGCCACTTTTATATAGTAGAACTGGGGTTTACAGGGTGTACATTATTTTTCTTATTTCTGCTCAAAACATAGATTGTTGGTACTCGTTAGAATTGCCTTGCCGCGGCGGTTCTAAGGAGTACCCACAATCTACATTTTGAGCAGTAGTATGAAAAATATCAGGGTTTATCTGCAAATTTTCCCTTTTTCTGTTGTAAAATTTCAACATATTTGAATAGGTATGTTTTCGTAATGAGTACAACGGTCGAAACGCCATTCAAAAATAGTTTTACGATTTTCTGGCTGTCATCAGGAAAGTTTGAAGGAATAGAGGTAAATTCAAAATATTATTATTATTATTATCATTATTATTATTATTATTATTATTATTACAAGAGATAAATTTGTTACTGAGATCTAATGCTTGCCCAAGAAGCTGAAATTCATTTCAACAAAGCGGTGAATTACTACGGTAGATTATAGCCCAGCGGGCATATGACGTTTATACAACGTCACATTAATGTCGATGCAACAGCATGACATTGCATCGACGTTAATGCGACGTGGTATAAATGTCATGCGCCCGCTGGGAGTACTTACCGATTTCTGTGTGCGCCGGTTGGTGCAGCGCCGGTTTTGATGATGTAGTCTCAATGCTTATTGTTGTTGTCGATGTAAGAGAGAAACTTGCTGCTGTGGTCGACACTAGACTTAACATCGGTGATGCACTGGAATCGGTTAATTCCGCCGTATTTGAGCTTGTTGTAAAGCTTGGCGCCAAAGTACTTGATCCTAGGCCACTTGTTCTATATGAGGATGTAGAGGGCGGTATAATAAGTTCCGTGGTCGGTGAAATAAAGTCAGATATAAATGCGTCAGAATGAGACACTGATGAGCTTGATATTGGTGTTAATGAGTTTTTAAGGCTTGATTCTAAAATTGTTGATCCTGTTTCTGCAATAGTTGATGTCTTTGTTATGGTTGGTGATGCAGAAATGCATGGGCTTTGCATTGTTGTTTCTATGATTCTAGTTGATAGTAATTCCAGTGTTGAAGAAATGATTAGAGAGGTTGGCACATCATCGATTGAAACACAACCCGTTGTTCGGATGAGCACGGATGGCTGTGTGGCTAATGAAGGCATCGTTGTAGTTAATGACTGACCTGTTGAAGATGCATTACCTTAACTATTTCGCCGAATGATCACCAACTGTAGTATTTTCACGAGTGGCGACAGCCACGAGTGAAAATACAAGTTTTGGTGTTCATGAGTGAAATAAAATTTAATCCTACATAGATTTTTTTTCTTTTATGCTTTTATTCACAATAATTAAACTTCTACCTACTCTTTGACATTTACGCCTGGAGATTAACATTTTTATCCTAGCCATTTTGCGTCAATTTGGCATTACAAAAACACGCCTATTCAAATATATATAGAAAAATTCACCTCCAAAAACTGAAAATTTTCAAATAAAAAAACTCTGATATTTTTCATATTTCTGCTCAAAACATAGATTGTGGGTACTGGTTAGAACCGTCTCTATACTTCATTGAAAAGCATAGAAGAAATGACGTTATTATATAACGCGAAAATAGACTTTCATTGGCTGAGAGCAGTTTTCAGCCCAAAAACTATATCAGGGCCCAGTTGTTCAAAGCTAACGACATCGTTAGTTAACGATTCGTTAAAATTTACATTGAGTGATACGCAAATATGCTAAAATTTTTTGCTGAAAAAATGTGTGTAGCTTTTGCAGTGCAGTGCAAAAGCTACTCACATTTTTTCAGCAAAAAATATCAGAACATTGTGTATTGAATCCGCTAAAACAGTTAACGAAATGACCCTTAACGAGCTCGTTAAGCTAACGACGCTTTGAACAACTGGGCCCTGATGTTCACCGGCTTGCGCGCGCCTTCCAGTGAATATCAACTTTTAGTGATGTCGCCAGTAGTGTGTTTTTGCTATATTAATAGGGTCTGGTGTTGACCGTTATTGCCACAGTTATTAAGTATCAAGAGAAAAGACAAACTATATAATAAAGCGTTTATAGACAATCGAGGTATTGGATATGACGTTGATATCAACCATTGAATACCAATATTGGCTTCGGCTATCGCCTCGGTCAGTATTGATGTTTTTCTCTGACGGATATTACGTCATATCCAATAGCTAAATAGTCAATACTTGTATATTATCTACAGAATAACAGCGACGCTATTTGATAAAAATAAATAAATTAATTAACATTCTTACGACATGATAGTCGTAACAAAGGAATGAAGCATAGCTGAAAAAACATTCCGCTTGACGTGGGAATCGAACCCGGTCCTCTCGGATAAAAATCCAATGCTCTAACCACTGAGCCAACGAGTCGACTCCTGACGCAGTTGTCAGAGATTTGATATATACTTAGAAGCTATGCGTAATCTGCCAAGGCAGATAATCGAAGGTAGGAGTGCTCGGTCGTAACACTCCCCTTTTTCAAGGAAGTCATCATTTATGAAGCCATTTTCGGCGTATAAAGTCCAATCCCGGACCAACCCCTATCTTACGACATGAAAGCCGTAACAAAGGAATGAAGCATAGCTGAAAAAATTCCCGTCTTCCGTGGGATTCGAACCCGGTCCTCCCGGTTAAAAACCCAATACTCTAACCACTGAGCCAAAGAGTCGACTCCCTGATGCAGTTGTCAGAGATTGAATATATACTTAGAAGCTATGCGTAATCTGCCAAGGCAGATAATCGAAGGTAGGAGTGCTCGGTCGTAACAACATTAAAACATAAAATTACAAAAAAAGTTTTTTTTTTATTCCATTGAAATCGTCCACTTTAGAAAGTACGCTCGCACATCACGAAAACATGCCTTTATAATTTTGACCCCCTTAAACCCCACTTTTATATAGTAAAACTGGGGTTTACAGGGGTATAAATTAATTTTCTTACTGAAAAGGGACTGGGCAAGCCAAGCTCAAAAACATAAATTGTGGGTACTCGTTAGATTACCTCGCCGAGGCGGTTCTAACAAGTATCCACAATCTATGTTTTGAGCAGAAATATGAAAAAATATCAGAGTTTTTATATGAAAATTTTCAGTTTTTGGAGGTGAAATTTTCTATATATCTGATAAGCGTGTTTTCGTAATGATTTGAAGGCTGGTAAAATTTTATTTTCCAAAAAGTACCATATTTTTCTCCACTCATTTCGCCAAAGTTCATTAAATATACATACCTTGTGCATTAACAGTGCAAACGTAAGAAATCAGTCCAAGGGTCACTGAAACAAACATTCTCAAAAGATTAAAATTATTTTCTGGCAGCTGTATTGTGTCCATTCTATGTTTCCAATATTTCACGTGTATGAAATTAATATTGAAATTTGAACTGTAACAAAGACAAAAGGTCAAGTTTAGTTTTACTATCAACGATTTCTGTTTAATGACAAACTGTAAAATAATACGAGCGGATAGACGATAAAACTAGCTGAATCATCACAACGGGTACAAAACGTTTATACAACGTCACATAAGCGTCGATGCAACGTCATGACGAATTCAAAACGTCGTATAACGTCGATGAAACGTCATGACTGTTATACATCATAACATTAACGTCAGTACAACGTTATGGCGTTTACACAGCATCGCATTAATGACGATGCAACGTCATATAGTGTTTATTTGGTTGTTTTGATCGATTACGGAGAAATAATTCACTTGTATTCCAAGGCTTGCTTGTGTTCTAAGGCTTGCGCGTAAAAAACGAATTCGCGAAGCGAATAAGTTTTTTACAAGCAAACCTTAGAACACGAGTGTATTATTTCTCCGTATTCGATCAAAACAACCAAATAAACTGCTTATTTTCAAATATGTTTTATCTTTGAATTTTCATATTCAGCTGTTATAATTTCTTACCAAAATAGTTCCAGTCAGTGCATATATTTCAAGAGGTGTGGTTTAGTTTGAAAATCAGTCGCCATCTTGTTTTCACTTTAATGCCAAATCATCCTGTGCTTGAAATACAGACACAAAAATGTCACGAACGTTGAACTGGATTATCAGGAAAATCATATTTTATATTTGCGTTGCAGGTCTTTCCTAAACAAGGCCCTGGACGTGAAATTGCAGTCTGATTTCCACGATTTTATCAAATTTTCCGCGAAACGTCAACTAAAGTTATTGTTGTTACCAACAACGTCAGCAACGTCGCCTAGCTGTTATGACGCCAAAACGTTCGAAATGAAATAATTCACTCGGTGAATTATAGATTATAATTCACTGATAAATCTCAGTTAAATCACTGCTGAAAATGTACATGTATTAAATAAGAATCTATCATGGGTGTGAAGGATAGATAGACAAATCCGTCTCGAGGATCACTGTCTGGCATAACGAGGCTTGCCGAATGATGTCGGACTGTGACCCCGAGGGGCAGATTTTATATCTACCCCTCACACCCATGATGGATTATTTTTCTTGCATACCTTTCATTTCTGAACGTGGATTTTTAATAATGCAGTCACTTCGATTGCAGACGTTCGCCATATTGTGATAATATTACGTGGCATTTAGTGATGTCACTGGGTTCACTGACGTCAACCTTAACGATGGTATATGTGACGTTTTATACAACCAGTGTATATTAAAACACGTGAGAAGTTTCGATTTTATCTTACCCTTGGTAGGTTAACCTGGGTAGAATAAGAATTTCTATCCAAGGGTAAAGCCAGGATTTCCTTATCTGGCGTGCAAGAATGACGATTATACAGCATCCAATTAACATCGACGCATCATGACGTTGCATAACGCTAATGTAAAATTGTAGAAACGCCTTGTGCCCACTGGGAAACATGTAAAAAGCGATGACCAGGCCAGCCCAGTTAGAGGTATTGTTATTCGCTATGTCTGTTCTTTGCCGATTCTAAAGCCAGAATAGTGGTAGGCCTGGCTAAGGCTACTGTTATGTACATGTATTTGTACAGCCTTGCTTTCATGGATTGGTGCCACTGTCTGTCACAAAGCGCCGCCCTGCCCACTTTCCACCCCACATCAAATATTGGAAGATTTTAATTTTAATTTTAGGTATGTAAGGCTGTGTGATTTAGATATATTCCCAGCTAGCATTCTACGTAAATCTACATCGGGCCGTCATCGGCCCGTCAGTTACCCTGACGGGCCGATGACGGCCCGATATAGATTTACGTAGAATGCTGACTGGGTTCCTAGAGAAAAATGGTTGAAATATTTGCAAACAGTGGAGACCCTGATCAGACGCCGCATTCTGTGGCGTCTGATCAGGGTCTGCACTGTTTGCCAATTACCCTTTTAGGGGTCTCCAGACAACAATATATTAAGGAAGTGAACACAATTTTAAGGGAGACAACTCTGTCAAAAGTGTTTTACTTCCTTTCCGAAATTGGGTCCACTCTAATAGGAAAAAGATGCGTCCAAGAGGAGCAGATTCTCACCTTTAAGAATAGAACCCATTTCAGAAGGGAATTGGTGTACAGGAAACCAAACAGGAAGTCACACCAGTTTTCTCTTGTAATATATGACGGAAGATCTACCAGGGGTCTGAAGTCCTTTAACCCTTCTCGTGCTGAATAAATTAAGATGCCACACCCACTTCTACAGTGGCGATAGCGTTTTTCTTGTCCACGGAAACGCATGCGAAACGCTTATTAACGATTTGGAAACGCAGCGTTTGGACCACGCTTAAACGATCGTTTGCGGTTTTAGCCAATCAGATCATCGTTTCTGAAACGTTTCAAGCGTTTCGAATATTAGCCAATCAAATTAGCGTTCGGGAAACGCTGTCATGGAAACCCTGTCTGGTTGCAAACGTTTCATCGTTTGCATCTTTAGTCAATCAAAACCCCGCGGACTCAAGTTATTTAAGATCTTTTTTTTTTTTTTTTTTTTTTTCAGTTTCACTTAATTATAATAACTGTTCAAGTCACGGTTTTGCACATGTAACATTCACTATATTACCGTATACGGGAGTTCCCCTTTCAAGATTGCGTTTTCGTAATATTTTGCCTCAGTGAGACAATTCTAATAAATATCCATAACAAAATTATTTTTTTTTATTTAAATGAAGCCTCATATTAATTATCATCAAATACTCTGTGCTACATGAATCTGGAGTAATTAATGTATATAATATCATGATATTTTCTAATTTCATTTACATTTTTATTTATTTATTATACCATTTCCTTTTGTTCTAAATTTAATCTTTTGATCTTTCAAATGTAACATAATATTAGCTAGCCTATGTATTGCTTAAAGACACATTTTTTTCCTTCTTTGGCTAGACCCCCCCTTCATGATCACTCCCAATATACAGTCCTAATAACAGTGCGCACATCAAAGGCTTATCTTATCTAAATGATTATGGAGTCATTATAAGGCTGTTAAGTCTC
The DNA here is from genome assembly GCA_964016985.1 of Anodontia alba. Lineage (NCBI taxonomy): Eukaryota > Metazoa > Mollusca > Bivalvia > Lucinida > Lucinidae > Anodontia > Anodontia alba. The sequence continues at coordinate 81,148,332 of OZ024827.1, forward strand.
CTTAGGTGGGGCCCTATAAGGGTTTATTCATAAAACTGAGCAGTATTCGATATGTTACTTTAGAACCATATAAATTCATTTGCAAATTTTGCATTTAATTTGTTGATTTTATTTGTTGATTTGTATTGTATCACTTTATTTTTTTATCTATTTATTTTTGATAGTTTTTTTTCCTAAATACAAAAGTGTTGTTTTTTCTTGCATTGTGAAAAAAGTACAAATAAACTGAAATAGGAATATAAAATTGAAAATATTTATTAATTAATTAATTTATTTATTTATTTATTTTATTGAATAAACAGAAAAAAAATCATCAAATTATCACCAAATTACCCACCTTATCTGTTTCTCTGTCTTCAGCATAAACCCTGCTGAGATTAAATCTAATTTCCCCTTATCAGGCCCCTACCTGTAAAGGTGGCCAAAGTCACCAAGAATTTCTTATCTTAATCTTCTTAGAGTCATTAGGGTGTTATGCAATCCAAAATGTGTCTTTAAGGAGGATGAGATACAGGAAATGCTCATTCCATGTACTGTTTATTGGAAATTTAATGACATGCAGGTGCACCTCTAAGTCTTTTTCGGCTTATTTCTGATTGGATGAGAAAAAACACATGAAGTATTAACGGATTTATTGCTTGTTTATTTGTAATTTAGACAACACTGGACATAATGGAAGTCATTTTATTCTTCATTTATATTTGGATAGAAATTTCATTAGTGTATCTTTGTTAATTTCTTTAATTTGGGATGAAATTTCAAAGTACCTTTTCTGTGAAAAAAAAAATCAATTTTAATTTATTAATTTCCAGAAAAATTTGAATTCAGAATTTATGTAATATCCAAAGATATTCTTTTTCTTTCTTTCTTTCTTTCGTTCTCTCTTTCTTTCTTATCCATAATCAAACACGTATTGAGATTTTGATGCATAAATCAAGTTGACAGTGGCTAGGGAATATATTTATCACTCTGTGTGGATCGCAAAGGTTTCAGCCATAAATATGATTGATTTTAAGCTTTTATTGTCATTCACGTAAATAATAATAAAAATAATAATAACAATAAAGTATGATAAGCAGGTATTCATTTGTTTTGGACTACAACATATCTGAATAATTTCATTTGTAACATTACCATCAGTAGCATTTGTTTTATTTACCCCATTTTAAAACTTTTTATATCTACATAGATGTTGTCGTTTACACATATGTGTCCTAAATGGTTTCTTCAATATCTCATTTATTAGCATTTTTCAAACGAAAATTTGTGATAGTTTAAAATGTCGTCTGCTGAAAATATTACCCAGAGTGCTAAGCGTTGAAAAAAAAATTGACTGAAAAGGATTATTTTGCATTGCATTCTGACATTCCAAATGTGTTAAAAAAATATACTTACTTCTTAATATTTTCAGTGTTCTATTTTTTTTTTTTTTTTTTTATTTATTTATTTTTTTTTTTATAATCCTGTGAAGTCCTATTATAGTATCTGATATGACATGTCATTCACCTGATAATTGATAATACCTGTCATTCATTTCATTTCAGACTATCATAAATCTACTGGCCGGTGAAATCCATAGCTGAAAAGCTTTGCAGTCCACAGAAAAAAATATCAAAGCAAAGCTCAAATATTCCTATGGTGATTTTAAATTATTTTGTTCAATTTTAAATTTTCACTGTAAAAAATGAAAAATAACCTTGACGCCATGTGAGTCACTGGAATAAACAAAGATTGAAAGGTTAACAACATATTAAAAGATTTGTACATAGACAACGCATTTGTTTTGTGTGTGTGTGTGTGTGTGTGTGTGTGTGTGTGTGTGTGTGTGTGTGTGTGTGTGTGTGTGTGTCTGAACCTACAAATAAATACAGTTACGGGGCATTAGTTACACCATGGTTCCTGCGCATGTACGATGTGATAATGCACAAGCGTGTTAGTATAAACTGATTTAACACATTTTAAGTAGATCATCCATATATCCCGAGATATTTTATGCTGGATGTTAGGAAGTTTGGCCACTATATGATAAATATGGGGCATCCGCGCATTCTGATCTGGTCCGTTTCTGCTCATCTGTACAATGTCTTATTCGATATGATTTGCCAATAGTTTGGCACATCATCTTCTAACATTTAACTTATTGTAGACTGAATGAACTCACCCACACTATATATTGGAAGATTCTAATTTTGATTTTAGGTATGCCAGGCTATATTATTTAATTATTCAGAGAAACACGTGGTTGAACTAATTGCCAACAGTGGAGACCCTGATCAGACGCCGCGTTTTGCGGCGTCTGATCTGGGTCTCCACTGTTTGCCAATTACCGTTTTAAGGGTTTCCGGACTATAATGGGTTAAATACAGCGTGCTTTAAATGCGAAATTCTAAATTAGTCTAATATTTAAGTATAGCTTGCAGTATGCAAACTCCATGCATTTTGGTCTGATTCGTTGCAGTTCGTCTGTACATTGTTTTTTTATTATTATTATTTTATTTATTCGATATGATCTGCTGTTACTCCAGTGCATCGTCTTCTAACATTTAAGTATAGCTTGCAGTATGTAAAATTCTAGATAAGAATGTGCATCCGCGCATTCTGATCTGGGTAATTGCTACTCGTCCACACATTTGTGGCATTTGGTGGATCTGTTAATCCAGCACGTCGTTTTCTAATATTTAAATATTGCTAAATATAGCGTGCTAAAGGGTTAACAGCTTTGCATTATCATACCAAAACTGTTTTCATAGTGGAAATATACACTTTCACGAAAGCCCTCCAGCAAGTTATTCGCCGACTGACCACATAATTGTTCAGATGTGCACAGTGCATCGTATTTGAAAAATAATGGTCCAAACAAGTAAAAATGAACCTTTTTACATTTTATAAATCTGATCAGTCTGTGTATAAGTTGGATACTGTGCAATTCATGTATCTTAGTATTTTATACTATTAATACCTAATCAGTGAACTGAGTGGGCACCATTATGCACTAGACTGCGTCACGCACTCTGATCTGAGTAATACATATGCTCAGAGGGAGATTTTCACTTGGTAAAGATCTAATGAAAGGATTAATATTGATGATACTTAATTCTAGCAATATATTTCAGTAATGCAGGTCATCTGTTCCAGCACTATTTGTCTAAACGTCAGTGCACATTTCATTTAAAAAAAAAAATAATAATATTACTCAAAACAATAATAGCAATTCACAGGTTTGACGTAGTTCAGTTTGGTGCAGAACGAAAATCTTTGATCTTGATCACGCTGCGAAGGTGATCTGGTTGAATATATATTTGAGCCCCTTCGAAAAGAAATGAGAAACGACCTTATGGTATTTGAGATCACCATAGACCAAGATAAACCGGCATTTCCGCGCATTCTGCTTCTGTATCTACACATATCGCCAACAAAATGCAGTATGTCAACGATTCGTTGTCCAGTTGAACCTTTATCACTCTCTGGGCTAACTCAGCAGATGATCAATTCATGAACTGTTTTCTTATTTTCTTCCATAAAACAAGTTTTGACATTTCACGCAAATTACTGATCTCGACTGAAGACAATTTGCATAGGAAGTCATATCCTGTGGAGATAATATGTATGAAATGCCGGCACCTTTTTCAAGGTAACAGAAGAAACATACTTCAAAATGTCATCTGCTAAAAATTTTATACAGTGTACTTATAAGCCTTAAAACATTTATCTGTCAAAACAAGTTGATTGTGGTGTGAAAATAATATTGGGCTTCACAAAATATAATAATTCTTTTGAAAATAGAAAATTATCTCAATAAAACAATAAAATATGTTTTAGCAAAAAATGTAAAAAAAAAAAAAAAAAAAAAAAATACAGAAAATGACAAAAAAAAAAAAAAAAAAAAATAAAAAAAAAAAAAATCGTAGATAAATATTATCTATGTGCCAAAAAATATGTGGTTTTAATATGATTCAATAAATGAGAAAAAAAAAAAACAAAAACAAAAAAAAAAAAAAAACAAACAAACAAACTTCAAAATGTCATCTGCTTAAAATTTTATACCGAGCACTACGCTCTAAAACATTTAATTGTCAAAAGAAAATGATTATCATGATTGTAGTGTGAAATATTAGGCTTCACAAAATATAATAATCACGTTAATTCTTTTGAAAATACGAAATTATCTCAATTATAATTATTTATTAAAAAAAAAAAAAAAAAAAAAGAGAAAGAAAATACAATAAAATAAAGACAATTTTTATATGTAAACTCATATTACTTTAGTTGTAAAGACAGGATTTAATACGGTCCAACAGGTATTTATTATTCGATTGGTCTATACATACAAACGGTGCCAAACGGTCATATGATTGGCCGAAACGGAAAACAGCATTTCGATAAGGCCAGATGATTGGCCGAAACGGTGAAAAGCGTTTCGATAAACGTTCGTAGCTCTTCAGTGCGCATGTGCAAATTTAGCGTTTGCATGAAACGCTTTGCTCTGTAATTTGATTGGCCGAAACTATATGAAACGCTAGAAACATTGTCGAAACGCAAACGTTATACAACGATTTCAAAACGCACCCCAAACGCGTAAACGGACAAGATAAACGCTATCGTCCCTGTAATTTTCAGCCAATCAGATTACTTGATCTGGGTTTTTGATAGATATTCACATATTTAATGACAACAGTGCAGATCAAGATCAGTTGGCTTCTTTAGAAATACTAATCAAAAGCATTTCTAATGAGCGCACACGACATATGGTTTAAATTGTACGGCATTTTTTCAATATAATATTTAATCGTTTTTCATTTTTCTCCAGAAAAATATATGTTGTAGATGCCTAATGATAGAAACGTATCGCAGAGACGCATTCTAATGAATGCCCCTGTATACCATGTTGTCACTATATATTATAGGAAAACAGTGTAACTTTCATTATCATTATAGTGGTTTGATAACGTAAAATTGATCAACAACGCAGGCTGATTAGGATCTTTGTTGTCCGAAATATAGCTGCTTTACAGTCTTGTTGCTCAAGTTAGTCAGTCAGTGTATAATAAAGGAAGAAAACGAAATGACATTAATGTGCTAAAACATTAAAGATTTATTTTACTTTTGAAGACCGAAGTTTTGTTTTATTTCAAAGGCATAATAAAAGTTGTTTTTATTTGCTCGTTTGGTTTATGCTATATAATTGATTTGATACATTTAACCCATTTTGTCTAGCGTTCCATAAAAAGAACATTTGCAAACTTAGAGATAAATTCAGATCTTCCAGAAATAATAAATTTTACTAGTAACATGCATCGTGTTCCCTCAGAAAAAGTCGGTAGGAAAATCAAATCCGGAATATCGCATTTCCCCTAAATATTGAGACACCCAACTCTTTACCGTGCTTGTCTTAAAATTTAAACAAGTTCATTTTTTCCTGTTGGTGTGTCTAAAACTGCAATTGAATGGCAAACATTGTAGACCCTGATCAGACGCCGCAATACGCGGCGTCTGATCAGGGTCTACACTGTTTGCTCAGGTCTATCTGTCCCAGCAGAGAGTGAATACGGTAAATTGACCAAGCGGGAAAATAGCGTTTCTACAACGTCGTGTTAACGTCGATGCAACATTATGAAACGTTTCCATGTACTTCATTTTAGTGGCATTTCTAACACCCCTGCACGTGTTGTTCCTTATTTGTCTTTACATTTCTAGCCGTGCTTTATCTAAGGTATTTGAGCACAGGAATTTCGTCGCGCGCTATCGACGGGAAACGAAGCATATTTGCGAAAGTTTCGCCCCCTGGTAACTATGGACGCTACTTAGATTAGCTTACAATATTGGCCGAAACATTCATATACATAATAAATTATTTTATTTATTAAGACAAAAAAAATAATTTATGAGCATATTGCAATTCTTTGACTTTTTTTACTTCTTGTTTCCATCGTTCGAAAACGAAAGTGTCGGTTAACATTCTTAGCTGTCCTTATTAAAGTCCATCGCGGCATTTTCATTCATGTTTTACCTTTGAATTTTCACATTCAGCCGTTATGATTTCCAACCAAAATAGTTCCAGTCAGTGCATGAATTTCAGGAGGCGTGGTTTAGTTTGAAAATCAGTCGCCATCTTGTTTTCACTTTAATGCAAAAATCATCCTATGCTTGAAATACAGACACAATAATGTCACGAAAGTTGAACTGGATTATCAAGGAAATCATACTTTATATTTGCGTTGCAGGTCTTTCCTCAAAAAAACGCCAACTAAACGTGAAAATTGCAGTCTGATCTCGATGATTTTATCAAATTTTCCGCGAAACGTCAACTATTGTTATTGTTGTTACCAACAACGTCAGCAACGTCGCCTAGCAATTATGACGTCATGACGTTCGAAATGAAATAATTCACTCGGTGAATTATCGATAATAATTCACTGAGAAATCTCAGTAAAACACTGCTGAAAATTGTAATAAACAGCATTTATACAACGGAACTAACGTCAATGCAACGTCATGACGTTGCATCGACGTTAATGCGACATTGTATAAACGTCATGTGCCTGGTGGGAAAAGATATCTTTTTCAGAACTATTTTATCACCAATGAAATTGGTGCTAAGTGCTGCGTGGGGTCGTAAAATGTCTCTCGGTACTTTAGTTTATCATACATTTACTGCAAAATATGTTCATTTTGCGTATGTGTACTAACATAGCTTTCAAGCACATATCACTCTTGTGGAGCGCAAAAGGTGTGATAATGCGTCACGTGGGAGATACGGCTTTTTTGCCCGGGCATCTGTAAACATGTTATCCACGTGGCTAGTCATCAGCCGCCATCTTGTCAAATCGAAACGATGCCATCGGACCGAGAGGAAACATCGTCACAATTTCGGCAATTTCGCAGAGAAATGGGGGAAAGAAGGATGCAGCCATTAGCAGACAGACTCATCGATTAGATGAAAAAATGTCAGAAAGAAAAATGTATGATAAATAGATTATAATGTGGCAATTTTCTTATCATACCCCATATCAACCCGAGACACCCTTATCAGCCCGAGGGCCTTCTTCGGCCCTCGGGCTGATAAGGGTGTCTCGGGTTGATATGGGGTATGATAAGAATGGCCTTAGGCATCATCTAGGCTATTTAGATTTCTTTATACACAGAGTATCGCTCAACCAGTGGCTAGGAGTATCGCTCAACCAGTGGCTAGGAGTATCGCTCAACCAGTGGCTAGGACGTATGAGCAGTATTGCACGTTAGTTTGTTGTTCATGAACAGACTGGGTAAAATCGAATGTGCTATTTTCTATTTTAGGTACTTCTCGCTTCCAAAGGATCTCCCTGTTCAGAACTATCTTTATCATCAGTAGCTGCTGTCCTGTCGACTTCACTCGGAATGACGCGTTTAGTTGGCGTTTATTTTAAATAAAAATATTTTGTTCTGATTGACCATATCTTATCTGGAACCATTTCTCTTTTCTGTTTCTGTGTTTTGTTCTCAAATATTTACCCTAAAATTAAATTTACGGCCAAAAGTTGATCTGACCTATGCATTTTTTTGGAACTTTTGTCTAAGAAAATACTTTTTACTTTTCTTTGCTGAATGTGAAATATTGATGCTTCACAATAATATTGTGAAAATTTCAGAAAAAAATGAACAAGTAGAACTTATTTAAAATCTACCTCCAAATTACCTACCCTACAGATTTCTACATAATTTGCGTTCATTTTTACTATGGGAAAAAGTGAAAATATTTGATGTTTGATGTTTAAAACTGCAAAATTCATTTATTATGCGACACAGCTAAGACAAGAAACACTACGTTAGCTCTTGTATTGTATATTTATATGTAGATTTTTAACTGTTCCATGTGTAATTTATGCTCCTCTGTAAATATGAGTATGATATGTGTATGTGCATGTTCTTACTACATTGTTTGTGTGTGTAGGCTAAAAACATTGTCATGATGTTTAGTGCTGAATAAAATATGTTATGTTATGTTATGTTTTGAAAAACAATGACTAGAATAAAACTTTTTGTGCATAGGTAGTTACAACAAATGGTTTTGCATTGAATCATGACAAGAGTTTGCAAATTTACCTCTTCTGTGTAAAGTGCCAAGCAAAACGACTTTCTGGAAGATGTCGAAAGCACAGTGGTATTCGGTGCTGTGTTAATGGTAGCACAATGCCTTCACGTACTTCATTTTCGTGTAGTATTCGAATCATTGAGCTCATTTAGATTTGTTTGAAAATAGAACATCACTCAACATGGACTAGGGGGCGTGAGCAGTGTTACACAATACATTGCAAGACATTGACAAATTCATTTAACCCTTAAAGCGCCAAGCAAAATTTGTCGCAGACGACATTTATTTTTATTTTTTTTTTAACTTTTCAAAGAAAACAAATCTTGATATTTCATGTGAATCGTCTGCGACGATTCACATGAAACATCATGACTTGTTTTCTTTGAAAAATTATAAAAAAAAAATCAAAATGTCGTCTGCTGCAGATGTGATTGGCGCGTTAAGGGTTAAAAACGAGGCTGATATTCTTTTTTTTATGTTTTTCTTGCTTCCAAAGAGTCACCCTTTTCAGAACTTATTTGTAAATTATATAATTAATGATTGCGCCATTACATATTTCATTTAGCATGGCATCCAGTGTCCTGGTGGAATTCCGGGTTATACACTGTACAGTGGTATTTCAGGTTCAAACCACGATACCCTTCTGCCAGCAGTAACCAGTAGGCATCAAACCCATTACCACAAAGCATCCGTATTAGAAACAACTAGCATAGTTCTGTTATCTACACCAAAGTGATGACGGCGGAAATGATGATCCAACAGACTCAAAACAGGCCTATCGGACACGCAACGATGAAGACAACGTCACATCGACGTCGATGCAACGTTGTAACGTAACACTGGCATTGTATAAACGGCATTACGTTGCATCGACGTTAATGCGACGTTTTGATTGAGGGGGAATAATAGTACTAACAGTTACTAAGCCAGTAAATATTTATGTAATGTCACATATCCAGCCTAACAAGGCCTAACAGCGATTATGAGGTACTTCTATGTACATTTTGCATACAATGTTAAAATAAGTATCTATCACAGGCATCTATATACATAAAAATCTAATTGTATGAGTCAACCTGCTATATCAGCACTATTCAAAACATGATCACAGTAATTATCACAGCATTTGAAAACAAGAACTACCAAAAAAAAACTTAATTCGTACAGCTTGGCCTCAGCAAACAGTGTAGACTCTGATCAGACGCTGCAGAACGCGGCGTCTGATCAGTGTCTACACTGTTTGGCACCCATCTCTTAATATTTTAAACGTATCAATGCGTAGTAAAATATATCTTTTCTAGTTTAGGACAAGTATGGTAAGGAGTCAAGGTGTCCGAATTTTTATCAAGTTGTTCGAATTTTAAAGGTGTCCGAATTTTTTCAAGTTGTCCAAATTTTCAAGGTGTGCGATATTTTTCAAGTTTGGGACAAGTATGGTAAAGAGTCAAGGTATCCGAATATTTAAAATGTACAGGCCCCGAGTTTATAAAACTTTTTTTCATGCTCAACTCAGCTGAGCATGAAATTTTCTCTGCTTATAAATATGAAAATGCCAACAATAGTTCATTAGTAGAGAAAATTTCATGCTCATTTAGTTGGCATTTTCATATTTATTAGCAGAGGAAATTTCAACTCAGCAATGCTTAGCACGAACGAATTTGTAATTGTTAGTAATTTGAGATTTAGTAGCAGGACAAATTTCATGCTCAGCTGTGTTGAGCATGAAAACATTTTTATAACCTTTTGGCCAGGGTGTGAAGCTGAGAATCTTGGGGCATAGTATCACACCATGCAATATATTAAGGAAATAAATTTCATTTCTCACGGGATTTGTTGATGTGTAAATGCCGGTGAATTAGTCAAAACTCAATAAAACCAAAATAGCTAAAGTGTTTGTGAGTGATACGCTTGTGTTTAAACGTCGTTAAAATCCAAAGAAATAAAATTCATTCCTTATAATAATTCCAACTCGACCGTGTTTTTTATGTTGGAAACACGATTTAAACAGTTCTTTTTTTTTTTTTTTTTTTTTTTAAATAAAGCTACGTATTTTTGAACCCGTGAACAGAATAAAACCACGGGTATGATACCAATTTGGCTACCTGTTCTCGACCGCGCTGCAAAGTGGCTGTCCACCAAGGATTACTGCTGTCGACCGAGCAACAACGGTAAATGGTACTATTGTTTGTGGCTGTCGACCGTCGGTACTGCTGTCGACTGTCATGTTCGACAGCAAATTTTACATCGATGGTAATGGAATGGCTCGGTCGAGAGCATAGGTGGCAAAATTGGTATTACACCTGTGAAAACACGGGAGTAATACCAATAACACTACATGTACTGTACCCCCGTGGTAAAGCGCCATGCTATTACGAAAACACACCAATTCAAATATACTGAAAATTTTACCACCAAAAAATGAAAATTTTCAGATAAAAAATTCTGATAGTTTTCATGATTCTGCTCAAAACATAGATTGTGAGTACTCGTTAGAACCGTCTTGACGAGGCGGTTCTTACGAGTATCCACAATCTATGTTTTGAGCAGAAATAAGAAAAACAATGTATACCCCATGTAAACCCTAGTTTTACTATATAAAAGTGGGGTTTAAGGGGGTCAAAATTACATAGACATGTTTTCGTGATGAAAAAGAAAACGAGTTTCTGAAATATGTCGAAAGCAGAGTAGGTACCCTGTTTGCCTTTGCTAATTCTAATAAAATGAAATGATATAGGAGGTTGAGTTATGAAAGAAAAGAGGTCAAGCAGGTGTCCAGTTTAGATTAAACATTTACCACTCTCTAGGCAAATTTAGCAGACGACAAGATGATACCTTTTTTTTTATTTTTCCCAGAAAACATGCTCCGACATTTCGTGCAAATTGCCTCCTAAGGAGACACTTTGCATGAATATCAAAGCTTGATTTGGGTGAAAATAAGGGAAATATTTTAACTTGTTGTTTGCAGAAATTTTTACCCAGCATGCTAAGCGTTAACATATTCGCACTTTTACTCTAAATTTCATTACGAAAACATGCCTATTCAAATATTTAGAAAATATCACCTCCAAAAACTGAAAATGTTCAGATAAAAAACTCTGATATTTTTCATATTTCTGCTCAAAACATAGATTGTGGGTACTCGTTAGAACCGCCTCGGTGAGGCGGTTCTAACGAGTACCCACAATCTATGTTTTCAAGCAAAAATAAGAAAAATAATGTATACCCCTGTAAACCCCAGTTTTACTATACAAAAGTGGGGTTTAAGGGGGTCAAAATTATATAGGTATGTTTTCGTGATGTAAACTCACTTTAGGAAACTGTGATCACCCTAATTCATATGTCGTTTCGTAAAACATGACTTGACATTTCATGCAAATTGTATCAAATGGGGACAATTTGTCTGAAATGTTAAAACCTGCTTTCTTTGGAAAAAAAAGAAAAAAAAACTATTTCAGTATGTCGTCTGCTAAAAAATGTACGCTGAGTGCTAAGCGTTAAAGTGTTCTCTCATCGAGGTTCAACTAACAACACTCTATATCAGTATTTCACCGTTTTGAGGAAGAATGTCTTTTTCTGTTGTCTCTGCGTTTATAATCAGCCAGCTGTGAAGAACGTATTGATTCATAAGTTCCAGTATACGAATGATCATGTGATTCAGCCAACGACGGAGGGCGTGATGTTGCAAGAGGCGGGGCATAAGAGCCCGCAAATGACATAGAATACGATCCTGCAAGTGAAGGTGCACGTGTCGAACCAACTCCAGAACAAGAGCCATAGAGATCTGGCCAGCCACTGCTCATGCTATCAGTAGTGCTATAGTGAAATTGGCTTTGTTCGTCTGCATATAGATCATACACAGGGTTAGTCATTCCGAGATAGGAAATCTGGTTTTCTGCCTCTGGTCTGTAAATAGTAAAGACGATAATATCGATAGAAACTCTTACCACTTCATAGTTAATCCTAGTCCTGCTATACCTTGCCTTTGCAAACAGTGTAGATCCAGATCAGTTGGCTTCTTCAGAAGCCAACTGATCTGGATCTGCACTGTTTGCCATTAAGTATGTGAATTTATATCAACAATCTTGAGCAAGCAATCTGATTGGTTGAAAATTAGAAGAGGGCGTGGCCTCTTAATTAATTCAGCATGGCAAGGGTCAAGAGGCAGCGCTCATTATGCCGATTACGCATGTGCGTAAGGAAAAGTATTTTCAATAAAGAGAGATCGCCTACTGTCCTGTCCTTTCGACATCACACGGAAAGACGTTTTTTTGCTTGGTGTTATATTTTAAATGAAAATACTTTGTTCTGACTGACCATATCTTATCAGAAACCATGTTTTTTTCTGTTCTGTGTTTTGTTCTCAAATATTTACCATAAAATTAAATTGACGGCCAAAAATTGGTCTGACCTATGCAATTTCTATTGTAAAGTGATTTTTTTTTAATTTTTGTCTAAAGAAAATATTCTTTTTACTTTTCTTTAATAAATTTGAATTATTGTAGATATTTCACAACAATATTGGAAAAATGTCAGAAAAAAATTGAACTATCGGAACTTGTTAAAATTTGCCTCCAAGTTACCTACCCTACAGGTTTCTGTATAATTTGCATTCATCTTAATATGGAAAATGGAAAAAGTGAAAATATTTGATTTAAAAAAACAACAACAAAAAAAACAACAAAAAAACAACAACAAAAAACAACAAAACAATGACTAGAATAAAACTTGTTGTGCATAGGTAATTATGACGCATAGTTACGCATTAAATAATGGCAAAAGCTTGCAAGTTTACTTCTTCTGCCAAGCAAAAAAAAAAATGACTTTCTGAAAGACGTCGAAAGCACAGTAACATAAAATGTATTTTCCTATTTTCTCAAAGGACCTCCTGATAGTTACACATATGCGCAGCGGTCATTATGCGTGTTCGAAAGGAAAATATTTTCAACAGAAAGAGATCGCCTAACATAAAATATGTTTTCCTTTTTTTCAAATAGGGGCTGCTTTTAAAGGAAAGAATTTGCTCCTCTTGGAACAAATTCTTTCGTTTAAGAGTAACCCCCACTTTGTAAGCGAGACTTGAGACATTGGTTCGCTTCAGATTTTCCCCTAGATGTGCGTAAAATAATTGCGTTCTGGCTATATAGTTAACTGATCGACAACAGATAGGAGCCACGATGTCAAAAAGCATACCTTCGGATATGTGCGCCCAGCGAGGATTCGCGCAGTCTGATCAGAGTCTTCACTGGGCACATTTCGGATAGCTAAGGAAGCAAGTTTGTTTTTCACGCGGACAACGAAGACACTGACCAGTCTGCATGGATGCGAAGACTGATTTGCGTCATCGCTGGGCGCACGTGTCAGAAGGAATATTTTTCCTGCGTTGCAGCTCATAAATCGGGGTTTAGATAACCTGCATGAAGCCATGATGGCCTTGTAACAGATCTTGGTGAAAGTGTCCAGAATTAGAATTAGGATGGCATTTCAAATTCTTATACCTGAAAGATAGAACATTCTAAGCTTAAAATTTTAGCCTTTCAAAGGAAAACACTTTAGCAGTAGCAGTTTGATCTGAGTCTGCCCTGTCTGCTCAGGAATATGCGTAGCGCTCATTACGCACATGCGTAACAAGTGCGTAACATGCGTAAGAAAAATATTCATAATAAAGTGTCATATACTTAATATACTTTGCTTCTTTACTATAGGGGCTGCTCCTAAAGGAAAGAATTTGCTCCCTCTGGGGGCAAATTCTTTCCTTTATGAGTAGCTCCTATATTGGAAGCAATTCTGGGCATAGTTTTCAAGATTTTACCTGAGTGTGCGTAAAATAATTCCGTTCTGGCTACGTCACAGGTATGTACTGTGTGACTATTCAGTATAAATACGGAAATTCCTATGGTCAGTATTTTGTGAAAATAATTTACCTAAGACTCCGAACACTCGAGGCGCTGGCCCTGCTAGACTTGGACCTGTGACTAGAAGCAACGCTACCCTCACGTGACATTCTTAAATCAGTCACGCCTGATTTGTCGGATTTAGGCTTGTGGGTTTCCGGGTGAGGATGTCTTGATACCAGCGTGTCGTCTTTCACAGCTCTAATGTCAGATCTTGAATAAAATCTTTCATGTTTGGGCCTAGACTTTCTCCTAAAATAAAAAAAAGAAACATGCTACATAATTTAGTTTTCAAGGAAACTCTTTGGATGCAAAAAAAAAAAAATAATAATAATTATAAGAAGAAGAAGAAGAAGAGAAGAAGAAGACAACGAAGAAGATGATGATGGTATCGTTAACAGAAGAAGAAGAAGAAGATGATGATGATGAAAAAGAAGATGGTATCATTAATATGTTACTCGGGATATGGAATTAGCAGTAACACACCATTATATTTTCGTAGTGGATACATCAAACGCGAAATGCCACCCGTTATTAAACACACTTTCATCCCTTTTGTATTAAAATGACTGATCCCCAGTTTTAATCTATTCATAACCTATTCATAACCTATTCTCAGTCTTACTACAATAGTTGTTTTTCATGGAACCTATATACAGTGAGAAGCAACCATCATGGCAAGATAAAGGTAAGCGTGGGTTGGTTTGGATCTTCAATGTTTGCATACAGGAAAACACCCATCGCGGGCATTAGACGTTAAAACAACGTCAAATAAACATTGATATATGTCAGGATGTTGCATCAACGTTGATGCGACGTTGTCTTAACGTTGCGTGCCCGCTAAGCAGTGCTCTAAGGGAATCGACACACTTTTAGGGGAAAAAACTCTGGCAAAATTGTGTTTGTCTCCCTTGTTGTTGCCTCATTTGTTTTTGCCTTCCTTTTGAAGAGATGTGTACTGTAAGAATTTCTCTCTGTTTTACTTCTAGAGTTGATCCGCTTTCAAATGGGACTTGGTGCACAGGAAAGCAAATAGGAAGTAAAAAAGGTTGTCTTCCCTTTAAACATGGCAGGAAATGTACTATGTATTCAGTCCCCTTAAAATGAAATAAATCGGTCGCGCCAAAAGAAACAGTGCTATCGAAGACTCCACATAGTCTGATCAAGGTCTTCACTTGTAGGAAAAGGGGTATACTACAAGAGACAAAAAACGAAAAAAATAAAACAAACAAAAAAAAAAACAACTTCCTTTTAGAGTAGATCCCTTTTCAGACCAGAGTTTGCACTCTTGAGGCAGAAAATGGGAGAAAATTCTTTCCTTTTTGTAACAGCCCTTTTTAGAAGGGAGCGAAGCAAAGTTATGTCCTTTGAAAATGTATCAGTTACATTTAAATTTAGTTTGGCTGTAGTTACCTCCACCAGATTACTATAAGGGCAATCAAGGCTGAACAGAGTAACACTACCGCTGCCACTGAACCACCTACAACAGGACCAATAGACGAGCTCTTCTCAGCGCTTTCAGATGCCCCTGCAACACAAAACATTTAAGACGACTTGATATACTTGATAGATTTCCACCATTTTAACAATTGAGACAAGTTTCAGGCCGTACGCAGACTTTTGAAATGGGGGTGCAAAATTTTAGCTTTTCTGAAAAGAGGGTGCAAATGCTAGGAAACTGCCGATCTGGGGGCCAAAATTAGGGGTGTAAAGTGACTTTGGGGTAAAAAACTGCATGATTTTGAAGTAATTTGCCCCCAAAGGGAGTGTTTTCACCCCCGACACCCCACTTCCCTGCGTACGGGCCTGTGCTTTGTGACCTCCATTTAGCTTTCCTACACACTAAGAACATGTCCGAAGATTTGTTTTCTGACGTTGCGGCTCTGTTTACAATCGAGCCATAGTATACAAACGCCAAAACACCTTTAAGATTGTTGTCCACGTCGAGTTATCATTGACCAATGTAACAAAATCCAGGAGCCGCGCTATCCTCGCCGTGACGTCAGAGTGCAGTATAAAAAAAAAGAAGGTTATCTGTAAAACCTGGACTAGGACATTAGCAAAAAGTGTAGACCCAGATCAGACGCCGCAGATTGCGGGAGTAACAAATAGCTCCAGCTACTCAGTACTTCTGTTTTCCGCTGACTGGTCGAAAAAGATATATAGAGGATATTTGCTGTGATTATCATAAATATTTTCATCGAGTGTATTGAAAACATTAGTATTTTCACGAGTGCGAAGCACGTTTGAAAATTTGAAGATTTTTCATTACACGAGATGAATTTTTTTTTATTGTGGTCACTGAAAAAGAGTAAAAGAGTAGAATTTCTTTTTACTTTATTGTTAACACACCAATGCGCGTTTCTGACGTCATAACTAATGTCACCGAACAAAACATGAACGTCATGGCGTCGACGTTTAGTGCGAAAATATGTGAAGCGCTGGAGAGACAAAAATAGAACAGTTTCGGCAAATTGAAATAATCGTGTTACCTAAATGTTCCTTACATTCTAACTAAGAAAATGTATACCAACAATTGATAGTTTTTCTCAGATGTATTTTTTTTTTAGATTTTTAACGCTACAAGGCAACTGAGACACATAGAGGCAGCGCCTTTTCTCAGAGTCAGGGAAGTTAGAAGTTAAAACCGAAGTGGGGATCGGCATCTGTTAGGGAAACAATGAAGACAACCGAAGTAATCCGAAACGAGTAGTGAAAATAACATCGACTTGTTATTTTTCACTTGTCAAAATATCATATTCTTTCACTTGTGATATATACTGATTTCACCACTTGCAATAAAATAAAAGTGAAAATACCCAAGGATGCCTTAATCCCGAAGCACAGCTTTTTGAGGCATCAGAAGAAGAAGAGATGAGGATCAATCAATGACAAGACAAAATATCTAGACGTAAACGTCTAAGTACCGGTGCAAATTTTGTTCATGTTTACATGGAGATATGGGACAAGGATATACTAAAGTTTAATAAATTTTCAATGTAACAGGTAAAAAATCGAACAACAATGTGATTCTTTAACTTCCACTGCCACGGGCGATAATAATAGGCTTTTGCAAACAGCGTAGATCCAGATGAGACGGCTCATATGAGCCGTCTCATCTGGATCTACGCTGTTTGACATTCAGTCTTCCAACTTTACGTATAAACTTCTTTTCAAGCGATAGTTTGTTAAAAAAGAAAAGCCCACGACGAATGTCGTCTGAAATTTGGCACCGAAAGAGTTTATATTTGCTTTTATTAAGCTTTATGAAATTTCTTGATTGAAATTAAAATAAAATAGATATTAATCTGTTTATTACACAGTTTGTAGTAAGATTTTTTTTATATTTGCCGGGATTGTCACAAACCGACGATCCCGGCAAATATAAAAAGCCCTTTATGAGCTAGTCGAACATGCTCCCATATCTAAAAACCCAAATCTATATTAAGAGACAGGCGCGATTCCCGCGCTGGTCAACAAAACAAACGCTACCTATGGAACCACCAGCGCACAAACAAGAAGCGCCTTGGAACGGTCAGTAGGGGGCTTTGGGGAGGGTCAGACCAGTTTTATTCGCTGGACACCTCACCCTTATCTCCAGATGTAGCTCCAAACAGTAAACCAATACAAACTGAAAGCTTAGTTCTCTTACCGTGTTCACAAAGTGGTCCTGCATATCCAGAATCACACTGACAGGTGTAAGAATTGATTCCATCGAGACACGTCCCGTTATTATGGCATGTGACGCTGGCACACTCATCTATATCTGAAACAACAATTATGTATGGAGATACCAAGAGAGGTCACAGTCATAACATGCCGTCAAAAGGCACCGATTAAGATTTTAATTAAACGCAATGAGCCGAAAAGTCAGACAACGTACCTTTGGGCATGTGCGCCCAGTAAAGATTCAGATCAGCCTGCGCATTCGCGCAGCCTGATCAGAATCTTCACTGACCGCATTTCGGATAACCAAGGATGTAAGGCTTCTTCAAGCAAACAACGAATACTCTGATCAGACTGCGCGGGTACGCTGGCTGATTTGTGTCTTCGTTTGGCACACGTCAGAAGGTACGTTTTCTCACGTAAAGACTCCAATGACAACATACAACAGCACTTATTTGCAAATAATCATACAAAAATATACAATGAAAGGAAGCAGAACTTCAGCCAATTGACCGCTTGGGAATGGTAAACAATACAACTCTGATGGCAAGGGGCTTAAACCGTTTTTCAGTATCCAACCATCATCCTTAATACTTATTAAGTTTCAGCTACACCTAATTATTTTATCTGCGTAAGGGTTGCCTACCTCATGTGCATGAACACAGAAACAAAAACATGAATTAACTTCTCAACACGTTAAGTATACAACAATGAGGGCTCGACTACAAAACGAAATGTAGAGTCAAGTAAACTAATATTAGAACAACGGTGAACATAACCATAGACGAGTAAGTTCAGAGACAAATCATTAACTCATTTATGCCGAGTGGACTTTCCTACCATAACCCTTTGGACGGGTCCATTTGTAATAGAAAGGTTGTCAGGTTAATTTTTATTATTACAATGTTTTATAGAGCCTTACTGCATTTAATGCAAATAGTGCAGACCCTGATCAGACGCCGCGTTTTGCGGCGTCTGATCTGGATCTTTACTATTCGCCAATGTCCATGAAATAGAATGCTAGGCTTAAATGGGTTAAACAAAATAAAGCTGGTAATACCCAGGAAATGCCAATCACAGAATGCAGCCCTACCAGGGCACCGGATAAGCCTTGAAGGGGAGAGCAATGCTGGTGAACAATGTATTTGAGATGCAAGACAAACTTTTGCATTATGATGCATATTTGCTCAAAATTGGACAAACAATGTCAGTTATAGAACTTTGAAGATATCGAAACTGCTTTTATGGGGCCGCCATTTTGAATATTTAATGAGGCTTTATGACGTCATAAAGCTTTAGTTAAATATGCAAATCCTAAGTAAACAAGTTTCAGTTTCAGTTTAAACATATTATATTTGTATAAATACAGATACAATACAAAAAGGACATATTTCAACTGGGATTCAGAAAAAAGTCCAGGGCTTATATGAACTGTCTCAAATAAACATTGAACAAAAACACATGTCATTGTGAATACTTTAAATAGTTGAAGAATATAGTATTTGCTACAAGAAAACAATTGGTACAACAATAATCAACCACTATATTTGTATAATTAAATAGCTTCCTAATAAGGTACTTGTGGATTTTGCTTGAAAACCACATACCTTACTATTAAAAGGAAGAAATTAGTAACTTGTTCATAAGTATAAAATGAACAAAGCGCAAAATAAAGGCATACCGATCTCACAGTTGGTCCCCGTATAGCCGTCTACACACTGACAACTATAAGCATTGATTCCATCAATACATGTCCCGTTATTCTGACAAGTGACACCTATGCACTCATCTCTATCTGAAAGATATAAACATAATTTTGACACGTTTCAAAATACTGTAGCAAGCTTGTACGGAAATCATTTTGAATCAGAAAATAATGATCTTCCCCGAAGCTGATGTTAAATACTGTGTCGTCAAATGTCTGCCCATACCTAACTCGAGTCTAGTTAATCTATACTATCCTTGTTTTCCTTTAGTTCATCACGAAAACATACCTATATAATTTTGACCCCCTTAAACCCCACTTTTATATAGTAAAACTGTGGTTTACAGGGGTACACATTATTGTTTCTTATTTCCGCTCAAAACATAGATTGTGGGTACTCGTCAGAACCGCCTCTCCAAGGCGGTTCTAACGAGTACCCACAATCTATGTTTTGAGCAGAAATATGAAAATTATCAGAGTATTTTTATCTGAAAATTTACAGTTTTTGGAGGTGAAATTTTTTCTATATTTAAATAGGCGTGTTTTCTTAATGTTGTGACTTCTGTGCTGTCTGCTATGGTTTGCTTGAACTTCCTCTTGATGTCAGTGATAGGCTATGTTCTGTGATTGCGTCTCTTTCTGGACCTCTGCTATACTATCTTTTCACTAGATCGAAGTTTTGCCCTTATCCAGAAACTTATCAGAGATTTGACTGACAAAAATAGGTTTTCGTAAAACAAAATCACAGTATTTAAATGCAAGATTTTATGCTTCCGGAGTTGGAGGGGCATATTGCTATTGGGTCGTTCGTCCATCCGTTCAGCACGCTTTCTTGTGAGCAAGATATTGTAACTATTTATGCTAAGGGCTTGAAACTTGGTGAGCTAACTGGGGCTGGGGAGTAAATAACCTGATTAACTTTCGAAAACAATCGGATTAATTTTGTGAGTTATGTATCTTTTTAACTTTGTCATTTTTTAGGGATACCACTATAGTTTGAGACATGGTGTTTCGCAAATAAGCATTTCTAGTTGTAATGGTGGGGATACAAGAAAGTGAAAATTTAGAAAGCGCTGTAGTAGTGAAAGGCCAAGAATTTGCAAGAGGGTCTCCGTTGACGCTTTAAGAACTAATACAAAGTAAGGAACCTATCTTGGTAATCTTACATCACGAAAACATGCCTATATATTTTTTTACCCCCTTCAACCCGACTTTTATAGAGTAAAACTGGGGTTTACAGGGATACACATTATTTTTCTTATTTCAGCTCAAAAACATAGATTGTGGGTACTCGTTAGAACCGCCTCGGCGAGGCGGTTCTAACGAGTACCCACAATCTATGTTTTGAGCAGAAATATGAAAAATATCAGAATTTTTTATCTGAAAACTTGCTTTTTTTGGTGGTGAAATTTATAATATATTTGAATAGGCATGTTTTCGTAATGAATATTGCAAACCTGACAATGGACTTTATGATCATCTACTATTGCCGGCTCATCCATTACGAAAACACGCCTATTCAAATATATAGAAATTTTCACCTCCAAAAACTGAACATTTTCAGATAAAAAAAACATTGATATTTTTCATATTTCTGATCAAAATATAGATTCTAACGAGGCGGTTCTAACGAGTGCCCACAATCTATGTTTTTGAGCAAAAATAAGAAAAATAATGTATACCCCTGTAAACCCCAGTTTTACTATATAAAAGAGGGGTTTGAGGGGGTTAAAATTATATACGCGTGTTTTCGTTATGACTGGGTATCTAAATGTAGGTTTTAGAGCTGAAAAGGGCCTATTCTCAACGTATTAATATAATGGGACCTTCGAACAACAACACTATGCGGCTTTGTATTCTGGGACCAAAATACCTCCAATGGAAGTTTTTGAATACTTTGCTTCCGGTGGCGAAACAAAAATGTGAATTTAGGCGACAAAAGGTATGAAATAGAAGGACATGTGATTATCTATAAGTTAAAAGACGCTTGCTTTCCAGTAAACATAGCGTTCGATTAAGTTGAGCTAGCGACTACAGAAATCCAAACTTTTAAGGTCCAACAATTTCTTCCTGACATTTGTTAAAGTCGAGTTTAGATCTGATACATTTCAGTAGTTCTCTGTTTGCTTTAATGTTGGACAATATTTCTATTTTACTCACGATTAGTATGTGCTTTTTTGTTGTATGATACCTTATACAAAATAAGTATTACACGATTCAATAAATAAGTCAGATCATATCCAGAAGGTCAACTACAACTTATGTAATTATAATATTACGGGCCATTTGTGATATATATAGTCAAAGATCTCTTGACTGTAGGTTAATCATGCTTACTTGTTTCACAGTGAGTTCCCATATAGCCATCTGCACACTGACATGAATAAGCATTGATCCTGTCTTCACATGTTCCACCATTCTGACATGTAATATCGATACATTCGTTTATATCTGAAACAATCATATAAAATCATATAAAAAAAAAGGTAAGAGAAAAGTCCAGGGAGTGCCACAATCACAAACCGCAACCTTTTATATTTTGTAATTTAAATAGTCATAAAGTCTCTTCTGGATAAATATTTGCAGATTTTTACTGTTTTTTTTTTCGTAATGAAACTTTAATTCAAACATTTTCCGAGACATGAAAGCAAGCTTCCTATTCATCTATTTCAAAAAGTTTAATGATTTATGATACATTACTGATATCATTATACTTCTGATGCCTGTCAGGGTAAAGATCCCTTTGAAAAAGAAAATAAATAAAAATTGAACTAAACAAAGTAAACAATTTCTACATCATCTTTTTTTCTTTAATATCTCATCACGAAAACATACCTATATTATGTTGACCCCCTTAAACCCCACTTTTATATAGTAAAACTGGGGTTTACAGGGGTATACATTATTTTTCTTATTTCTGCTCAAAAACATAGATTGTGGGTACTCGTTAGAACCGCCTCGCTGAGGCGGTTCTAACGAGTACCCACAATCAATGTATTTGAGCAGAAATATGAAAAATATCAGAATTTTTATCTGATAACTTTCAGTTTTTGGTGGTGAGATTTTCAATATATTCGAATAGGCGTGAGTTCGTAATGTAAACTGAGCATGCTACTGCCTGTTCCCAGGCAGCTAATCCTGATATGGTATAATTTGTATTTTAAGCAATGTAATCAGCCCATTTACAGCTTTCTGCTATGCCATTTACCATGTTTTTCATGTCGCTTCATATGGTTGCACATTAGCATCGTGGACACCTCCTTTCACTGCCCAATTTGTTTACAGTATTCATGTCATGTGCGCTTGGCTGTCCTCTTGTTTGGCACCAGTAAACTCAGGTTTAAGCCCCTAACAGCTGTACTGTTGACCGTTCCAAGAAACTATTTGAGCTACCTCATGACAAAACCAAAAACATGGCATGCACGCCCATGCTGATCAGAGTTTTTTTTTTGTGCGCTCAGTGGGTAGCTAAAGGCCCCGGCTTTCTCCATGTGGACAGCAAAATCTTTGATCAGGCTGGGCGGATGCCTAGACTGATATGAGTCTTCGCTGGGCGCACATGCCATTTTGTTGGTTTTGTCCGTTGCAGTCTCGTATGTTTGTTCTGTTTCCAAAGAATTGTTATTTTAATGAAGTCGTTTTATGTCAATCAAATCTTATCTGGTACCATCGAATGACTGTATTCTGTGTGATTCTTTCCTGATTATTTTCATATTTACATATTAATGATAATCAAAAGCGCTTGTTGCATAATATAAGTGAAGTTACCTAGGATATATTTTGTTATATATATTCGAACTTCAATGGCTCGAACACCGACGCCTCGTTTACCATGGCTTATTCGAACTCATTTTTGAGTCCCTATGGATTTTTTTCCGATAGCTTAAGAAAACAAATATTGAAAGAAAATTTTATTTTATGATGAAATTTAATGTTGTGTGTACTCATTAGAATTGCCTCATCGAGGCGATTCTAATGAATAAACGCAACATACCATTATTCTGTTGAAGATCGAAAACATTTCTTCTCATTCTCATTAATTCTCATTGGCTCGAACTACCCATCTCTCGAACAAATTTCCATGGTCGCAAAGATGTTCGAGCCATTGAAGTTTGACTGTATTTCATAAGAGTAAGAGAAAAGACCATTAAAGAATTCGATGTCGTATGGTTTACACATCCTAAAGTAAAATACATTCTTTCTGATGCACGAATTAACACACTGCCTCTACAATTTGTCAGACAGTTATTCCTTAAATGATAATAAAAGTTTATACTTTTTTTCTGTTTTCTTGCCGTTGTCATTTCATATTTCACTCAGAACAATAATCATATATTGTTTAGTAGCATACTGTGAGACCTTTGTTTTATAAACATGTATAAACAAAAAAGATAATTGGGATAAGAGATTATGCAAGAACATAATTGTACAATAAGCACTACTTACTAGTTTCACAGTGTCTTCCGGTAAAGCCAGCCACACACTGACAGGTATAAGAGTCAACACCATCCTGACATAGCCCTCCGTTTTGACAGATGATATTGGAGCAATCGTTTATATCTAAAAGTACCAAGAAATATTTCTAATTACTGCAAAATGTTTTAAACATTATCGTTTTTGTCCATAATATTTGGATGTACTTATTCCTTAATACTACACTGCTCCTAATATTTAACAACACCATTTGATATTTAAAAAAAAAAAACTGTTACCTTAGTAGCAAGTAGTGTTTTTTTTAGTCCAAGTTCAGACACCATGTTCTGCAGCGTATGGTATTGGACCAGCCCAAAGAGAGCAAATTCTTTCGTTTTAGAGTAGACCTTTCTCATCACGAAAACATACCTATATAATTTTGACCCCCTGAAACCCCACTTTTATATAGTAAAACTGGGGTTTACAGGGGTATACATGATTTTTCTTATTTCTGCTCAAAAACATAGATTGTGGGTATTCGTTAGAACCGCCTCGACGAGGCGGTTCTAACGAGTACCCATAATCTATGTTTTTGAGCAGAAATATGAAAAATATTAGAATTTTTTATCTGAAAATTTTCGTTTTTTGGTGGTAAACGTTTCAGTGTATTTGAATAGGCATGTTTTCGTAATGTTCAGAAGCATGAAAGTAAACAGGAAGTCACAAAAGTTGTCTCAACTGTAAAAATATTGGAAACTCTACCAAGTGCATCCAGTCCCATTAGACCTGTTTGCCTCAATACGTATTTGAGCCGAAGCACAGAGTGTCGGTATAGTCGGTTTAAAGCCGACTCACCGGATAGTCAACAAAACTCTAAATGCAAGAAGCGAGGCGTCAGATGAAAATGCAATCCATGTAATGCGTCACTTAGAAAAGGAACCTTATCGATATACATGCACCGAAAGCCCAGATATGCATATTCAGGCCATCGTTTTCCGTTTACATAATAAACTTATGATATAGAATATATAGTAGGCCTTGATTAAACTGCGTGGATGCGCAAGCGGATCTGGACTTTCACCACTCAGCGGGCACATGACGTTTAAACATCGTTCTAACGTCGATGCAACGTTATGATGTTGCATCGACGTTACTACGACGTTGTATAAAGTAAGTAAGTAAGTAAGTGAGTAAGTCAGTAAGTAAATATTTTATTTAGAGTGGGTAACCCAATTAGAATACACCTATCTTCCTTGGGGCCCTATTTAACAAATTAACAAGCATAGCAATTATATTACAAACATATGCATCGTAACGTCCATAACATTGAAAATGAATTGATGATGAAACTTCAGTGAGTCTTCTAAAACATTGACAAACATATAAGCACACAGACAAATAGGTAGACGGACAAACAGGCAGAGGCAAGCATACAGACAGGCAGACACACGAATAACAAATTTCAACATTAAGAGCAAATATTGATAAAAAGCACACACTGGCGATGGAGCTAAACCTTTTTGACTTTTATTATACATTTAGTGGCAATTAGTATACATATACATATAAATAAACATAAACTTTATTGTTTGATCTATTCAGTGCATGTTTTTGACAAATTTATATAAATGTCACGTGCCCGCTGTGTACTTAAATATGACATAAGAATCCCAGTTATCACCTTATGTAGTATGAACTCTAGCTGCTGGTACGTGCATATACTATTAATACACATATGTATGGATATTGTACGTACATAAATATGCATACCATCACGAAAACATGCCTATATAATTTTGACCCCCTTAAACCCCACTTTTGTATAGTAAAACTGGGGTTTACAGGGGTATACATTATTTTTCTTATTTCTGCTCAAAAACATAGATTGTGGGTACTCGTTAGAACCGCCTCGTCGAGGCGGTTCTAACGAGTATCCACAATCTATGTTTTGAGCAGAAATATGAAGAATAACAGAATTTTTTATCTGAAAATTTTCATTTTTTTGGGTAAAATTTTCAGTATATTTGAATAGGCATGTTTTCTTAATGCTGTACGCACTTAAGTATGAGTATTGTACGCACCAAACACGTAAGCCCTGAATCGCTAACCTCAGTTTTAGAAAGTAAATATATCAAATTCTTAACAGACGGATCCTTTGGAGAGAGTCTGAGCATTACGAAAACACGCCTATTCAAATATATAGAAAATTTCACCTCTCAAAACTGAACATTTTCAGATGAAAAACTCTGATATTTTCCATATTTCTGCTCAAAACATAGATTGTTGGTACTCGTTAGAACCGCCTCGGCGAGGCGGTTCTAACGAGTACCCGCAATCTATGTTATCGAGCGAAATAAGAAAATAATGTATACCCCTGTAAACCCCAGTTTTACTGTATAAAAGTGGGGTTTAAAGGGGTCAAAATTATATAGGCATGTTTTCGTGATGGGTCAGCATATCAAAATCGTATATCGAAAAATTATGACGTCGATAGACACAAAGGCAAAATGAAGCATGGTCAGACAGACAAACAGACATGGATCTAATATAAATGTGGTGTAATCAGGCATCTATCGAGGTAAGCATTAAAATTGGAAAGCACGCGTCGCCCACTATGCTTATCAGCCTGAACAGAGATTTAGGAAAATACGGGAATTAATATCCGGGTTTTAGAGAACTCAGGAACTGATACACTCAATCTAGAAAGTCTGTTTATGGCTTGACTGTGGCAATAACATCAGATATATGTCTGGAAGCAGCCACATTGTAAGGATTGCCAAGTCATGATGTCTCCCATAGACCTTCTTAAGTGTTGATACCAGTTTAATTCTTTGATATCCCTGAGTAAAAAGTCTCATAGTGAGCAGTCTTTCTCTTTCAATGAAGTCCTGATACTCAGAGCAGGCTCTAGTATAATGGATAAACTGTGAAACGTAAACATTATGCAGAAGGAAAATCGCTGCTCAGAAACGGAAAATTAACTATTGGAAAGCTGAAGTGATCTCGTTTGTCGTAAAGCTTAGTTGTGGGCTTTCCATTGTCGATATAGAGGTATAAATCCAAGTATGAGAAAGAGGTTATCGTTTCATATGTTTCTTCGGTTTTAAGTACACGGGGATAGATGAATTCAAGGTACTCTAAAAACTTGAATTTTCAGAGATATCTATACGTCTGTAGGTAAAACTGAATTGTTTGGCAAAGCGTTCTTTTTGCCTGCTTTCATGATACCCTGTATAAACTCTGCCTCATACGAGTACAAAACAAGTCGACAAGCAATGAATCACAATTAGTTCCCCTAGGAATGCCGATTGTTTGTTGAAATATCCGTCCACCAAACTCCACAGATGCGGTCGATTCGATATTCCAGCATCTTTACATCAACTGCATCAGAGTATTTTGTGATGCATCAGAGTGGCCTTGAACAAAGTATGTGTCTGCATAGCAAAAAAATAATAACAAACTGGAAGCGACGATTTCTATTGTTGTGAAAGAAACATTAGTTAATGATATCTCGTAATTTGGCTTTCAGTTTGGCATGAGTAATTTGTCATGAGTAATTTGTCATGTGTTATTTTAGAGCGGAAGATCAAATAAAAGCAGACTCGGTTTACTATCGTACAAAACTGCTACGCATGCTTGGGCGATATTATTTTGAAGTTTTAATTTGCTAAACGAGGAATGTGCTTGTATTCGTATTGCTTCTCCATGTACAGCAATTAAACGCCACGTTCCATGGCATCTTCTGTTTTTATTATTTTTGTTACAGGCAGAGACAGGCTTCACTTGAAGCAACGTCTGGAAACACCAAGATATCATCACAACGGAACGTAGGTACTATTATATAAATATAATTACATCCAGACTTGTAAAGTTCCAAGTGCAACCCATTACACATGTACAGGGGTACAAATTCCCTCCTCTCTGAGTAGCCCCTAATGACATAATGTTTCATGCTAGAGTTATTGCCATTGAAGGTATATACATTCCTCTTAAAGACACATTTTGGATTGCATAACACCCTAATGACCATAAGGAGATTAAGATAAGAAATTCTTGGTGACTTTGTCCACCCTTACAGGTAGGGGCCTGATAAGGGGAAATTAGATTTTATATCGGCAAAGTTTATGATGAAGACAAAGGAACAGATAAAGTGGGTAATTTGGTGATAATTTGATGATTTTTTTTTTTGTTTATTCAATAAAATATAGCTGGTTGTTATTCATTAGAATTGCCTCTCCCAGGCAGTTGTAATGAATACCAACAACATGTTTTATGGAGAAATACAGATATTTATGCCTATATGCTAATTTATCATCAAATGCCCTCTTTATCTGTTTCTTTGGATCAAATGCATAAAAATTAGTAAGCTAGTTAGTATTTTATTTATTTATTTATTTATTTATTTAAAAAGAGAAGCTTTATAGCCTAAAATACACATTCTAAATTGTCTAAGAACTTTCTGACATAGAAAAATAAGAAACATATCAATACTTTGAAAAAAAATCTTATAGGCTCTTGAAGAAAACTTTCTGATAATTCCATTATGTGTTACTTTCATGAATAAATATTATTTAGTATTCCTTTGTTCTTCTTTCCTAGTGAACTCTCATAATTAGTCTCAAGACTCAGATTCAATTTGATTGAAGCTAAAATATTTAGTTTTTAGGCAGCTATGGAATAATTGTGCAGTGTTCTTATTTACTTTAGAAAATAAATAAATAAATAAATAAAACTTTCTTTTTTAAATTTCTATTTCAGTTTATTTGTATTTTTTTACAATGCAAGAAAAAACAACACTTTTGTGTTTTGGAAAAAATAACTATCAAAAATAAATAAATAAAAATAAATAAATGCTACAATACGAATCAACAAATAAAATGCAAAATTTGCAAATGAATTAATTTAGTTCTAATGTAATATATTGAATACTGTTCAATTACATGAATTAACCCTTATAGGGCCCCACCTAAGGAGACTGAACATCTTTACAATGGCTTCATAATCACTTAGATAAGATAAACCTTTGATGTGCGCTCTGTTATCAGGACTGTATATTGGGAGTGATCATGAAGGCGGGGGGTCTAGCCAAAGAAGGAAAAAAGTGTGTCTTTAAACACAAAGAGAGTGTAGTTACGCTAGAACTGTGAACGTACTTGTTTGACAATGTGTTCCTGTATATCCAGTTACACACTGACATGTATATGTGTTGATCTCATCCTGGCAGGTTCCACCATTCAAACATACGATCCCTACACACTCATTTATATCTATAGTAAAGAAAACAAACAGATTAGATGCGCAGAAAATCCACAAACATTAAAATCGACTCACTGTTGCAGTGCCTGCTTGTTTGTGCGTGTGTTGTTTTCATATGTGGCGTGTATTGTCCTTATTTTTTTCTCACCTGTCCTTCTTTTGGTGCCTCGGAAGGGCTGTGCTGTGCTTCGTGATTTTGCCATTTCCTGGATAGCTTCACGTATATCTTTACTGCAACTGGTGTTAAGTGCCGATTGGAGGCCGTAAACAGTCTCCCTGTACTTCATTGTAGCGCAGATTTTATTTTCTATTCTCCTTGGGACCACTGGGGACACTCTTGTATCTTGGAAAACAGATCCAGTAAGCTGGCGCTTGAGGTTTGAGGAGGTGGGGGGAGGCGGGGTCGGAGGTGGCGTATGCCGCCCTGCAAATACCATGCTGACATATTAAGAGTATCAATTAAACCGAGACTCCGGTTTTCGTTTTTTTATGTTTGTTGTTTCCGACGGCAACCTCTATAGATTTTATAAAACAGAAAAAAAAAAAAAACAACAAAGAAACAAAAAAAAAAAAAAAAAACAACAACAAAAAAAAAAAAAAACAGAACATCGACCTAGATAACAATCCACGGAGAAACCATAAACGTCTCAACGTGAGATTTATACCTTCAGATCTATGCGTTCAGCACAGACTCAGATCAGCCTCGGTATCCACACAGTCCGTTCAGAAAATATTCAGAGCGCTCTTTACATTACAAAAACACGCCTATTCAAATATATAGAAAATTTCACCTCCAAAAACTGAAAATGTTCAGATAATAAACTTTGATAGTTTTCAAATTTCTGCTCTAAACATAAATTGTAGGTACTCGTTAGAACCGCCTCGCCGAAGCGGTTCTAACGAGTACCCACAAACTATGTTTTTGAGCAGAAATAAGAAAAATAATGTATACCCCTGTAAATCTCAGTTTTTCTACGAGGCGATTTATTATATATGTCTTTCCGTGTGTCATTTTGTTCTAGCGTTTTTCAGTCCTTTTAGTACTGCGATTACCTCGCTTGGGGAAGAGAGGGCTAATCTTAGTGCTTTTCGTACGTTTGTTCGATTTGTGCTTGTTTGGACTTGTCGGTTGCCTCTTCCTCTTGGGGTCTGAGAAGGGCTGTGGTTTGTGATTGTGGCACTCCCTTGACTTTTCTCTTACCTTTTTTTTTACTATATAAAAGTGGGGGTTAAGGGGGTCAAAATTTGTAATTGCTTAGATTTAAACAGTGTATTCTTCCGGAGCTATGATAATTCTTTCAAGAACCATATTTATAATAAATGATCGTACAGGACCCAAGGTAAACTTCTCGTCGGTGGATGGTTTTATATATGGCGTTCGTTTTGGCATTATTCATCAACATAGATTGTGGGTACTCGTTAGAACCGCCTCGACTGTGGGTACTCGTTAGAACCGCCTCGACGAGGCGGATCTAATGAGTACCAACAATCTATGTTTGAGTAGAAATATGAAAAATAACAACTTTTATCTGAAAATTTTCATTTTTTTGGTGGTAAAATTTTCAGTATATTTGAATAGGCGTGTTTTCGTAATGTTTTGGAGGTTTGTCAGAATTAAGGGTGAGGTTTCGCGCAGTTCATCTGTCGCGGTTCTTCTTTGTTCGTCGGTGTCTTAATGTGTGGCATCTTTTCAGTCACTGTTTGTTCTTTGTCTCTTCTTATTTTGTTAAAGCGAAACATCATTTCATTGAAAACAGGTCGAACAAACAAAGAGACAACCAACAAAAGTAGAAAATCACAACATGAAGTAAAAAAGAGAAACTGATACAATCATATCCACCTCAAGCCCCCAACAAGAGAAAACATTCAAAAGCAATAAAGCTACCACTTAATGAACAGATGGCAAACAGAGTTGGCAACTCTTTTCAAATAAAGTGGCAACTCTGTCACCCAAATCTAACTGAATATATAATCAACTTACATAATTATGAAAAGAAAAACATTAGAAAGTGAAACACGACATAACAATTAACAAACATTACCACAATAAAAGTCTGTCTTGGAACGGTCAGTAATGAATTACTTTGACTTTGTTGGGACAGGGAGACTTCAGCTAGCTTCCTTAGTTGTATAAACGTATATTTGTTCGGTCTGTGTGGTCTTTGAACTCATCCATAATCATTACGGGCAACAGATAAATCACAAATAAAGCCTTAAATGAAGCAAAGATGAGTACTCAACAAAAACAACGTGTTAAGACATTTGGAGATCAATGGGTTGTCAAGCAACACCACTGGAATACTGAGGCAAACAAAGAACACCAATTAAACTCCGGTGAGCCGAGAAACAGACATAAAAAGTTCCGGACCAGACCATCTAATGAATAGTTTTAAAGTCGGGGCCATGATTAGCACTCCCTGAAATGGTCAACAATAAAACTAGCCTGCTATTTAAGAACA
The DNA here is from genome assembly GCA_964016985.1 of Anodontia alba. NCBI lineage: Eukaryota > Metazoa > Mollusca > Bivalvia > Lucinida > Lucinidae > Anodontia > Anodontia alba. Next base: position 81,179,790 of record OZ024827.1, read on the forward strand.
CTGTGCAAGGTATTTTTTCTCAATGCCTGTTTAAGGTAATTCATCATAAATCCCGCTTTGGAACGGTGAATTGTAAAATTATAGCCTGCTATTAAGAACACTATGTAAGGTATTTTTCTGTTAATATTTTGGTGTTTGCCCGTCCGTCATTTTCAGAATGCTTCGAAAGCCGCACATGGACCAATTCTGCCTCAATGAGATTCAAACCCACAAGTTCAACAACAGCAAGTAGCATTTAACTTACTGTTATATTGCCGGTGTGGTGCTCTTCCTAGTCTAAACCTTACCTATTTCACAGAATGTTCCACAATACCCAGCCGCACACTGGCAAGTATATGAATTTATTCCATCCAGGCAGGAGCCTCCGTTCCGACAAATAACACCTTCACACTCGTTTATATCTGAAAAGGAAAATGTATGCGAATTCATGTCGGCTATATAAACTTATTAATTTTATGAAATGCTGTTTCAAGTTACCATATCATAAGAAATTATTGACAAAAATGATATATAAAGCTATAAGATAAGAGAGATAGAACAGTGTAATTCACTGTGTTTGTCTGTCTATCCCTCTCAAGGCTGTTCCTTTGTTGCAATTTTTCTTTCTTTGTGCGCCAGTGATTTCATATGTGGCGTTTCTTTTGTTATTATTTGTTCCTCATTTTGCTTTCTTTGGTGCTCCGGGAAGGCTGTGTTTCTTGATTGTGGCATTTTCTGAGTATCTTTACTTATTTGTTTGGCCACAATATACTTTTTTCATATTCAGTGTTTGGTTTCTTTCGTAAGCCACTTTTCCAAGAATCAAGATCTCAAGATTTAAGAAATGGCGCTTTTTAGAAGGCGGCACGTGTCGTAAAACGCTGGGCAAAATGATTATGGAGACCCGATTTTCTTAAAACTCCTAAAATAAAAAAAATGTGGAAACTACTTTATAAGGAGAGAAAAGTGACTGATAACAGGCGTGGACAAAGTTTTACGGAACTACAGCCCTCGAAAGGTCGCCATAGAAAGGAGAAAAAAAGGGGTCAAAATGCTTAGCTTGAAGAGTGTGCGCCTTTTATTTTTCTTGTTTGAAAAATGGCTAAAATAATAAAATATACTGTTCACAAACAGTAAGGGATATTCGGTTTGCCTCAGCTAACAACTTTCATATAACCAAATATCTGGTATATCATGTCAATTGTCTATCATATGGTGTATATTCTACCGATAAGCAGTATGATATTTATGCTCGAATGACCGAGCACGTGGGAAAAGATTGTACATGGGGTAGCACGTGAATTTTAACATTAGTGACAAACCGATTTAATAAGGGGTGGTTTCTATAAAACTTTCAGTGTCGCCTGGTTGAGTGTTGTCTAAGACACCCTAAATAAACACTTAGTTATTGACCTAATAGTTTGACTAAGGGAGGCTCAGCTTTGGAGAGCCGCTGGAATGCTCCAGACTTGAAGTACACAGCTGCAGACTGCAAATGTTATGCAAATGTTCTGTAAACATCACAGTCAGTTGTCAGTTGTCAGTCGATTATAGACACGCTCTCGGAGGACCAGGGCAGTGGCGGATTTGCAGAGGTGGACGTCCGAAGATTATTAACAGACGTGATGACCGCTTAGTTGTCAATCAAGCGTTACGCAATCAGTGATTTATATCAGCAGAACTTCAGCAATACTTGTGCCAAGTAAGGGGGTTAATGTCCATACGCAGACGACCACCTTAATACGAGTGAGCTAACGGCACGGCGTCCGCCAGTTGTTCTACCATTGAAAGCTAGGTATCGTAGAGCACATTTCGCATGGTGTACACAGCCAGACCTTGGAACATCAATCAGCAGTCTCATGTTATGTTAAGTGACAAATCTCGGTTTACCTTGGACTTTCATGATGGTCGTAGAAGAGTCTATCGTCGTGCGGGCGAACGTTATACAGACCCTGCTAGAGTTGCTCATGACCGATATGGACTAAGGTATGGAGTGGAATCACCATGACCGGAAAAAACAGACTTGCATGTGTGCCAAGGCAGGGTTACAGGACTACTTTTGTATCAACGTGTTGGTTCCTTAGTTGTAGCCTTTGCTCAACGCCACGGTCGCGGATTTATCTTTCAGGATGATAACGCTCCGTCTCATCAGGCTAGACCCGTCATGGAGTATCTTCAGTGGCGGAGTATTCGTGGCCGGCGATGAGTACAGACATCTCCCATCGAACACGTATGAGATATCCTCGGAAAACGTGTTCGGAAACGACGTCCCCCGCCAAGGACCCTAGGGGAGCTTGGTACAGCACTTCGAGAAAAAATCCTAGGGTCATGATTCATCGACTAAACGGTAGTATGCGACGACGCTGCATTGTTTGATTTGCTGTCACAATCGAGGTGGTCCGACACATTATAGAGGGCTTGTGAAAATTGACGACGCTTATGAGATAGCCCGCCGTGTCGCCAGATATTACATGATTATTGGATGATTTGTGGGTATTTGGTTGTATTTTGAATTAAATTTATTTAGGACAGGTACAGTTTTCTTTCATTTCCGACATTTAGCCTCAAAGTAAAATATCCCCTGCTTTTTGTGAACAGTATAGATAAAATAGGGAACATATCTATCTAGGGAGTGGAAAAATTCTCAGAAGGCTTGGACATAAGAAAAAATGTGGGAATAGTGTGGACTACCTTTACCTAAAGGATATTACACAATAATAACGATGATGGAATCTTTTTTTACTTTGTATATGCCACTTATTCTTTTATTTTTTTTTGTTAATCGGGCCTGATCTTAGTTAAAATGTCATATTATAATTTCTATCAAGTGCAGATCAAGGTTCGAATAGTGAAATAGCCATAGTATTGTCTTATCCAGATTTTTACTCGTTATTCTGCTTTCTAAATAATCAAAATGGGCTCACTAGTCGTGAATGAGTAGAGTAAAAGATACGTTATGATAAAGTATCAGGAGATATGTATTGCCCACCGCAAGTATTCTCAGGTAAAATGGAATCCCTGAAAGCAAAGCTCACGCTGCAAAATTCATTTCAAATCATCAGCTGTTAACAGATGATGCAATTAGATGATGGTTATATTTTGTATCTCAGCGTCACTGAAATCGGCCCAAAGAATAAAAGAAGAATCAACATAAGAATTTGAACTATGGAGTCTCAGTGTCATGGTTTGTTTTCTCTTCCTCTCGGTGTCATTCTAAGGCTTTGATCTGTAAATGTGGCTCTTCCTGGACATCTTCCATATTATTTGATTATGTATTATGATTCTGAACTCTACCGCTGTTCACTGGATGAACATCTAAACATACCAGATAAATATATCACATATCGTAATAAGCTTCTCTATACACGAGCTACACGTGGGAAAATTAACCGTATGAAATGAGAGTCCAATGAAGACGCAGATCAGTCTGTACATTTTGCCCGTCTTAAATTGTTCTCTATAGGGTCTAAGATAGTCAGGGCTTCTTTAGGCAGACTTTAACGAGATTTACCATACGTCCTGGACGCGAACGAAGACCTATCGTTGTTGAGCGCAAATAACTTAGGTATTTTCTTACGGCCTGTCTCACGTATGTGTTTACCTTGTTCGCAGTGATTCCCAGTATATCCAACTACACATTGACAATTATAATCGTTGATTGCATCCTCACACGTCCCGCCATTATAACAAATGACATCGATACACTCATTAATGTCTGCAAGAACAATCGACAGTCACTGAATCTTAATTGATAAAAATGTACATGAGGTTTCTGTTATTTGTATCTTCTGACAATTCTTTTTTTTTCGACTGGTACGTTACTCAAAAAGTGTAAAAGTGCTAAGTATTGTCATAATTTAGTGTAAAAAAGGTCAGAGAAAAGTGCAGGGAGTGCCACAATCACAAACCGCAGCCCTTCCCAGACTCCAAGAGGAAGAGGAAACCGACAAATCGAAACAAGCACAAATCGAACAAACGTACGAAAAGCACTAAGATTAGCTCTCTCTTCCCCAAGCGAGGTAATCACAATACTAAAAGGACTAAAAAACACAAGAACAAAATGACACATGGAAAGACATACAAGAAATCGCCTCGTAGAATAAACCACAAAGCAACAAAGAGTAAGACTAACACCGGGACCACCGCCTTAGAACGGTCAGTAGAGTAAACCACGGGGTGGCGGGGGGGGGGGGGTGTTTAAGCACTTTTACAGCTAGCTAACTTCACCCTGGGTGTAAACCATTTCCCTAACTACTATGCATCTTTTGTTTTGTTCTTCTTATTGGAAAACAAATACATCAGTGTTGTAATTTTCAGCGCAAATAGCCGAATTATGCAAACAATGGACACAATAGTTAGTTTGGAAGCAGGTTTCCAAGAACTTTCAAACATCTCATTTTGTAGCTAGTGGACTGTTCTGTAACATCATATATTTAGTTGGGACATATAATGACTTTTGCTTCAATTCTCATAAGTTTCCAACGGTCTTCTTTTGCATCAGCATTTCAGTTATTTCTTGCTGTCGAGTCCTCATCGTTGTTTCATCTCTATGTTCGTTTAATTTTTATGTTCTCGGAGATGCTGCATTGATGAGTTAGAAACTCTTCTAGCGGACTGAATAAATGTCTTGTATATAACTCGTAGAGCTGAGGGCGAGGATTGTGGCCATGTAAAATCGATTGAAGCCCCCAGTAATATTTACTGACCGTTCCAAGGCGGCGCTTCTGCTGTTCTGAGTTAGGAGCCATTATGCGAACTGATTTTGTTATGTATTCTGTATTAAGAGTAGCATCGGGACCTAGGGTGAAGTTGGCTAGCTGTAAAAGTATCTTAAAACCCCAATGGTTTATTCTACTGACAGTTCTAAGGCGGTGGTTCCGGTATTAGTCTCCCAGGACTTTTCTCTTACCCTTTTGTTTTACTCTTTTTTGCTTTGTGCCAGTTTGTGGTTTATTCTACGAGGCGATTTGTTTTAGTTTTGTCTGGTGTTATTTTGTTTTTGTGTTTTTCAGTTCTTTGAGCATTGGGTTTACCTTGCTAGGGGAAGCTAATCTTAGTGCTTTTTGTACGTTTGTTTGATTTGCGCTTGTTTGGTTTTGTTTGTTTTCTCTTCCTCTTTGTGTCTGGGAAGGGCTGCAGCTTGTAATTGTGGCCCTCCCTGGACTTTTCTCTTATCTTTTTACTATTTCTGTCACTGTATGTCTTTGCATGTATGTCCTGGTAAAATTTTATTTTGGATAGCCTTTTGGCCAATTTTGAGGAAAGAAACTGTCCTTTTGGCTTTCTGTTTGTAGTGTTATGATTGTGGTGTCGTTGCTTTAGGTACGTCCTTCTTTCCCTTTGGTGTCTTGGACGGAAGTCGTTAGGTAATTGTATCAATTCCTGATCATTGCCTTCCCTTCTATTCCAAGACGTTCCTCTTGGTGTCGAGGAAAGACTGCGGCTTGTGAATGTGGCACTCCCTGCACTTCTTTTTCCTTACATTTTTGATCATATTTCTTAAATGTTAACAATGTTGATGAGAAACATCAATAATCATACATCAGTACATAAAAGTGATATATGTTTTCGTATACATGTTTTCAAGAACTAGAACTATAAAAGGTTGTCTTTAAGGAACAAAAAACACAAAACAAACAACAGAAAATATGAGTCGATTTTATTGAGACTCTTCATAAGCTGTAATAATGAATTTGCAATACCAAAGCCAATTTACTATAGGGATTGCGGATGAATAATTTTAAGTTCAAAGGTAATACAACATTGTATATTTACCTTGCTCACAATGATTTCCAGTATAACCAGCTACGCATTGGCAGGTATAAGTGTTGACTTCATCCTTGCAGGTTCCGCCATTATAACACGTGACACTGATACACTCATTTATATCTGAAATAATTAATTTAATAATTAATTAATTAATTCAGAAAATGAAGCTTTGATTTTACACAGAGGTATCATATGCAAGAAATAACAACCTTTGTTTCTGTTTGCTTATTTATAGGCGAATCTGTGTGTCTTTGATTTGATACATTCAGAGATTCATCTTTCAGATTGTTTTACATGAGCCGCAACGTCAGAAAACGTACGTTCGTGCGTCTGGCGAAGATTCAGATCAGCCTGTGCATTTGCGCCGTCTGATCAGAATGTTCCGTGAAATCATTTTGGATAGACAGGGATGCAAAGTTTCTGAATTTTTGCTGGGAAGATATGTCTGAAGATAGGTTTTCGGACGTTGCGGTTCACATATTGTTTCCTTTTATATAAACTTCCTTATATTTATCTCTGAATACCTTGTTCACAATGAGCTCCTGTATAGCCCGCTATACACTGACAGGTATAAGTATTGACACCATCCTGGCAAGTGCCACCATTAGCACATGTAATTCCGGCACACTCATCAACATCTGTAATAGAAATTTAAAGGCAAACATTAGCGATACAAAATGGAAACAAAATATGAAATGCATTTTAGGATTTAAAGATGAGGCAAATACTATTCTGTGAAGTATCTACCTTTCATTGAAATAATCGTCCGACGACATTATTTAAAATCAACTCATTTGAGATACAAAATGGAAACAAAATATGAAATGCATTTTAGGACTTAAAGATGAGGCGAATACTATTCTGTGTAGTATCTTCATTTCATTGAAATAATCGTCCGACGATTTACGATTTAAAATCACGAGGTCACCGATTTGAAAATCACTGGAGGCAGCAATTAAATCGCTTCATTGCGCAGAGCCTTTCATCATAGTTTTTCTTGTCATGAATAATTGCCATACTATTGAATGAGGTGTACATAAAACATAAACTCGTTGCCATCACGTAGCGTCCATTGCAAAACTTATAATACTAATGTTAATTTTGTTGTTTCTGCTCAGAATAACGCCATGCATAAACGCATCATCTTATAGCTCTTGAATGGGTAAATGCGGTGTTACAGCAGGGCTATTACTGATGACAGTTAATATCAGTATATATAAGAATCCGTTGTTTTTGTATTTGATCTATCTGTGATTGTGCAATATGGTAATTGAACACCTGAAAACAGTGCAAACGGTTGATCGTTCCAAGGCGATATTTCAACTGAACTTCCATTTCTGTGTTTTACTCTGTATTCGAGCTAGAGTTTCTTTGTCTTATCATTTAATGCTTATCCCAGCGCTCCCTTGTTTAACTACATCATGTTGAGTTAGTTCTCAGACGGCTCTCTCCTCAATCAGATGGTTGGCGCCTGATTATCAATGTCAGTGGTCGGATCCATTGTGGTCCTGTTTGTGTTCTTGTTTTGTGCGTTTAGGCTTCAGACTGCCATTGGGTCCTTTGCTGTCTTTCAGGACAGTGTTTGTGGATTATATGTGTTTCGCTGTCACAGTGATATTTTCATGACGAGGTATATGACCTCTATGCGAAACGAACTTGCATCAGAAAATAGAACATGTCAAAGCCCCACTCACCCCTAGAAGTTTTTCTACTGGCCGTTCTAAGGCGGTTCCTCTGTTGCAGTTCTTCTTTATTTGTGCGACGGTGGTTTCATATATCACTTTGTTTGGTCATTGTTTGTTCTTAATCTCTTCTTCTTTTTGTGATATGGAGCGCTGTGCTGTGTTATTGTGGCATTTCCTGGGTATTTTCACTATTATAATTTGGGGATTTCATTGACATAAAAGGATAGGATATAATGTTATGAGATAGACTGCATACTTATCGATTGTCCAATTACGGTCAACAGTTTTACTCTTAATTGCACAACGGTTGGTCGGGCCACAGACTCAATGACGGCCTAATCCTGAACATTTTCTTTCTAGACGATTTATGCTTGACCTTACTGAGCACTGATCGAGCTCACCGTGGTCCAGGCCAAGTTTTGTTTATACTTTTCGTTTGTGTTTGGACTGTGTTCGTCAGTCATTTAATGGAAAACATGCTTCTATTACAAATCTGAAACATTTAAGTTTCAACCTCTGAAAAAATACCTTTGGACATGTTTGCCCAGCGAATATTCATATCATCCTGCCCATTCTCATGATCTGATGAGAATCTTCGTTTGACCGGATTTTGGATAGCCCAAGGATGCAGTTTCTTTACGCAGACAACGAAAACTCTGACCAGACTGAGCGGATAAGCAGTCTGATTTGTCTTTGTTAGGCGCACATATCAGATGGTACGTTTTAATACGTAGCGGCTCATTATCTTGAACTTCACCCATAATAGATTCTCATTTCATATACTTTAGAAAGAAATCAGGCCCCGAGGTTATAAAACGTTTTTCCTGCTCAACTCAGCTGATCTTGAAATTTTCCCTGCTAATAAATATAAAAATGTTAACAATAGTTTGTATTTTTTTATTTATTACAAAGAAATTTTCATGCTAAGCTATGTTAAGCAAGAAAGAATTTGCAATTATTAGTAATTTGAGATTTATTAGCAAGACACATTACATGCTAAGCTGAGTTGAGCATGAAAAAAGTTTTATAAGCCCGGAACCATAACTCCATATTACCATGTTCGCAGTATGTCCCCGTGTACCCAGCTGCACACTGACATGTAAAGGTATTTAATCCATCATTGCAAGTTCCGCCGTTATTACACGTCACGCCAAGACATTCATTTATATCTGTAACAATACAATAGCCGTCTCACATATTGCATTAGGAACAATATCGCTCAACAATATTTGTCTGACCTTAATCGTCTGTGATTAGGCTCGATGGGGATTGTACGGGTGGATTTCTTTTGCTCTGACCTTTCGTTTGTAGTGGAGCTCTCATCGTTTTTTTGTCATAGTGTTGAAGAATAAGCTTACATAAATTTGGTTTGAAAACACTTCTGCAAGAAAGTCTATCGGAACCCGAATCGTATGATGAGATGATGACTGTGATTGAAACTGATTTTTCGGAACAATTAAATGATTGTTATTCGTTACAAAACAGATAGGCTTTCCACATGGGTATTCTGCAGCAAACTGCTTGCATTATTGTTAATTATTATAATACCTTTGCTTCTCTCTTAAATTTCACGGTTGGCCTCAGAATAAATGACGGTTCTCTCCTCAGTCTGTTCCAGAAAGTTGGCGTCTGACAATCAATGCTTAGGGTCGGACCCATCGTAGTCTTTTTTGTGAGTGTGTAAGCGGTTTTCTTGTGTTCTGGCTTCAGATGAGCATTTAGGACTTTGGTTTGCTTCATCGTAATGTTTGTGATTATGTCTTTCATTGTGATGGTATAATGAGGAGGTAGAAGACCCATATGAGGACTGAACATATGTTTGTAATTTGGGGTTGTATACGAATCAAGGATGAGATTTCGCACGAGTAAACGTATTTTATGTCCCCAGTAGTTTTTCTACCGACCGTTCCAAGGCGGCTCCTCTGTTACAGTTTTATGTTGGTGCGTTGATGGTTTCATATGTGGCGTTTGTTTTGTCATTGTTTGTTCCTCCATCTAACCTTCTTTTGGTATAGTTTTATATTATCTTACTATCGCTTTCGAGTTACGTTCTGGCCATAGTACTTTCCTGGATAGTGTTCGTAATTTAGAATTCATTTTTGTTAAAAAATATAATGAATTTATCCAGTAAAGGCTACAATCACGACGCACAACACCCGCCCCCACCTCGCGAGGCATCAAAAGAAGAAAAGCGCAGGAACAATCTATGACAAGACACAACGTTACAGTTATAATAATTGAATTTCAAAATTGAAGAGCAACAAATGTACCGCCCTGAAACGGCCAGCAGAAGTGACTCCTTTGGGGAAGTGCGGCGGAAGGGATGGGAGAGAGGAGTTAGTGCTTTTCGTACGTTTAATCGATTTGTGCTTGTTTGGTTTTGTCGGTTTCTCTTCCTCTTGATGTCTATGAAGGGCTGCGGTTTGTGATTGTGGCACTCCCTGGACTTTTCTCTTACCGTTTGTTTTAAACTATGATGCATGTTTGTGTTAAGTAGTTGCGGTCATGGTACCTAAGCCATAATCCAAACTCATAAATCCGTAAACGAATGGCGAATCAGAATGTTCAGATCAACAGACATGGGTCCCAGAATAAAGGGTGTAATCAGGCAACTTATGTAATTTAGAGCGTATATTTATGTATCCTTTAATTTGTTTCTTTAGGGTCCGATACACAACATTTTAGGTAGTCAAGAAGAGGCTAATAGTTACCTGTTTCACAATGAAAGCCCGTATACCCCGCTACACACTGACATGCATAAGAATTCATCCCATCATTGCAGCTTCCGCCATTATTACACGTGACTCCGATACATTCATCTATATCTGCAAAAAATGAAGCGATCTCATGAAAACATAAATACCAAAAAATATTGTTAATTGATATAATTACTATTTAAATTTTGCATGGGAAGCTTTGCTGTTCTTTAATTTCTGGATAGTGTACTACTTGTAATACTTGGTTTGTGTGCTCTTTCTCTCGGTGCAAGTATCAGTGACGCAAATTTCTTGTAAAATTATGAACTTAAAGGCCAAGTATCAGACAGCAATTTATCCTACCGGTGAGCAATTAAGCCTATATGGCAGGTGGGGTGGGCTTATTCTCTCACTGCTCAGTTATCAGTTTGAATCTATTGGCTTTGGTTAGCTTGTAAACAGTAGCACATGGCAGATATTTATATTGTCTTCTTCAAGAAACATGTGTTTGCTATGTAATCACTCCAGAGAATTTTGACTGCAGGGTTTTGATTTCTTTGTTTAGGAGTAAATATAAACAATAAACCTAAACAAAAAAGATTAATCTAGAATTTTTTGTGTAAGGAGCTACACTTCTTAGCTGCTGCAGTAGAGGTTATGAACTCTGATAAGCCCTCCCACTTGCTGTCAATTATACCTGGTGGTAAATTTGAAATTTGTAGCAGACAGCAAAAAAGATTTTTTGAAAAGCAAACTATGGAATGGAATTTTATTTCAATTCTCACATGGAATTAATTTATATGTCTTAAAAAAGTAATGTGCCAAGTTTCATTATTTTTCATGTGGTTAGTGCTTTACATTTTTTTATTTTCTGTGATGACAGCTATATGTTGACTGTATGTGAACTAGGGAACACACTAGCTATTTTTCAGACCCCTTGATTTTTATACTTGGCCCCTGGCCTTTAAAATAGCTTGTAGATTTCCTTGAGTCATTTAAAATTACTTTCATTCTTGGCTATTCAAAGTGCGCATGATGAAGATTCTGATCAGACTGCACGAGTTTATACGTTGTTTACAATGAGCTCCTTCAGAATCTTTGCTGGGCGCACATGTCCGAAGATACGTTTTCAGACGTAATGGCTCGTATTATTTAAGTATTGCAAGATTATTTAAGTAATGCAAGAATCAAGCCGTAGAAAGTAGAAATCAAGTAAGTATGGTCATAACCTGGGCCCAGTTGTTCAAAGCTAAGGACGTCCTTAGTTAACGAATGCGGTGCAAAAGTTACTCACATTTTTTCAGCAAAAATATCAGAATATTGTATTATGAATCCGCTATAATAGTTAACGAAATGACCCTAACGAGCTCGTTAAGGTAACGACGCTTTGAACAACTGGGCCCTGGAAGAGTCCATAAGAGTTACAAGTCATCTGAGCTGCAGAGTTAGAAAACCTACCTTTGGACATGTGCGCACACGGAATATTCCGCTCAGGAGCTCATTGTGAACAAGATATTCAGAGATAAATCAAATGAAATCTGTATAAAGAGCCGCAACGTCCGAACACGTACCAGCAGACATGTGCGCCCAGCAAAGACTCAAATCAGCCTGAGCATTCGCGAAGTCCGAACATAATTTTCACTGGACGAATTTTGAATAGCCAAGGACGCAAAGTTTTTTCATGCGTGTAACGAAGACTCTGATTAGACTGCGCGTTTGCGCAGGCTGATCTGAGTCTTCGTTGGGCGCATATGTCTGAGAGTACGTTTACTCATGTTGCGGCTAATCTGAAAAGGGTTTAAGTACAGGACATGGCGACAAAAAAAAGCATTTTGTCAAAGACAGAACATACATATAAAGAAAGAATGAACAAACCGGAATAGCAACAGAACTAACATTATGGAAAAGTCACCAGCAAACTCGTAGAGGTGGGGTTATCTAAAACTGCTTTTATTGACACCCAATACTCGCCCTAGGAAGTGTAGAAGTTTTTGTCTGATAAGTATTTTACGTAACGGTACAGGACATTTTTCTCCAACAATAAGACCACAAAGCTAGTCAGGATCCACTAAATGCAACATTTAGTCAGCGTACGGGAAACAAAAGCATAAAAAAAGGCCCTTAGCGAGCAGCCACAAGACCAAACAACACCAAGGCCCTGTTGCTCAAAGCGTCGTTAGCTTAATGAACTCGTTAAAGGTCATTTCGTTAACTGTTTTAGTGGATTCAATATACAATATTCTGATATTTTTGCTGAAAAAATGTGAGTAGCTTTTGCACTGCAAAGCTACTCACATTTTTTCAGCAAAAAATTTCAGCATATTTGCGTATCAATCAATGTAAATTTTAACGAATCGTTAACTAACGATGTCGTTAGCTTTGAACAACTGGGCCCAGAACCACTGCTTTAATAACGGTAAGTAGTAAAAACTATCGGAGGCTTCAAGCGATTTTACTGGTAATAAATCTTCACTCTCGGTTCAAATATTGTAAAAAATACAAAATGATTGTTAGGCTCGCATAAAAGCTTCCAGAAACTTCTGCAAGAAGGTATATCGGAACCAGAATTTTATGGTGACTAAATTTACAGAATTAGATAAAAACATGGGGAAAACTAACTTTTCGGAACAATGCAGAAAGCTAATTAAGCGTTATAAAAGAATATGATATAGTCTACATATTATACGGCAGACTGCATGCATAGGTATCAACCTAATCACTGTTGATGGCTATGCTTTGCTCTTTGATTGCGGTTCGGTCCTCAGACACAATGACGGCCTCTTCATGTAGCTTTAAAAAGTGGATTGGGGCTTGATGATATGTCTTTGGCGTGGCCCACCATGATTTAACTATTGATTTTCTTTAACTCTGGCTTGCAGTGGGTGTAGAATTAGCCAAGAGTACTGGTCTTTGTTTGCCATGGTAATTTATTTGATTTTCATGTTTTGGCTATGATGCATTGACTGAGATGGGAGCAAGGGTGAAGGTAGTCGACTGTAAACGTGCTTTAATAACACCCCCCTCACCACCCCCACCTCCACCCCGGCAGTTTATACTACTAATCGTTCTAAGGCGGTGGTCCCGATATTGCTTTTACTCTGTGTAGCTTTGTGGTTAATTCTACGAGGCGGTTTATATTAAGTCTAGCCTTTTGTCTGTGTTTTTCAGTCCTTTTAGCATTGCGATCACCTCGCTGGGGGTAAAAGAGAGCTGGTCTGTGTGCTTTTCGTGCGTTTGTTTGTTTTGCGCTGATGGTTTTTGTTTCTTTCTTCTTCCGCTTGATATCAGGGACAGGCTGCGACTAGTGATTATGGCACTCCCTGGACTTTTTTTTTTTTTTTTTTTTTTTTTTACATTTTTCCAGTTTTACTCACACGAAAACTCACCCTTAATTTAGATGCAGCTCAAAATTACAATTACAAATTACTATGCCAAGGGCAATAACTCGCAAACGAAAGGATCAGATCTGTTGAAACTATTACCATGTCGACATTTTCAAAAAAATCATTTAACCCAAGTATGAACAAGTTCTGACCAGTGATTACAAAGATCTTGCTCCGGAAAGACATAAAGAGTTTACTTTATAAATGCCTATTTTGACTGTTTACTCCTAAGTGAATAAATCCATGTTGTTGTTATATTCATTTACGTAAAGTATGAATCAAATCTGTTCATAGATAACAGATATATCACCGGACAGACGGACGTACAGCAGGACGGATGACCCACGACAGAGCTCAACTTATATCTCCGCCTTAGGCGAGCGATAATCAAAACTGAGAAATAACGGAATGATAGAATGTGACGATTACAAGTACGTGTCCGGAGATAAAAGCCGCAACGTGAGAAAGTGAACCTTCTGACATATGCACCCAACAAACGCTCAAATCAGCACGCACATCCACGCAGTTTGATCAGAGTGTTCGTTGTCGGCAGGAAGAAACTTTTTATCCTTGGCTATCTAAAATGCACCCAGTGAAGTTTCTGGTCAAACTGCGCGAATGCACAGACTTTGCTCTGAGCACATGTCCGAAGGTAAATTTTCTGACGCTGCGGCTCATAATACAGTCGACTCCCGTTATATTGAATTCCAAGGGACTCATGAAACACTTCGAGATATCCGTACTTCGACATATCAGAGTTGAGAGAGTGAGGAAAACAATAAATTGAATAACCACATTTAACAAATGAATATGTAATTTGACTCCTGAAGTTAGAAATATTTATATATATAAAATAATGTGGAAAAGAGGAGAGGAGCAATTTCTCCTCTTTTCCACATTATTTTGTTACCTGTTGTCATAGTTTCATGTTAAAACAGGGACCAGATTTTCACTTCGAGATAAGCGGTAATTCGAAATAAGCGAGTTCGAGATAACGAGGTTCTACTGTATATGTATACCACCTACCAGTAGCGCACATGTCACCACTATACCCAGCCTGGCAGAGACATTTGAAAGTATCGATTCCATCTTCGCAAGTACCATTATTCTGACATTTGACATCAAGACAGTCATCTACCCCTGTAATTAGAACTTTATGTTCTAGGCGTTTGTTATTTAAGTATATAAATTACCGACAGTGATTAAACAGATCGTAATAAGTAAGCCTGCATTTGTATTTGGTACTGTTGAACGTGTCCACTGCACACGAGTTCGCCTAGAAAAGACGAACTCATATGTTTAAATAATATATATTGGTCGAGATATAATAGTTTCGGCCACTGCTGACAAACAGACCCTGATAAGATAAACACCTTTCTTACTAAACCAGATTGAAGAAAAAGAAAACAAAGACTTGTGGTCGTGCCCATCATTGTCCTGCTTTTGTGTGTGTGGGTGTGTGTGTGTGTGTTTTTTTTTTTTTTTTTGTTTTTTTTGTGTGTGTGTGTGTGTTCTGGCTTCAGATAGCCATTTAGCCCCATGCTTTGTTTCATCACAGTGTTTTTTATTATATGTGTTTCATTGTGAAGTTTCACAGATGTGGTAGAATAAAAGCCAAAAAGTATTTCCTTTGGAAACAAAGAACACACAAAATATCATGAAAATCGGAGAGTCAGTTTGATTGAGTCTCTTCATATGCAACACTACAGTTTTGAGGCTGCATACGTCCCTTGCGCCGGCTTGAGCAGTATATTCGATTTTAAACATAACCAGGATGGGCTCAAAGATCCCAAAGGAAACAAAGTATAACCTGCCCTATGCTACACGGACCGAACATATATTTATGTTATGGAGCTGCATCAGAACTAAGGGTGAGATTGCGCGCGAGTACAACTGGTTTAATCCTCCGAGTAGTTTTCCTACTTTACATTCCCAGGCGGTTCCTCTATTGCAGCTCTTTGTGGTTTATGTTTTGTCATTATTTGTCCCTCATCTCTCCTTCTTTTGGTGCCTCGGGAAGCTTCGTCATTGAAACATTTCCCGAATATCTTCACTTATATTTTTGTATACTTGTACACGAAAAATAAACATCCCTATTTAAATAGAGTAAAAGGAAGAACTATGCACTATGTCGTTTTGCTTCATATCTGAATAGAAATGCCCGTAAGAGTGTGGTTTCAAGGAACTGGAACTGGATACAACTGGAAGTATGTTGCAACAGTAAATTTATGTGAAGAAACCTGGGAAAAGCCACACAAAGACGAAGCACAGTCTTCACGAGGCACAGAAAGAAGGAGAGACGAGAAACAAACAATGACGAAACACATGCCACATCTGAAACCATAGATACATAAACAAAGTCGAACTACAATAGAGGAACCGCATTGGAACTGTTAGCATAAACTTTACTAGGGAGAGAGTCATAAACCAGATTTATTTGTGCGAAACCTCACTCTCAATCGGATGGAGACTGCTCCTAGTCACATAAAATATGTTTAGACCACACATGGGTCCTCTACCTCATCATCAGTGAAACATCACAAGGAACTACACATAGTCACAGACACTATGATGAAACAATGCAAAGGGCTTAATGGCGGTCTGAATAAAAATGAAAAAGGATTGCCTTTGGAAACAAAGAACACACAAAATCCACAACACAAGAACATAACAAACAGGACCACGATGGTTCCGTCCATCACAGAAATTGATAGTTAGGAGGCAGTTATCTGAAACATATTGAACAGAGGGGCATCATTTAGTCTGAGGACCGACTCACAGTCGTGCAAATAAAAATCAAAACACAGAAATCAGTCATAATTTAAGAACCATGAATGCAGGTTGCTACAGAATATACATCTTGTAATCTATCTTTTTAAATCATTCCGACAAATTAGTTTTGCCAACAATCTTTCTGAATTTACATACCAAGTCGTCATAAATATCAGGTCCCGACAGACCCTTTTGCAGAAGTGCTTTCATACCAACATTAAATTTGGACATTAATTAGAATGACGGCGATGGAACTGAGAAAATGTTTTACATATATTATGAGACTGGTATGGCTGCGTAAGAAGTTTAGCAGGTAAAAAATTAATTTCAAACGAGACAACTTTTGTGAAGTCCTGCTTGCTTTCCTACACACCAAACTCCTTCTAAATAAACGTTCTACTCTAAAATGGAAGAATTGGTTAGCAGCGTGATTTTCCTTTCAGACTATATCACTTTTCAGAAAGGATGATAAAATTATTTTGACATAATTTGCGTCCTTTAAAAATGTATTACTTCCCCTAAATTGAAGGAATGTATTCTGACCATTATCACAAGTTTTTTCATCCGGTAACAAGTAATAGTCCTCTTGGCATGCGCACACATGTCCTGTTGAAGTGGGAAGGCAAAATGTGCCACATTCTGCTTTTCCGGCATTAGCTTGGCACTCAGCATTGACTGAAAGAAAACATGTTAAATAAATTGAAATAAAAATTAATGACACGAGGTCGTAGCTCGAAGGAAGCCAAAAAACGTCTTTAAGGCCATACCTGACAAGGTGATAACATTTGTCTTCTAATTGTGAATATAACTATACAAAATTTGTATGTTCATGGTTTGAGTGTAGATACAGTAAACATAAAACTAAGGCACCCATTATAAATGGATGTATGCTAAGAATCTGAATACTTGAAGGCTTTTTAAGAAGAATTTTGCGACCATTCAGAATGATATTTCTTGTTCCTGATCAAAGAGCATATGTGGTTGGCACCCATTAGAAGCGCCTCGGAGGGGCTCCTCATGAGTACCCACAACGTATGGTTTTTTATGGATGATTAAGAACAAATAGCCCAGAATTACCATGAAATATTCCTCCTTAATTAGTTCTCTTATACTGAATTTATTAACACCATTCCTCATGAAATACGCAATTGAGCCTGATTATAATAAAACTTGCCTTAGGGTATATACGGACAGTAAAGATGCAGGTCAAGTGGCACTCCGCACAGTCTCATTTGGGCCTTCGCTTCCGCTTACACAATCATTTGATAGCATAGAATACATTAATGTATAGCAAAGTTAACTAAAAGATTGTGTGACTGCTGGCTGATCTGGAATTTCACTGTTCGTATATGGCCAGACACATTTTGGCTCGTGCATTCATTATATTAACTTTCAGCAGCTTCTAGGTGAATTCAGCAGACAAAAATGTTGATGATATTATTCTCAGTTTTCCCAGAAATTAAGAATTGATATTTCATGCTAATTGTCTCCCGATGAGACTTATCCCGAACTATGGCTAAGTAGTATACATTTTATACAGGGTCTTAGACTAAAATGGCACCATTTTTTGTCGCTCGAAGGCGAAGTTGTTCCATGATGCTTTCAAGAAAACTACTATCCATGAGATGACATTTTTTTTTAATGATAACTATTTATGTATCAACTATTCTTGATTTTTTTGCTTTTCATATTGATTACTGTTTATATAACAAATATTCGTTTATAAATCAACTAAACGTGAAATGAATAAAATTAAATTTTCTTTTCATATTGATTACTGTTTAGATATCAACTACTCATGGGATGACCGATTTTCTTTTCATATTGATTACTGTTTATATATCAGCTAATGATGAGATTACAAATTTTTACTATTTATTACTGTTTATATATAAACTAATTATGACTTGACCAATTTTCTTTTCATATTGACTACGTTTATATATCAGCTATTCGTGAGATGACCAGTTTTCATTTCATATTTATTACTGTTTATATATCAACTATTCATGGCCTGACCAATTTTCTTTTTATAGTGATTACTGTTTATATATCAAATGTTCATGAAATGACTAATCGTCTTTTCATACTGATTTTTTTTTTTCATTTTCCGAATGAGTTTGCCCGGAGAGAAATAAAGGCCAATGATAACGGTAGAACAAAGTATCATACAGGAGAAGGGCTGAATTTATCAATCAAAATTCAAATAAGAGGACCTACTTGGGGGGTTGATATAATTCGCACTGTAGACAAAAAGTGCCTCAAGTCGTCCGAATTCGGCACTGGGGGCCAGCTTCTCAACAAAAGTAACGTTGGTCTTGGAAACTCTTGTTACATGCCTGTAATCATTATAGAAATATGGCAATATATTAAGTTATCGAGTCATGTAATGTATACCTCTTGTTTGCATATAATATGGCAACAAGAGGTATACATTACATGACTCGATGATATGCTTCGTGATTGTGATATTTCCTGGGTTTTTCACACATATGTTTCAGACAGTTTTAGAAAAGACATTTTCTACATTATCTTATATAAATGTATTGAGAAAAACATTAAATGGGTTTTGTTGTAAAAAGGCAAATGCTAACCTTTTTGATCGTACTTCGAAAAAAAAAAACATGGTAGAATTCCCGTACTCGATACTACAAAAAATATTCAGCTGCAAAGCTTTCTTTCATTTTTTTGCCAATCCAGGCCCCTTAAATCTGGCGGGTTCAGGAATAAGACGAAGAATTAGAGTGAATATTGCTATTGTATTACTAAACCACGCCCGCTGTTTCTTGTTGTTTTTTGTCTAATCATTGACCGTTCTAAGACGATGGCTCTGATGCTGATACTTTTTATTCTTTATATTACTTTGTGGCCCCTGGCTGTGCAGTTCTTATTCCATTCTTTTTGGGGTCTTGTTCTTGTGTTTCTTCAGTTTTATCTAGCGTTGTGACCACCTCACTTAGCTGAGAGGGAGCTGGTCGCTTGGCTAGGCATTTAGTTATACAAGCGTATATTGTAGTTGTGGATGCCCGTGTTCTTTAACTCTTCTTCATGGTAACGGTGATTGACTGCAATCTGTGATCGTCGCACTTCCTGAACTTCTTCAGTAATATTTAACGTGATGACCTCCGCATCTACATACTGCAAATTCGAATAACAACCGGAATGTTTTACACGAACATACAGCATTTGACTAGGCGTAACATTATATAATTTTGGGTCGTTGTGTGACATTGCTTCTGAAGTATTTAAAGACTACAGAAGTTTAGAATGCGAACCATACAATCAATCTCTAACGGTGTGCGTTATGGCAATTTCTTCAAATATATCGGCGGTATTATGTATAGCCATTTAGCACATCATAAATATTCAGTAACACATTTAAAATAGAATATATACATATGTTTATCTTAGGAAACATAGTACACATGCAAGGCCGAAACTTGGAGTCTCGGTTTTATCAAGAAACTTCATACGACAGCATTTTAGTTTGCAGGGATACATACGCCCAATAACCCGGCTTAAGTGGAACTTAAAATTTCAAAGATAGCATAGACTCAATGAACACAAGGAAATATAGAGTAAAAACTGATTTATAAAGCACTATAAAGTCTGAATTTGATAAATCCCCTATTAAACGGAATTTACGTACGGTCTATTCCAACCTATATAGTAGATATAATGTGCATCTATATCCAGGTCTACGATGTCGGCGTCGGGATCCTCAATAATGTCCTGTCTACCACTGCCGTCAAACTTCACTGAAGATATTCTGTGCCTCATCGCATCGGCCCAATACAGCACACGGGCTACAAATGACAAAGACACATGAGCCGCATCCGCACAGTCTGATCAGAAACTTCGTTGTCTACATAAAGAAATTTTGCATCCTTGGCTATCCAAAATGCGTCCAGGGGAGATTCTGGACAGGTTGCGCGATTGCAGTATTTCAAACTAACATCTGCCGCTGTTGTTATTGATACTTTAAAGGTTTAAAATCGACATGTTAAGAGTACGAGGGTCCTGCAAAAAGTTTTGTCACGAGGTTCGGATTACTTCAGTGCTATGTTTTATCAAACATATTTTTATTACAAACCTTCAAAGTATTCCCCCTGTACTGAAACACATTTTTGTAACCTTTTTACTCAGTCGCGATAAGCAGATAAATAGTCTTTTTTGGTATTTGTTGGAGACATTGATAAATAGTACTGCCAAGAGAACTTCTAGACGTAAACTTATTTCCAGAAAGCATTTTCTTAAGCCTTGGAAATAAAAAGAAGTCACAGGGACTCAGTTCAGGTGAATAAGGTGGATGGTTTAAAACTTTCACCTTTTCAGAAGCCATAAAAGACTTTGTTAACTTATCAGAGGAGGCGTTGTCATGTAAATGGTGGACTCCTGACCATCCTTTGCTTGGTCGTATCTTATTGTAACAAGTAAATGGGTCAGTGTATATGACTGCATCTATTTCAATTTGAAATAACTCGGTCAGTTGGAAAGCAATTTGAACGAAATAAACGGGTATCGTTAGCTATTTAACACACCATTCAAGTGAACTGAAGCATTTTTAAATATATACCTGGGATAAAACCAAGGAAGCCTATTAGTGACAGAACTTTTTGCAGGACCCTCGTATTGGATTATTTTGAGAAAAATCTATTTTTAAAAAAAATAATGGAGTAAATACTAATTAGAGAATTTTAGTATTCGACCCCGACCCCCACCCCACCCCCACATCCCCATCACGACCCTCGTGTATTGGAAAAGTTTGAAAAGTACAAATACTTTATGCATAAGCCGTTTTACAGAACAATTTGACACCGAACAGTATTCAAGGCAATAAATCATCTTTAATCTGACAAAATATTTCTCAGCTTACCCTGATAATCAATAGAGAGTCTTTTAGGGTCATCAATATCTTGAACTACAAGGTGGGTAACCCCCGTTCCATCCATATTAGCTTTACCAATGTGTGGAAAAGAAAAACCCCGCTCAGTGTAAAACAGCAATCTTAAAAAAGTAAGACGAAATGATAGGAGTTGTTGTAAAATAAAATAAAAAACCATCAAAACGAAAACCAAATTATCATAACAATAATACATAAATAAACAAATGAATGACTAATTTACGTATGATGTTTAAAGAGGATATGGCCAGCACAATATCGAAGGTTAATATTATTCAAATATACAGATGATTTCAATCATTGTTGTTCGAGGTAATTATATAGACAAGTCCAGTAACGGTACACTTGAAATACAGTGTTGATTTAATACTTGTAATAGAGACATAATTTAGATAAAGAACTGAATTAGTAAATTCTGCCGGTACTGACTGAGTAGGACTGAGCAGCTGTAACCCATTTTAGTCCGGAGACTCCCAAACGGGTAACTGGCAAACACTTCAGACCCAGATGAGACGCAGAAAGACTGCGGCGTCTGATCAGTGTCTCCACTGTTTGCAAATAGTTAAGTCATTTTTCTCTAGGAACTTCTAAATCACACAGCCTGATATACCTAAAAATGAAATTAAACTCTTTCAATAATAGGTGTGGAGGAGTTCATGAGTCCAAGATGACTTGGAGTTAAAAGGCAAAGGTATCCTTGAGTCATGGTATTGTGCTAACCTGTTGAGTAATGATTTTGTGCTAATGTCATGTGCCCCTATCTTACATTCCTTTTTTTTAATTACATGGTTCGCGTTCTGACTAAAGCCTGTCCTAATTAAAGTCAATGGACACACTTTCTGGGGAGGCAACTCTGTAGAAATGTTTTGTCTTCCTTCTGAAAAGAGTCTGCTCTGAAAGGAAAAAAAGTCTGCTCTTCTTTACAGCAAAGTTATTACTTATCCAGAAGAACGTTTGTCAGAAGAGGGCTGGGTGTGTAGAGAAGCAAACAGGAAGTCATAAAAATTATCTCCTTTTTTAGGAAATGGTGAAAAATCTACCAAGTGTATCCAGTCCCCTTAAGTGTGTGCTCGTGATAGATGGCTCATATACGAATCTTACCCATCTTCTGCATGAATAGCAATATCACCAGGTTCATGTAGGTCTGATATAATTATGCCATGACGGCCATCAGGAGACATAACTCCAATGTAGCTTGGTGCGGCAGATATGTAGGAAAAGAAATGAACAGCAGCATAATAGATGTTGCCTGAAGTTTTGTCGATGGTAAGGCGTTCCACATACACGTTTCCTGTTAATTTAAAGACGTCTAGTGTTTAGGAAACAGACAAACTTCAGTGGCGACAACTCTTCAAAATTGTTTATAATCCCTTTATGAACTAAATGATTTAAATTTAGAGTAGATCCTTTTCCAGAAGGGAAACGGTCTGTAAAAAAGCAAACATGAAGTCACAAAAAAGTCTCTCTAAAATTTATGACGAACGGGACGACTTTGATTCTGATATTGTAAAATTTCTATTGTTGGACGGCGATGCCCCTCATGCTACATTCTATGGTATATATTTCTTAGTTAAGTCGTTTCGCTAGAGCATCTGGTCAAGTTAGTGACTTTAATAATCGAAATAAAACTTTAATTGCTAAACTTCGTCAGCAAGGGTATCATTATCATAAACCACGTGAAACGGTTTCTAATTTTATCACCGTTCTTCCAAATATAATATAGCTTTGAAAACACTCAGCAAGAAGGTCTGCTCGAACCTTTATTTTATAGCGACTTAGTCTATAAATTAAGAGAGTATAGATTTAGAAAAACATGATGACAAAACTTATTTATTTTGGAACAATTTAAAAGGTTGTCACTCGCTACAAAAAGATAGGTTAGAACATGGCTTTTTTGCGGCAAACGGCATGCATGCTTGTTAACCCAAATATGGTTGATAGATTTACTTCCTTCAGTGGAAGGTCGGACCTCAGAGTAAATGACGACTCACTCCTAAGTCTCGTCAGTCTGTTTCAGCCTGGTTGGCGTCTGTCTATCAATGTCTCTGGTCAGGCCCATCATGGTCCTGCTTTGACCGTTCTATGGCGGTGGCCCCGGTGTTAGTCTTACTCTTTGTTGCTTTGTGGTTTATTCTACGAGGCGATTTGTTTTATGTCTTACCTTGTGTTATTTTGTTCTTGTGTTTTTCAGTCCTTTTATCATTGCGATTACCTCGCTTGGGGAAGAGAGAGCTAATCTTAGTGCTTTTTGTACGTTTGTTCGATTTGTGCTTGTTTGGATTTGTCGGGTTCCTCTTCCTCTTGGTGTCTGGGAAGTGCTGCCGTTTGTGATTGTGGCACTCCCTGGACTTTTCTCTTACCTTTTTTGTGGTTTTCTTGTCTAATGACTTCAGATCGCCACTGAGCCATTTGTTTCATCACATTGTTTTTGATTGTATGTGTTTCAATGTAATGTTTCACAGATGATACAGAAGACCCCTATGCAAACCGAACATAAATTTTCATAATGTAGACAAATTGTTGGTATTCCGATGGGTACGAACTGCGCACCGCTTGTGGCTGATTTGTTCTTTTTCTGTTATGAAAGAGACTTCATGATGTCTCTTTCTGAAGATATGCAATCTGAAGTTAATGAAGCTTTCAGCTCGACGTCTAGACATTTTGGCGATTTATTAAATATTGTATTTAAGTACTTCGATGTTTTTGTTTAGTCAAATTTATCCTTCCGAGCTTCAATTTAATAAAGCAAATTCTTCTGAAACTGAAGCCCTGTTTTTGGATTTGCATTTGCCTATTTCTGTAGGATTTATTTCATGCAAAATTTATGATAAACGCAATAATTTTGATTTTGAGATTGTAAATTTTCCTTACTTGAATGGGGATGTTCCTCGTTTAGCATCCTACGGTGTTTATATCTCATAACTTATTCGGTTCGACAGAGTGTCTAGTCATGTTTCCTGCTTCAATACTCGAAATAAATTGTTAACGGCTAAACTTCTAAATCAGGGTTATCGGTACCATGAACTCCGCAAAGCCTTTTTCTAAATTTTATAGACGTCATTTCGATTTAGTTGAAAATTCAGTGTTGGACTTCTGCAACAAGGCCTATCGGAACCTGAATGTTACGGTGACTTAGTATATAAATTCAGAAAAATATATGCTTGCAATGATTTTAGCACTCAATGTCTCGAAATCATTCCTCGATAGATAAAAACTTAGTACAACATAAATAACTTTGCTTCCCTCTGGTTATACGCCTGCGGGTGGGGCCTCACACTCTATCACGACTCCGGCCTAAAAACTTTTAAGGAAGTCGGTTGGTGCCTGATGCTCTGGCTCTGGTCGGGCCCACTGGAGTCCTACTAATTTTATTTTTATTTTTTTTATTTATTTTTTTTTTTGCTTCAGCATTTCAGTTATTTCTTGCTGTCGAGTCCTCATCGTTGTTTCATCTATGTATTCATTTGATTTTTATGTTCTCGGAGATGTTGAACTGATGAGTTGGAAACCCTCCACGTGGACTGAACAAATGTCTTGTGTATACGGTTGTGGCCACGGGGAAAATCTAACTTTTCGGAGCAATTCAGAAAATTAATTAACCGTTATAAAAGAATTGGCTATAGCCTAGATATTATGCGGCAGACCGCATGCCTAATTATCAAACCAATCATTGTTTATGGCTATGCGCTACACTCTTAATTTGCACGACGGGCCTCAGACGGTTCGGGTCTCAGACTCAATGACGGCCCCTTTGTAAACTTTTAGTCAGTGGGTTGGAGCTTAACGATATGTCTTTGGCTTGGCCCGCCGTGGTTCAACTATTGGTTTTCACAGTAGAATTAGCTATGAGTACTCGTCTTTGTTTATCATAGTGATAAATTTGATTTTAATGTTTCTGCTTTGATGCACTGACTGAGTCGGAAGCCTTTATGCGAACCGAAGTTTTATGTATTCTGTATTAAGCGTAGCACCGGGACCCAGGGTGAAGTTGGCCGGCTGTAAAAGTGCTTTAAACCCCACGGTGGTTTATTCTACTGACTGTTCGAAGGCGGTGATCCCGATGTTAGTCTTACTCTTTGTTGCTTTGTGGTTTATTCCACGAGGAGATTGGTTTTAAGTCTTGCCTTTTGTTATTTTGTTCTTGTGTTTTTTCAGTCCTTTTATCATTTCGATTACCTCGCTTGGGGAAGAGATAGCTAATCTTAGTGCTTTTCGTACGTTTGTTCGATTTGCGCATGTTTGGTTTTGTCTGTTTCCTATTCCTCTTGGTGTCTGGGAAGGGCTGCGGCTTGTGATTGTGGCACTCCCTACACTTCTTTTACTTTTTTCTACTATAAATGTCATTGTATGTCTTTGCATGTATGTCTTGGTGATTTTTTTATAAAGAATTGCCGTTGGGCGATTTTTTGGGAAGACACTGTCCTTTTGGCTCTCTGCTTGTATGTTTTGATTGTGGTGCCGTTACTTTAAGTGCGTCCTTCTTTCCCTTTGGTGTCTTGGAACGGAAGGTAATTGTATCAATTCTTTCCTTTATATTTAGAGCTGCATCAGCTTTAACCCTTGTCCTACTGAACCCGGATATACCCTGCCTTTGCAAACAGTGTAGATCCAGATCAGTTGGCTTCCAACTGATCTGGATCTGCACTGTTTGCCATTAAGTATGAGAATTTATAGCAACAATCCAGATCAAGTAATCTGATTGGCTGAAAATTAGAAGTGGGTGTGACATCTTAATTTATTCAGCAGGACAAGGGTTAAGGGTGAGTTAAACAGGTTTAAACTCCCCAGCTATTGATCGGTCCAAGATGGTTCCTATGTTACATTTCTTCTACATTTGTGCGTCGGTGGTTTCAAACATTGTTTGTTTTGATATTGTTTTTTCCTCATCTCGTCTTCTTTTAGTGCCTCGATAAGACTTGCTTTGTGATTGTAGCATTCCCTGGGTATCTTTTCTTATATATTTATATGTTGATCCTTCCAAAATGGTCTTCCAGTTGCGGTTCTTCTTCGTGTATTTGAACTTCTGTTTTCGAGAAAGTGTTTCTGTGAGCACATATACAGTTGACTCTCGTTATCTCGAAGTCCAAGGGATTCTCTGAAATACTTCGAGATATTCGCACCTCGATCTATCAGATTTGTCGAATTGAGGAAAAAAACATCGAACAACAACATTTCACAAATGAATATGTAAGTTTACTCCTAAGATTAAAGATATATTGCAAATATTGTGGAAAAGAGGAGAAATTGCTGCTTAGGAAAAATTTCTGCTTTTCTCCACAATACTTTTTTATCTGTTGTTAGATTTCCATGATAAAACAGGGACCAGATTTTTACTTCGAGATAAACGGTTATTTGATATAAGCGAAGTCGAGATTACTAGATTTAGATTAGATTAATATTTTATTGCATTTTAAATGAAGGGATTGGACAAAAGTTATAACAACATTAGATGGTCCTCTCCCTGCAGCATGAAATACATTCGTTTAAAGGTACAATGGTGCAAAACAAACATTTTACATAACAAGTTAGAAAAGGAGCGTATTTAGTAAAGAGGTTGTGGTCTTTGACAGTGCAGTCTTTTCTATATGCTGGTATTAGCTTAAAGCACGAGCGAAAAAAAGAACGAAATATATGGAAATCTAGTAAACACGATTGGATGATTAGTCAAATCTTTTAATGTCTTTTATGAATTTTAAAACTGCTAGTTAAATTTGTTTATTTGTTTCAAAGTCGTGTAAGGTATTACCGTTTGTTAAGAGATCAAAGTTTACAGTAGGAATAGTTTGAATTAGGGGGTTGTAAAGGGTGCATTCAAATAGATAGTGTTCGGCGTTTTCGACTAATACACCACAACTACAAGTTGAATAAGGAACTATGTTAACGTGGAAAAGCGTTTAAACTATTACACCAATGCCTTATCCTTGTTAAAATAATATTGGATTTTCTTTCGCCGACTGATAAGTGTTCGCCTACTCTCGGTGGCTGATGTCGGATGGATGATTTGAATTGTAATAATGTGGGGATATTACGAGTTTCGGTGTTAAGATCACTTTATAATTTCAGGGTGGAAGGAAAATAAAACGTTTCATACGAACATAACCTACAGAAAGGTAAATCATAATTAGTATTGTTTCTGAGATTGAAATTACTTATATCATTTACCAAGCTTGGAAGCAGGTCATTCAAATAACTGGGAGTTTCGTTTTTGATTATTTTGTACATAAGAATTAACGCTTTTTGATTTACTTCTTTCAGCTAGCGTTTCCCAACCAGTTTCTAAATATAGTGATCTAAGTGAAGAGAATACCGGAAGTCCGGTAACTATACGAGCCGCATTCAACTGCACCTGCTCAAACCTGTTAGTATCTGACAGATTACAATCATCCCATACTTCAGAAGCATATTCTAATAACGGGCGGATATATGTACTGTACAGCTTATTAAGGGTATGTTTTGGTAGTTGAAACTTTAGTTTACAAAGATACGAGATTTGCTTTGACGCTGGATTTATTATAGAGTCTATATGGTTTGACCATTTATAGTTAGAGGAAATGGTACTTCCGAGGTGTTTGTGGTTTTCTACAATCTTCAGAATATTTTCATCGTAGCTTAATTCTATGTAATAATCATTATGAATATTTGAAATCACCATCACTTCTGTTTTCAGTGGATTGAATTTAATTAACCATTTCATTGCACATTCCTTTAGTTTTACTAGATCAGAATTTAAAATATATTCAATAAATGCCAAATTGTTTGATGAAAAGCTTAGAGATGTGTCATCTGCAAACAGTCTGGCCATATCGTGTAAATAATCAGCTAGGACATTTATATAAATCAAGAAGAAAAGAGGACCCAGGACTGAGCCTGGAGGAACTCCGGCAAGAATAAACTTTAGTGATGAGAAAGTGCCACTGACGAATGATCACCTGAGATTCCATATTTTTTAAGTTTATGTATCAGACCTCTATGCCAAACTCTATCGAATGCTTTCGAAATATCACAAAATACATGATAAATTGTTTCATATTTTTCTAGGGCAAGATATGTATGATGTATTAATTCAATAAGGGGATGTACGGTTGAATGGCCAGGTAGGAACCCTGACTGATATTTGTATAAAAGAGAATTGGCTGTAAGATGGTTATAGATATGTTTATATACAATTCTTTCAAAAGATTTTCCTACACAGCTTATTAATGAAAAAACATCAAACAGCGACATTTCACAAATGAATATGTAATTTTACTCCTAAGATTAAAGATATATTGCAAATATTGTGGAAAAGAGGAGAAATTGCTGCTTAGGAACAATTTCTCCTTTTCTCCGCAATACTTTTTTTTATCTGTTGTTAGATTTCCATGATAAAACAGGGACCAGATTTTTACTTCGAGATAAACAGTTATCCGAGATAAGCGAAGTCGAGATAACTAGAGTCAACTGTATCTCAATGTCTGTCTTAGAAAACTGCCTACAGAAAAAAAAATATTGAATATCATCGTATTATCTTATGAAACAACAGTAATTATTATCATTATTATTTTTTGTTTTCTTGTATTACTCACTGATCTTTCCTAGAACACGTTCATCAGTACCATTAAGATTAACTTCAATAATTTCACCTCTGGTAACGGAAGACCACACTACTTTATTGGTGGCTGGATTATACACGACTGATGTCGGGTTCGCAGTGGTATGAGTAGCAACCGCGTGGATAACCTCTGTAGCCAGATCGATCTGATACGTCCTACCATGCGTCCAGTCTGAGACCAGTGCGAAATTCTCATCAACGGGATCTAATATTAAAAGCAATTATTTCGCAGATTGAGAAGACCTCTCTTATGTCATATGCGGGCAATGGAGGTCAAGATCAGCTTGTGCAAACACGCTGTGTGTTCAAGTTCTTCGTTGCCATCTTACATTACGTTAAAAAGTCACTTTTAAGTATTACAACGTGTACCCTGTCATAGGGCCGCGTTAAGCAAATAAAATGTCTTTTAGCATGCGCAAAATGTGCGGATTCACGTCATCATGCACATGCGCAAAGTCTGATCCAGGCGTTTGCTCTCCACTATTATACATTGATTATGTTTGCGGACAGCAAACGACCTCAGATTGCGCGAATGCGCAGGCTGATCTGGGCCTTCGCTGTCCGCACACGTTTTTTTGCATGGCGCGGTCCAATACATATATAGAAACCAGGGGCATGCAGGTTTATACATTGTTAGAATTTTCAGAGTACAAAAATTAAAGCCTGATTTCAAATTATTTGTTGTATCTATCTTGTGTACTGCATAGATGTCAAGATCTATGTAATAGGCAAAAAATTCCTCCTTTTCTCAATATTACAATTGTTGTGGAAATAGCATTTCTTACATAGCTTTAGAGAAGGTGAATAATACTCGAATAAACTTTATGAGCCTGCGCACGACAAAACCTACCATAGACCTGTGAGACTAGCAAAGACTCAGATCAGCCTGTACATCCACCGAGTATGGAAAGGGTTCTCGTTCATCCCTCTTTAGATAGCCCAGAGGCTGTATAAGGCACATGCTATCAGCGAAGACTCTGATCAGACTGCGCGGATGCGTAGGCTGATCTGAGTCTTCGCTGGTCGCATAAGTCTTATTGTAGGTTTTGTCGTGCGCGGACTCATTCATATTTTTATTTCTCCACCAGAACCGATATCGTGAGTATTCAAAAGAAGTACCTCGTGGAATACGAACGACATAAGCGTACGTAGAGAACTAAAAGACCGATTATGGTTAAAACATAATGCCTTATACATAGTGAAGGCTTAGATGTATACTTCAACATAAGTGTATTGAAGTAATGCATATTCAGTTGAAAATACAGAACACACTTAGACCTACTTCTGACAAACTGCGAGGATACCCGAACTTAACTAGCCTTTGCCGTTCGCATATGGTATAAGAACCCGTTTATTACGCCTTTAATCAGTTATAAAATATCAGCCTACTGATAGAGCAAATAACCTGCGTTTCCTTATTTGCCCTAAATATTCGGACGCTACAGCGCTTTACCATACTGGTCCAGACATTTGAACAAGTCACTTTCACTCCTACTTGCTGTATCGTAAGAAACTGATAGATGGTGTTAAACAGAGTAGACGCTTATCTGATCTGGGACCAGTCTGTTTACACAAGCCAGTCTGTCCGAATTCTTATGGACAATACGACATAGTACAGTCCTTCAGCAAATATGTTTAGACCAAATGACTTTCTCATCAAGTTTATGAGATCAGATGAATGAAGTTACCCTGAAAAGGCCACAATCAAGCACAGCCTTCCCGAGGCCCCAAAAGGAAACAAGATTAGGAACAAACAATACCAATACACAGCGGCACAGTTGCAATAACCGGCATACAACCGAAGCAGAACTGCAGCAGAAGAACTGACCTTTGAACAGTCAACAGAAACCTCACTCTTATCTAATAAAGCAGCTCCAATTTCCAATATAAGGGGCGTCTGGTTAGTTTTTATTGTGATCATGTTTTATAAAAAAAATCTTATTATGCAAACAATGTAGACGGAGATCAGACACCGCGTCTGATCTGGATCTATACTGTTTGCCAATGTTCCTTTTATGGGAAGCTAGGCTTAAATGGGTTAACACAAGACGCAAAATAAATGAAGTACGTACAGGAAGACAACAGGGCCCAGTTGTTCAAAGCATCGTTAGCTTAACGAGCTTGTTAATGACAAACTCATTAACTGTTATAGCTGAGGTACTTTCAAATACATTGATACTTTTGCTGCAAAAATTCGGGTAGCTTTTGCAAGGTAAAAGCTATTCACATTTTTTCAGCAAAACAGATCAATGTATTTGCCTTATATCAAGCAAGAAATTTTAATGTCACATTGGCTAACAACTTCGTTAAGTTTTGAACAACTGGATTTCAGACCTCCGACTTGTTTGTCCAAACATTTAGAGTATTTAAAGAATAATGTGTAAAATCAAAGATGGTAAATTAATTCACGACAACAGACTCGGAAATGTACTGTGTAATACACTGAGCTTTAACGCGAGAAAACATACTTTCGGACATGTGCTACTAGCGAAGACTGGAATCAGTCTGCGCATCCGCGCAATCTGATCAGTCTTTGTTGTCAGCACGAAGAAACGTAGAGTCCTTGGCTATCGAAAATGAGCCCAGTGAAGATTCTAATCAGACCGCGTGAATGCGCCGGCTGATCTGAATCTTCGCTGGGCGCACTTGTCCGAAGGTACATTTTCTGACCTTGCGGCTCAAGCTGTAGGTGATGTTTTACGACATACCGGAAACACAAGTGGCTCCATTATCTGACGTCTGGTACCCAAATTCACAATGACATACAGCGCCATCACTTGTAGAGATACATATGTGGTCGCAAATCGAGTTTATTTCATCACAATGTCCTGTTAATATATTATATATAAAGTTTAGAATAATTGTTTTGTTTTGTGTTTTTTTTTTTGTTTGTTTTTGTTTTTTCGTTTTTGTTTTTTTTTTCAAACAAGATAGTACTTGTATAAAATAAAACGCTTTCAAAAATAAATCTGTGTGTCACTATACTGAGTTGTTTGTTTAATATACTTTTTTAATGCTTTCACCGTTTCAAATGATCTTTAAAGATATGGCCGATTCTCGTTATCTCGACCTCGCTTATCTCGAATAACCGCATATCGAAGGGAAATTCTGGTCCCTGTTCAACATGGAAACCTAATAAAAGGTAACAGAATATTGTTGAAAAGAGGAGAAATTGCTCCTAAGGAGCAATATTTTCAATATGTCTCTAACTTCAGGTATCAAATAACATATTTATTTGTTAAATGTGGTTGTTATGTTATTGTTTTCCTCACTTCTGCAACTCTGATATTTCGAGGTACGGATATCTCGAAGTGTTTCAGAGAGTCCCTTGGACTTCGAGATAACGGGAGTTGACTGTACATTCCTTTGAAATTACATACAGTTGTACAAATTTACTTTTATGGAGAAAATGATATGGAAGGTGTCTATGAAGAGCCACAATCATAGCACATAGCCTGTCAGTGACATCAAGAATAATCGTTGTATTATAAAATTTTGACGGAAGACTGTTATTTCAATTTCAGTTTTGTTTAATTTTAGTGATCTATAAAAGAAATCGCAAAGTTAATGATGATAAAATATTAATTTATAGAGCTGAAGTTTCTCCCTTATTAATAAAAGAATCTTTGCACAGCAGATTAATAAACATACAAAAGGTTGCCTTTGGAAACAAAGAACACACTACAGAAAGAAAATGGTTCTGGGTTTGTTTTTTTTTTAAAGAGACTTTTCATAAGCAGTAATGAAGTTTGCAACACTGCTTCCGCCATCTCGCGCATACATGAGAACTTCATGTTTTAAAGATACCACAATGGGCTCAAGATCGCAAGTGAAATAAACATATAATCTGCACTAAAACATGCAGTAGAATTAACTGTGAGAAAACGATGGACAGATGTTGATATGGAGACAATTACTGATAGTGTAATTTTACAATATGCATTTACATAACTATTATTATTAACACGAAAGCAGATCAGAAACAGAGATACACACTGTTTTAAAATGGAGAAATTTGAAATACAGAACAGATAGATCAAAAACAGGAAAAGGCAGTCTAGGTTTAATTGAGTATGTTAATGAAGAATAGTGATGTAAAGCAACATCCCTAAAGAATCTTAGCAGCGTGAGACAGTTAAGCCTAACATGCAAACAATATACCCAGCTAGCATTCTACGTAAATCTATAGCGGGCCGTTATCGGCCCGTCAGCTACCCTGACGGGCCGATAACGGCCCGCTATAGATTTATGTAGAATGCTTACTGGGTATGGTCTGTAATCGAGGATATTAAAACAGAAGCACTACAAAAAAGAACAGCTCTCTGATGGTTAGTAGTACAATTACTTGGTGGTGATTGGGCTTACATACGCAAACTCACCTTATACTACTTAATACAGACAGCCAGTTCCAATTCTGGTTGGAAATTTGTAACGAAACTGTCAATGTGTACAGATTATTGGGGAGTGACTATAGTGCTCTAAAGAGCTGCAACCGTCAAATGTTTGAATCGAAGAAGTACTCTGCTGGTAACTCTGTATTTTTTTTTCCTAATTTCCCAAAACTGAGGCAAGATTTCTGTTGCAGTTCCTCTTCGTTACACATTGTATTTTCGTAAGTGTTTTGTAGATAGACTTCATCCTTTTCCGTAGGACCATGCGCAAACTTGTCACAGATGTAAAAGTGATCCCTGGCGAGGAAGTAGACCTGCAACATCAGCTTCTTGTATGCGACATGAGGACTGATGTGCTATCAAAATCCAAACGCCAGTTCACCCCTCGTCTTAAAGTTTGGAAGCTTAAAGACCCTCAGACGAGCAATCATTATTAGGAGGTCTGCAGGTGTCGATGGTTCTGCCACTAAGGATATCTGGAATAATATCAAGACAGGCCTGCTCAGGACAATTGAGGAGGTGTATGGCACAACTTGGCCCCATCGTTGGCGTCGCGAAACTTGGTGGTGGCCATGATTGCTTAGCGGAAAACTTTCAAGGCATGAAAGACTGGTAAAGGCACTAGGGCATCATACGATGCAGCCAACTGCATTGCCAAACACACTGTGCACCACGCTCGTCAAGAGGCCGACAAAAAGATCTATGAGAATATTGACCCCAAGTTTCAAAAGACTATCGCCTTGCTAACCAGTTTAGAAGAGAGAACGTTGATGTTATAGGCGACAAAACCGGTGAAGAATGATGCAGAGGAGATGTCAGTGAGCAGAGACTCAAAGCAGAAGGCCTGGTTAGAGCACTACCAAAGGCTTCTCAACATTGAGTTTGACTGGGACCAAGACCATCTGTCTGACGAAACACCAGTTGGCTGGCTCGACCATCCAAATCACCATCGATATGGTTAAGAAGGTTATCCCTCAGATGAAGGCGGACAAAGCACCGGGCCCATCAGGCATAGTGATGGAGATGAGACGAGCAGCCAGTGACACGGGCGCCTCCATGATCCATGACCTCGCAGCTGCAATCATTGGCAATGTCAAGGTACCCTCCGACTGGGACATTATCTGCCTCTACAAGGGTAAGGGGAATGCACTGGACAGGGGCAACTTCCGCGGTGGTCATGAAAGACCTGGAGAGAATTGTGGACAGCCTCATCAGACAGTTTGTGTCAATCGACGATTCTCAGTTTGGCTTCGTACCAGGCAGAGGCACAACAGACGTTGTTGTCAGGCAGTTGCAAGAGAAGTGTCCAGCTATCAACAAGAGACTCTACATGGCTTTCGTAGACCTGGAGAAGGCGATTGATCGAGTGCCTCGGAAGGTAATCTGATGGGCGCTAAGAAAACTTGGTGTGAGGAGTGAATTGTGCGACTGGTCAAGGGGATGTATGCCAATGCGCGTAGTCGTGTCCGTTTTGGTGAGAGATACAGTGAAGAGTTTGAAGTGAAGATCGGTGTTCACCCAAGGCTCGGTTGTCAGCCCGCTGCTCTTCATCATTGTGTGTGAAGCCTTGTCTTCGCGAGTTCCGCTCTGGGGTCCCCTTGGAGGACCTCTATGCCGATGACCTTGTTACTCGAGGAATGTGTCAGGAGTCTCTCGTCTTTGAAAGAAGCAATGGAGGAAAAAGGTTGAGGGTAAATGCAGGAAAGACGACGACCATGGTCTGTGGTACGGGCCTGGACCTCATGCAGAGTTCAGGCGAGTTTCCATGCGCCGTCTGTCGCACAGGAGTGGGCAGCAACTGCATCTTCTGAAATGGCTGCAAACAGTGGTGCACAAGAAATGCAGTGGGCTCAAGCGCTTGACAAAGGACCCTGATTACTGATGTACCTGGTGCAAGGGAACTGCACACCCCTTGGACGGCAAACCACAGAGGAAAGTCCTAGTCGGACCTGACAAGCTGGAGGTGGTAGCCTCGTTTTGCTACCTAGGAGACATTTTGCTTTCCTTTTGAACACCTAAAAGCATTAATTCTCAACTCACAAGAAGTGAACATATAAAATTATGCTACAAATTTAGACAAAAAGGTAACAAATTCACAGACATAAATTAGAGTCTATTTTAAACGCCCCACATACAAGCCTCTCTCTCTTGCTCTCTCTTTCTTTCTCTCTCTTTCTCTCTCTCTCTCTCTCATTAAATTGATTGCTTGATAAGATGGTTTGTATAAATGTATAAACTGTATTACATCCATATGTGTTTATATATGCATATAGCACACACATGATAGGTGGCCTCGGTGGCTCAGTTGGATGCGCCGTCCGACTGGAGACCAGGAGGTCGCGGGTTCAACCCGATCCTTGGAATTCCTTTTAACGGGGAGAATAAATAAGCAAAAGCGTGAGAACTCGTACCTTCTGATATGGGCGAAAAACGAAAACTCAAATCAGCCTGCTCATCTACACAGTCTGATCAGCGTCCTCATGAAGACCATCTGCATCCCTGGCTATCCAAACAGCACCCAGCGAATGCACAAGCTGATCTGAGTCTCCGCTTGGCGTATGGTACGATTTTTGACGTTGCGATTTAAATGATTGTATTATTTTAACTGAACAAATAACCTATCATTTCATTTCTGCTATACCAGCCCATTTTATAAATACTAAATAGAAAGGAAGGCAATGATCTGGAATTGATACAGTTACCTAACACCTTCCGACCAAGACACCAAAGGGAAAGAAAGACGCACTTAAAACAACGGCACCACAATCAAAACACTACAAGCAGAAAACAAAAAGACAGTTTCTTTCCCAAAGAAACTGGCCAAGTGGCTATCAAAAATAAAATTTTCACCAGGACATGTATGCAAAGACATACAATGAGAGAAATAGTAAACCACAGCAGAAGCACCGCCTTGGAACGGGCATGGGTGGGAGGGGCTTAAATCGATTTTATGTGGCCACAACTCTCGCCCTTAGTTCTGCCATGGTAAACACAAGATATTTGTTCAATCTCCTATTATTTGCTACAAACATAATGGCCCCTTAATTTGGTGAAATATTGTTATCCCTGTTGTTGCTTATATTGGCACTGGTACTGTGAAAATCATCCCTTATTATCCCATTATCGCTACCAAAAGCACACATTAACTTCATCAAATTTCAGTGAGATATTTCTCGAGAATTACATAAATTATGTACATGCTGTTGCAAACGAGAGCACGTGGAGTCTAACGCATTAAATGGTTGGGAATTATGCATTTTTAAAAGGTAGGTAAGTGATAATATATATTCTAATCTAAAACCCAAAACGTTCACCAAGAAAACCCACATTTTCGTTTCCCCACTAAAATAGTGTATCCAGGACTTCAATGAGAGTTCATTACGTACGTACCCAGCTGGCATATAAGCTACGATACTTCTGAAGCAAACACCAAATTAACGAAAACAGCAGTCTCAGTTTTACAAAAAAATACAGGCAAGAAAGAACCTAGGAGACATGCTCTCAGCAGCCGGTGGCTGTAAACGTTCAACCACAACACGTGTGAAAACCGCCAGGAAGAAGTTCAAGGAGCTGCTACCAGTTATCTGTTCCCGCCACCTCTCTTTCAAGACACGTGGCCGCGTGTACAGCTCTTGTTTGTGGAGCGCAATGCTCAATTCCAGTGTGACTTGGCCATTGACAAAGCCAAACCTCCAACATCTGCAGCGGAACGACAGGGCAATGATCAGACAGATCTGCAATGTCAAGCCGCAAGACAGTGTCACCATCAGGTCTAATGAGCTACTTGCGCAGCTTGGCATTGAGGATCTGGACCTCATCCTGAAGGAGAGAAGGCTCCGCTGGTTTGGACACGTGGAACGTTTCAACGGTGCAGTCAAGACAGCCTGTGACATACAGGCTGATGGAAAGCGTGGGCCTGGGAGGCCCAAGATGACATAGAAGCAACTGACAGAGAGGGATGGAAGAGGAAGAGAGTGGAAAATCTCGGCTATCGGCCCTCATGATGGACACACCTGGAGATCTGGTGTGAGATCTGCCATGCGTGCAGCAAGCCGGCTACCTGGAAAGGGGATCCACAGGTGTGGATGTTGAACCGTATCAAAAATGCAGTGATGATGATGATGCCGTAGAAGGTCTGTATTCTGTGAATGTGGCCTTTACTGTGTATACCCAAACACATTGGCATTTCATGCAATGTCTCCTTATTTATCTGTACTAAATCTGTGTTCAGTGCCGTGTCCATGGCCGTGGTACGTCTCCCCGTATTTCATCATGGTATAGTTTGGGATCCATGAGCCCATTTTAAATAGTTTGAAAATAGAATATAGCTCAAACCGATGCTAGGAGATGTAGGCAGTGTTACAAACTACATTTTACTGTCTATTAACAGACTCGATGATAAAACTGTGTTATTTTCACCTCATTTAATTTGTTCTATGCTTTCAAAGGATCATGTTCTGGAATTTCTTTATAGCTTATAAGAGGTTAA
This sequence comes from Anodontia alba, assembly GCA_964016985.1. Lineage (NCBI taxonomy): Eukaryota > Metazoa > Mollusca > Bivalvia > Lucinida > Lucinidae > Anodontia > Anodontia alba. Next base: position 81,217,448 of record OZ024827.1, read on the forward strand.
AAATCTTTGTGATTTGTATGATTTGTTAACCAATTACGGGTTTTGTTTCTGAAAAATTATATAAGGGTCACTAATTAGGCATAAATAGCCTAAATCTAGTTCTTCTACCCGGGAGTAAATTCTTTTCTTGTACAGTGTACCTGTTTTCAGAATCGCTTTATTTATCTCAGTCCTTTTACATGACAACTTGAGGTGCACAAAACGAAGTATATACATAAAGAAACAAAATGCAGTCAAACCTCAATAGCTAGAACCCGGATGGCTCGTTTACCATGGTTAATTTGAGCTTGTTTTTGAGTCCCTACGAAATTCTTCCAATAGCGCTAGAAAACAAATATTTAAGGAAATTTTCTTATTCTACCATGAAATTGTATGTTGTATGTACTCATTAGAATGGCCTCATCGAGGTAGTTCTAATTACCCAACATACCATTATTGTATAGAAGATCGAAAAAACTTCCATATATTGCGTCCTGACCTGGCACCATGATTAACTCTCAGTGACTCGAACTATCCATGTCTCGAACATTTCCATGGTCCTACAGATGCTCGAGCCATTGAAATTCGACCGTGTGTAAAAATGTGACATATATCAACAAAATTTAACTATTCCAGCTATTATTCTCTCAATTACCAATTATTAGTCTCAGGGTGCATTCCACAGTTTCGCACTTGTGAACCTGGGCAAAAATGTTAATAACTAGGGGTAGGGCTAGAAACCAGTCTGAAAATACTTTTTGCTGCACATTTTGACCAAAACTGAAGTTTTATGCTTGTCAGTTATTGTTAACACTGATAAAAAAGACTTTTCTTGAGGTCACATGACCTTTTTATAAAACAGTGTAGGTAAAATACGAAACTGTTGAACTCTGTCTGGTACCCGGTTTTACCTTGTCAAAAATTGTAGCATGCTTTTCTGTGGATTCTATCTTGAAAACAAGGTGGCTTACAGGTATTGATTTCTGGATAAAAGTAATATTCTGTAGGCGCTCTGTCAAATTTCCAACTGTTTCAGACCAGTGCATTGTCCTGGAGTTGATGATAATCATTCGAAAACTGCACTTTTTGCATAAATTTGGCCGCAGTCGGAGGGGGGTGGGGTATTGTTTACATTAGTGCAACAGCAGGTTTTGGTACATTGCAGTTATTTTTATGATGCTTAAATTATTATTTGGTATGTTTGCAATTTATTGACAGAGTACCTAATGGACAGGTACTGTTATATTTGCTGGGATTGCATTTTATTTATGTGAGGGCTGTGAACAGATAGAAATGCAAGTCAAAACTGTGGAGTGCACCCTCAGGAAGGCAAACACGCAAATACACATGATCATGTCTAGATTCCAGAGAGGTAAAAATCCAGACATCCGAGAAATCCGTCTGTATATAAATTATTGTAAGTTCGCACACTTTTGAGAGATTTGGAATAAAAGTACAGTTGACTCTCGTTATCTCGAACTCGCTTATCTCGAATAACTGCTTATCTCGAAGTGAAAATCTTGTCCCTGCCTAAACATGAAAATCTAACAACAAGTAAAAAATATTGTGGAAAAGAGGAGAAATATTGTGGAAAAGAGGAGAAATTGCTCCTAAGGAGCAATTTCTCCTCTTTTCCACAATATTTTCGATGTATCTCTAACTTCAAGAGTCCAATTATATATATGAATTTGTTAAATGTGATTGTTCGAATTACTTTTTCCAGAATTCTGCAAATCTGATATGTCGAGGTACGAATATCGCGAAGTAATTCAAAGAGTCCCTTGGATTCGAGATAACGAGAGTTGACTGTATTTCGGTAAGAGCTTATTATATCTTTTTTGACATAACCTATACGCAACGTTAAAAAAGTCACCTTACGGCATTATAAACGCTGACTTACTTTTCCAAAACAATTTTAACAGAGTTATCTTTCCTGAAAATGAATCAACTCCCCTTAAACTATACGGGCGATTTCGAATGTACTGGTTAACAACTTTGGTCCTGATCGGACAAGTCATACCTTGGCTTTTACACAAATACCATATACCGCACTTACTCTAAGTAAACGGACACCTCAACTCCTTACCATAGTTGTTCAACATTTGAAAAAGTACAATTTACTACCCGTTGTTGTGTCTAAAACATTCCTGGATGAGTGGCAAACAGTGTAGACCCTGATAATAACGCCGCGTGCAATATCAAGCCAGCGTGCCAATATCCTGTGATATCAGCGCGCTTGCTCATCGGATTCTGTCGCATATTTTTAATCATTCAATATTTAATAAACAGCTATTTAATAAACTGTTATATGGTACAACATGAACTGCACAGCAAGGCGAATGGATCCTTTTCACGTACAAAGATCCGTACGTCCACAAAATGTACCTCCGATCAGCCGGTGCATTCGCGCAATTTTATCAGAATACCATCACGAAACACGCCTATATAGTTTAGACCCCCTTAAACCCCACTTTAATGCAGTAAAACTTGGGTTTATAGGGGTATACATTAATTTTCTTATTCCTGCTCAAAAACATATATTGTGGGTACTCGTTAGAACCGCCTCGCATAGATAGATTGTGGTACTCGTTAGAACCGCCTCGCAGAGGCGGTTCTAACGAGTACCCACAATCTATGTTTTGAGCAGAAATAAGAAAACTACCAGAATTTTTCATGTGAAAGTTCTCATGTTTGGTGGAAAATTCTCAATATATTTGAAGAGGCGTGTTTTCTTAACGTTAACTGGGCGTATCTCCGATAGTCAAGGATGCATCGATTCTTCATGTGGACAACAAAGACAGATCAGACTGCGTGCTTGCGTAGCCTGATCTGAGTCCTTGTTGGGAGCACATATCAGGAATATATTTTCTCACGTCGCAGCTCATATCAGCCTATGAATTCGTACAGTCGGATCTTGGTCCTCGTTGTCGACTTACAGAGTATCACTGGGAAATGTGGAACACATCGAAGAACGAAAAAGGCTTTGATTAGACTGGCCGATTGCACAGACCGATTCGAGTCTACCCTGGGTACACTTGTCACAGGGTACATTGCCTCAAATTATAGCTCGTATTTACCTTTGACCTTTGGCTGAATGCTTTCGTCAATGACTTCTAAATCTGTTACGTAACCTAGTTCGTAGAATATCCTAGCATTTATCCTAATAAACTCGCCCTTATGTTCTGCAGCCATAGACGACGTTCCAGCTATTTGAAGCATCCACACAATGTAATCCTGAATCAAAACTTAACACTTACCAGGCTATGTGCAGATTCAGCAGACGACAAATGGGTGATATATTTCTTACTTTTCCTAGACAATAGGATCTGACACTTCATGCAAATTGTCTCCTAACGAGACAATTTGCATGAGGTGTCAGATCCTATTTTCTAGGAATAATAAGAAATAAAATCAAAATGTCGTCTGCTGAAGATTTTACCCAGCATGCAAAGTGTTAAAATGGGACAGGGTACACTTAATACATATTCAGCCATTATTTCTTCAACTGAGACAACTACTGTGATTTTGTGTTTGATTTTCTACACACCAAGTCCCTTCTGAAAAGGAGTTATTCTAAAAGGAAATAAGCTGCTCCCACGGGTAGCAAATTTCCTTTTAGAATGACCCCTTTTCAAGAAGGAGACAAACCAATTTTAATAGAGTGCCTCCCTTGAAAGCGTATAAGTTCCTTTTAAGCAACAGTGAAGACTCAGATCAGTCTAATCAGGGTCTAAACTGTTTGCATTAAGTTCAGACAGTTCTACAAAACATGATAATAATAAAAACTAACCAGACACCCCTGATAAAGGAAATGCGCCTGTCCAGAGTTTAGGTGGAAGAGTCGACTCGGCATAAATGGATTAAGCATTTCCTACAAGATTGTATGTGCGACCAGATTAGCCTGCGTATCCGCGAGTCCTCGCAGGGCATTCTGTGGATAGCCAAGGATGTAAGGCGTCTTCAGACGGACAGCGAAGGCTCTGATCAGCCTAAGAAGAAGCGCAGGTTGATCAGCCTTCACTGCATTACGAAAACATGCCTATTCAAATATACTGAGAATTTTTTCACCAAAAAATTGAAAATTTTCAGATGAAAAATTCTAATACAGTGTATTTTTCATATTTCTGTTCAAAACATAGATCGTGGGTACTCGTTAGAACCGCCTCGGCGAGGCGGTTCTAACGTGTACCCACAATCCATGTTTGAGCAGAAATATGAAAAATAACTTATACCCTGGCAAACCCCAGTTTTACTATATAAAAATGGGGTTTAAGGGGGTCAAAATTATATAGGTATGTTTTCGTGATGGGGCGCACATGTAATCTTATAGGAAATGCTTTGTCTTCTGAATTCTCTCCATATACAGTCAAACTTCAATGGCTCAATCATCTTTGGGATCATGGAAAATTGTTCGAGACATGGGTAGTTCGAGCCACTGATGGCTACTTGTAGTGCCAGAGGAAGCTAATGGCGTTAATTTTGGGAAGACTTTTCGATCTTCTATCCAATAATAGTATATAATGTGTAGTCAATAGAATCGCCTCGATGAGGCGATTCTAATGAGTACACACAACATACAATTTTATGATAAAATAAGAAAATTTTCTTGAATAGTGTTTTTTCTGGATCTATCGGAATAATTTCGTAAGGACAAAAAACAAGTTCGAATCAGCCATGGTAAACGAGCCATCGGTGTTCGAGCTATTGAGGTTCGACTGTATGTGTTACATAAGGTTACCACACCTATATGAAATTGTATACTTCTCAGGTAATGCGTAAGATAAGCCAGAATTTAACCCATTTATGCCAAGCGGTCTCTTCCACCATAACTCTTTGGACAGGTCCATTTCCTATATTAGGTGTGTCTGGTTAGTTTTCATGATTACAATCGTTTGTAGAAGTTTCTTTATTTTATGCAAACAATGCAGACCCGGATCAGGCGCCGGGTTCCGCCGCGTCTGATCTGGGTCTACACTGTTCGCCAATGTCCCTTTTATGGGACGCTAGGCATAAATGGGTTAAATCAAATAACTGATATTTTACTGATGTCTCCACAAAAAAAAAACATATGTTGTGAGTACTCATTAGAAGCACCGCTTCTAATAGGTCATTCCCGGTAACCCAGGTTACCGAGGATGCGCTGAAGTGATCATCACGTGTACCCAGGACGTCAGAAAATATATAATCTTGATAACCATGTTATCTAGAGCAATGTAAGCCTTGTCATTTTCACCATATAATATGGAGAATTAGGACGATTTTGATAAATAAGCACATTAAGATTTCTGCTGTATTAAGGTTGCAAGAAGTAGTAAACAAATTACAAAGCTGCTTTAAGAACGGCAGAATTTGGAAAATTCTCCTAACCATATACACTTCAACATATTCCCTATTTTCATTTTATCATTACGAAAACATGCCTATTCAAAGATACTGAAAATTTTATCACCAAAAATGAATATTTATAGACAAAAAATTCTGATATTTTTCTTATTTCTGCTCTATGTTTTGAGCAGAAATAAGAAAAATAATGTATACCCCTGTAAACCCCAGTTTTACTATATAAAAATGGGGTTTAAGGGGGTCAAAATAATATAGGCATGTTTTCGTGATGGTTGCATGTGGTTTGTTTGTTTTTTGCTGTTTTTTTACTGAATTTATTTATTTATTTATTATTTTTTATTTTTTTAGAAAAAAATTGGATTACACAATTTATACACTTTTCCTACCTTATAGACAGTGATTAAATATGCCGTAAATGGTGTTGATCTAGATATTTCTATATCACTTCCGTCATATTTACAACTCCATATTTTCTGACTGTCTACCCAGAAAATCCTGAAAATTAAGAAGGAAAAATAAATGGTACTGAACCAAGACATTTCAACTAATGAACTTATGAGATGCATATAACGTATACGGCCACACCATTACGAAAACACGCCTATTCAAATGCACTGAAAATTTTACCACCAAAAAATGACAAATTTTCAGATAAAACATTCTGATAGTTTTCATATTTCTGCTCAAACAAAGATTGTGGGTACTCGTCGAGGCGGTTCTAACGAGTACTCGTAATCTATGTTTTTGAGCAGAACTAAGAAACATAATGTATAGCCCTGTAAACCCCAGTTTTACTATATAAAAGTGGGGTTTAAGGGGGTCAAAATTATATAGGCGTGTTTTTGTGATGCTTTCAGTGAAAGTGGGTCGGAGGTACTGTCAAAATTGATGAACTATCAAAATCTAAATATCAATTCGTCGTCCTTAGAATCTGCCTAAAGGGTAGTAACGGCTACCAAACTTGCAGAAAAAAGGATATGCCCTATTTCTGTGCGTGGTTTAATGACATAAAAGAGTTCCCTAAACTATTTCTGCAGTTTAAACCACAACCATAAGAAGAATTGAGGAACATCACCAAATTCACCACTTAGGTAGTAATGGTAGAATCAGGAGGTCGGAAATTATGAGAAAGTTCAAGATGTGAAGTGCTGCATCTTATTCGTACCTTTTCCGATCGGCGTCATGAGCTAAATCTTTAGGTTCGGAGAGTACATTGCTACCAACGACTACCGAAGCATTAGAAACATCTATATCCGCGCTATCAATTGTGTAGTTGTCAGGATGAGATATCCAGTACAGTTTCCTGAAATCAAAGATTTGAATGATTCTTTATGTCAGTATGTTAACATACCTCTGCAATGCACACATCTTAGCCACAGTTTCTGATAAGCCTGTCTTTAATAAAAACATTGATTTGTTTTTTTCTGATTTTTCATAACCCGTTAAAAACTGAATAAACTCTCCCACACTATATATTGGAAGAGTCCATTTTTGATTTTAGATATGTCAGGCTATATGATATAGACATTCCTAAAGCAAAAATGGTTGAACTATTTGCAAATAGTGGTGACTCTGATCTGACACCGCGTTCCGCGGCGACTGATCTGGGTCTGCACTGTTTGCCAGTTAGGGTGTCTAGTCTTCAGTGGGTTAAAAGCACTTTCTGAGAGGCGCCAATTAGGCGTCAATGGGTTAAAAGGTTTTCTCTGCGAGGAGCTTGCACTTCTAACCAGTACCAATAACGTATGTTTTAGGGTAAATCAGACAAAAAATATTCATCTTGATATGCCTCATATCTAGAGTTCGTTAAAGTCGTGGCATTGCGGCCATATGATATGGGAAATAAAAATAGTTTGATAATAAAGGCTCCATATCCCTCAAAAATAGACATTTTTTTGCAAGAAAGGTGTAATGAATTGATACATAGTATTAACCCTTAAAGCGCCAAGAAAAACTGCATCTGAAAATGTCGTCTGTTTATGTCGGCTACTGAATATTCTTGCAGACTTTTCAAACCTATTTTTTTGCATACCGGCAAACAGTGTGGACCCAGATCAGACTGCTCCAAGGAGCAGTCTGATCTGGGTACACACTGTTTGCAGAAATGAATTTTAAAATCACAAGCAGAAGACAAAGGAGACGACAATTGTTGTGATTGGCGCTTTAAGGGTTAATACAATAATAAAATGTGGCATCTGACAGCCTGTAAAATTTCAGTAAGTCTCTCGTTTTTGAACTGGATCAAAAATAAAATGATTTTATCGTATCTCTGAATTAATATTAGTTGGCAACATTAATTTAGAGATACAATAAAAATCATTTCGTTTCAAGAACGAGAGACTATTTGAAATTTTACAGGCTGTCAGGTGCCACATTTTATGATTGTAATAATACGGACCATATTTTAAGTTTATTTAACATTTCTTGGATAATAAAATATTTATGTTTGAGGAATATGGAGCCTTTAAGCAAAAGACATTTAAATGCAGTAGAAATGTTAAAATGTTATAAAAACGCTAAATATGAAGCTGGCGACGAGCAAACATAGAACAACGGAGGAAACGCCTTGGGACATCAGTAGAAAAACCGAGGCGATTCTAATGAGTACCCACAATATATACTTTTATAATGCATTACGAAAACACGCCTATTCAAATATATTGAAAATTTTACCACCAAAAAATGGCAATTTTTCAGATAAAAAAAAAATATGATATTTTTCAAATTTCTGCTCAAAACATAGATTGTGGGTAGTCGTTAGAACCGCCTCATCGAGGCGGTTCTAACGAGTACCCACAATCTATGTTTTTGAGTAGAAATAACAAAAATAATGTATACCCCTGTAAACCCCAGTTTTACTATGGGGGTCAAAATTATATAGATATGTTTTCGTGATGGAATGTCAGAAAACGATATCGCATAAACATCATTAATTACACTCCTCATGAAATCTTCTGTTGATCTTTCTTTCAACTTAATGGGTGGACATTGTACTACAAATGTTTCTAGTAACTGTGAAAAAAACTTAGCTCACAGTTCGGTATTTAGGTCAAATATGGTATTACCTTTCCAATGGAACGACGAGGATGCTATGGGTGAATATTTTACTACAAATGTCCCTAGTAACTGCGAAAAAACTTAGCTCACAGTTCGGTATTTAGGTCAAATATAGTATTACCTTTCCAATGGAACGACGAGGATGCTGGACGGGTTGTTCAAATTACTCAGAACAGTGGCGGTATCAGATGTTTCAACAGAGATGGCATATATCGCCCCAGTGGAACTGTCGCTCACGTAGAGAATGAAGTCAATCCAATCATAGCTGATACCTGTGAATTAACGAGGTTTCTTCTTATAACTCTGGATGAAACAACCAGATTGAAACTTCAAAACCAAGACTGTTTTTGATGGTTCTCTGACTGGTCTGGTTACTGAAGTATCACTAAGCTTGGTTCATCTAGAGGTACACCAGCCTCTTTATAACACGGTTCGTTATAACACGGTTTTGGATATAACACGGTTCAAAGATGGATCCCAAAAATGTATAGATTATATTGAAAAATGACCATAAATGGTCATTTTTCAATATAATCTATACATTTTTGTTTGGATATAACACGGTTGTTTAACTAACATGGTTTATGCGTCACGTAGAGAATGAAGTCAATCCAATCATAGCTGATACCTGTGAATTAACGAGGTTTCATCTTATAACTCTGGATGAAACAACCAGATTGAAACTTCAAAACCAAGACTGTTTTTGATGGTTCTCTGACTGGTCTGGTTACTGAAGTATCACTAAGCTTGGTTCATCTAGAGGTACACTTCAGCTTCTTTATAACACGGTTCGTTATAACACGGTTTTGGATATAACACGGTTCAAAGATGGAGCCCAAAAATGTATAGATTATATTGAAAAATGACCATAAATGGTCATTTTTCAATATAATCTATACATTTTGGTTGTTTAACTAACATGGTTTATGCTATGGACCCCAACAATAGTATTATAAAGAGGTTGTGGTGTATATAAAATTGTTGTTATCAGGTCCCCTGACTGTTCTGGTTATCAAGAGATAAAATCTAAAGAAAAGTCGATAGTGGGGACATAAACTTTAATCAAGTTATCCAGGGTGTTCGAGCCATCAGCGTTCTGGTTATATAGAAGTTCCGCTGCATTTTTTTTTTTGAGAAAACGTTTCGCGCAATCTGATCAGAGTCTTCACTAGTCGCATTTTGGACAGACAAGGGTGCAAGGTTTCTCTATGCGAACAACGATCTGATCAGACTGCAGGCTAATTTGAGTCTTCGTTGGACGCACGTGTCAGAAGGTCGGTTTTCGCATATTGCGACTCTTTTGTTTTCATGGAGAAACAATAAAACAATAGCATTTAGCGTACTCTAGTTTTCTAGAACTTTGTATAGAGCAATACAGACACAATGAGCCATAGACTGGCTCCAGTCTCTATTGACTAAATATTTCTCTCATAATCCTGTTTGATAATCTACTAAAATAAAAATAAAAAAAATATCACGACTATAAAGGCTGGTTACTAGATAGTGACCAGCCTCTATAGTCATGATATTACTTTGGTTTTATTTTATTGGCTTATTAAACAGATTATAAGAAAAAAAATATTTAGTCACTGGAGACTTAGCCGTTCTAAATGAGCCGGGCCACACCATTTCTTTCAAGATTGCATGTGCGTCAAGCGAAGACCGTCCGTGTGAACGTTTTCGACCCTTGGCTACCCAGAGAATGCCCTGCGAAGACCCTGGTCAAACTGCGCGGATGTGCAAGCTGATTTGAATCATCGCTGGACGCACATGCGACCTTGTAAGAAATGGTCTTCCACGGCTTATACTGTTTTAACAATTCTCCACGAAAACAATTGCTCTGGTCAGGCGCGTAGCCAGGCGGAAGCTATGAAGACTGGGCTTCAATATACATTTGGCAATACCTTATTTTCACATCAAATTTGTTCAGATGGCATCAAATAGCCTGGGCAACAGTATTTCTTATAAGACTACATCACATGTCCGCTAAGCAATGACTCAGATCGTCCTGCGCAAATGCGCAGACTGCTCGGTCATTGCTTTGTGCTGCATTACGAAAACACGCCTACTCAAATATATTGAAAATTTCACCTCCAAAAACTGAAAATTTTCAGATAAAAACTCTGATATTTTTTCACATTTCTGCTCAAAACATAGATTGTGGGTACTCGTTAGAACCGCCTCAGCGAGGCGGTTCTAACGAGTACCCACAATCTATGTTTTTGAGCAGAAATAAGAAAAATAATGTATACCCCTGTAAACCCCAGTTTTACCATATAAAAATGGGGTTTAAGAGGGTCAAAATTATATAGGTATGTTTTCGTGATGGATTAGCCAAACATCTAAGCTTTCTTTAGACGAACGATAGGCTCATATGCAATCTTGTAGGAAATGCTGTGCCTCGGCTGAAATATCAGAGATGTTATTAGCAGGCTTCATCAACATGTACATAAAGTTTTTGGCTACGCCCCTGTGATTATTCATTATAGTTGTTTGGTAGAGAAACACGAAAGAAACATCAATACATATTGAATAATGAAATGCTTCTTCTGGTATTTTAACAGTTACATGTATCATGGCTCCAGGTAAGAGGGGCTATCTACAATATTTTCTTACTTCTCAATAAAAACATATGTTGTGGTCGAGCAATATACTATTGGCATGTTCATTGTCGCATAACTTTTAGAATTGTAATCGAAAGCAGCCATCTGGACGCATTCGTTCGAGTGAGTGACAGGGCAATGCATCAAACGAAACGGCTTGAGGAGAATGAAATCAAGCTAGTTCTGCTTCACAATAATATTGTGCATTTTTCAGAAATTTTGAATAAGTGGACCTTGCTGCAAACCTGCCTAAATTCTATCTGCCCTTTTTACTATGGAAAAAATCAAATGAAAATAGCCCACTTTTTTTAAACCAATGGATGGAATAAAACTGTTGGTGCATGGGTAAGAACCATTGCGAAAAAACGCCTATTCAAATATATTGAAAATTTTACAACCAAAAAAGAAACTTTTCAAATAAAAGAATCTGATATTTTTCATATTTCTGCTCAAAACATAGATTGTGTGTACTCGTTAGAACCGCTTCGACAAGGCGGTCCTAATGAGTACCCACTATCGATGCTTTTAGCAAAAGAAAAATAATGTATACCCCAGTAAACCCCAGTTTTACTATATGAAAGTGGGGGTTAAGGGGGTCAAAATTATATAGGCGTGATTTCGTGATGGACAATGGTTTTGCATTGAATCATGCAAAAACATGCAAATACTTCGGATCATAATGCCATGATAGAAACCCGGCTTCCTAAAGGGTGTCGAAAGCAAAGTAGGGCAACCAAAGTTTACACATTGTGAACGTACCAGAGATAATTCCTGTTGCTGTGAACAATCTCACCGGTTCCGTGGTAGTTTGCTCAATGTTCAGTTTAAATACCGAATCTCTAGTCGCAAACAGTATGTGTCTACGTAGAGAATCAACTTCTAGAAAGGAAATTTCACTATTAGTTCCTCCAACTGTGTCATTTTGAATGGTGTAAAAACAATCGACGTCGTATATATCTAGTGATAAAGCTCTTATGTCCAGGCGACATATTGTCGTCGAATTACTCAGTAGCATGCCACGATGAAATTTCGTCTTGTCCTCTGTATAAAGTAAATTTTCTGTATTACAAACGTTGTTAAGTTATCGCATTTTCCACAAATATTTGAAGAATCGGACCAGAACAAACACTGTAAAGCCAGATTAAACTGCTCCTTAGGAGTTCTACACTATTAGACATTCAGTAAGAATGTTAGAATTTTGCATTACAAACACTGTTTAAGTATTTCCCTAAATATTCGGACAATCAGGCCAGAGCAAACAGTGTGCAATGTAGAATCAGAACTAACAATAGGTGCGATTTGATCTGGCATACGAAAAATGGAATTCAAATAGACTTGTTCAATGTATACAATAATACGGAAATGTGTTACGGTGTCCGAATATCTTAGCAATTACGGCAAGGCAACTGACAATTAAGATAAAAAAGAGAAAGTATTGGGACACACAAACCTGAGCAAACAGTGAAGACCCCTATCAGGTGCCGCACTATGTGCCAGATTTTTAGACACATTGGCAGGTAGTAAGAGTAAAATGCAGTTCCAGTAAACTTCCTCTATTAAGACCACCTTTGGAACTGCCTAAAAGTGGTCTTATTAGCGGAGTGGTCTTAATACCTAATGTGGAACATAGCTCATCATAATATTTTTTAATCCAAAAATACTGATGTTTTTTTTATTTCTCTACGAAAATATGTTGTGGTACTCATTAGAAGCGCCTCGCAGAGGCGCTTCTAATGAGTTCCACATCATATTTTTGTGGAGAAATAGGAAAAATATTATGAAGATATACCCTCTTATCTGGAGCTATGAAGAATAACAAGAAAACCCTATTTGGGACTGGTAAAAACTGGTCGTAATAGCGGAGTGGTCTTATTTTCGAGTGGTCTTAATAGCAGGATTTCACTGTATTCAAATTTTAAGACATTCATGATAAGAAGTTAAGGTGTCCCAATATTTAGGGTAAATACACACAGGAAACCGTTACCTTTTCAGGGGAAGCAACTGAAAAAAATGGCTTGGTGTGCAGGAAAACAAACCGGAAGCTACAGCAGTTATCTCCCTTATCAAACATGGCGGAAAATGAACCTAGTGTAAACAGTAAGCTTAATTGAGTGGTATCATCCAAAGTACGCACAGAACGGCGTCGAGAAGATGTCTTCACGGGTTTCAGAATGAGTAGACTCAGAATATACTGTACACCTTTATGGACTCAAAAAAGATTTTGTGCTCCATTTGTCTATTCGACAAAATCTAATGAATCTTTCGAGAGTCCTGATCAGACCGCGCGAATGTGCAGGCTGAAAATGTCATTTGCTGTCTATTTACCCGCATGCCTGAATATATGATTTCGCTTGACATGGTCTGTACTTTTCATTACGAAAACATGCCTATTCAAATATACTGGAAATTTTACCACCAAAAAATGAAAATTTTCAGATAAAAAATTCTGATATTTTTTCATATTTCTGCTTAAAACATAGATTGTGGGTACTCGTTAGAACCGCCTCGGTGAGGCGGTTCTAACGAGTACCCACAATCTATGTTTTTGAGCAGAAATAAGAAAATAAGGTATACCCCTGTAAACCCCAATTTTACTATATATAAAATTATATAGGCGTGTTTTCGTGATGAATTGCACTTTTATAGTTGAGCTGGCATGCATCCCTTCTAGACTTTACAGACTCTTTTATCAGTGAACTCATTGAACTGGAAAATCAGAAACTAGCCCCGAAGCTATAAAACTTTTTTTCATGCTCAGCTCAACTGAGCATGAAAATTGTCCTGCTAATAAATCTCAAATGTCTAACAAATGCAAACTTTTTTTGCTAAACATAGCTGAGCATGAAAATTTCTCTGCTTAATAAATATGAAAATGCCATTGTTAGCATTTTCATATTTGTTAGCGGAGAAAAATTTCATGCTCAGCTGAGTTGGGCATGAAAAAAGTTTTATAACCTCGGGGCCAGATTTGAACCTCTGTCAAGGGAAAAAGGAGATAAATCCCCAACCCCTGACTCAAACTAAGCCAAGTTGAGTTAAAATATTGAAACTTTTGCAGTATAAATATCAATGGTATCCGAGGCAAAATCATTGAACTTTTAACTTTTCTAAATGTCCACTAACCACATGTTGTGGCTATTCAAGAAATAAAGATTTACAGCACAATTACAACTTCTGAACTGTTCCCAGAAACTTGCAGGGAGAATGTGTACAGAAAAGACAGAAACTAATTCATAGAGATATCTCTCACATGCCTATCGTGGAATTGAGAAATAATTCTGAATCAGCTTGGGTAAAATATTCGCAAATTAATCTTCTCACTTTGTTGCTAGTTGGTATCGACAGCCAAATGAGAGTGTCGGAGACGTCCAATTGTTACGAGATCAGCTTGATCATATCAAGTCTCAGCATAAGGGTAAAAAAACTTCATCAGTCCATGTACTAGGTGACTTTGTCACGTCCCTGTTTTATCTTGAATATATTTTACATTTACATAGTATAAAAAGAAGTTTGTATCGATTTTTATTAACCAGGTTAGATTAATGCATTTGTAACTGGAGCGCTGATTATTATGATAGTTTTACTTTTTAAGCAAGTAGGTACACTTCAGCTTTCAAGTTACGGTATTACGGTAATCACGAGATAGTTATGCTGAGGGTGTATTTGATTATTCACGTCTATATACTTGAGCGGTTACCAGAACACTATATATTCCGAGTGAACCTAGGTTTGGTGATCAATATCTTCACTGTTCTGGGATTGATTTTCGTCTCAAGGCTATCTTTTGAAAGGGGAGACAATTTTCTGTCGTAATTTTGCAGTTTTGTAGCGTTCCGAGAGAAAAATGTTTTTTGCTTCATAGTTTTAGCAGTTGCTGTATGAAACTTTGCACCGTTCGGACAATCGAACAGGTTATTTTAAATCTTGACTATCACGGTATTCTTGTGAATATTATTTTTAGATCTTGAATTTCACGGATTACTTGTGGACACAATGTTTCAAAACGTGCCACATCACTATAAAAGTTCCCTGGTGGAATAGAACGATACACACTACAAATTCATTTCATCGAAGACTGATCCTTGTCTTCCTTTTACTAATCTTCATGTTGTGTTGTATCTGGGGAATCTGACCATGGTAAGTCAATATTTATTTTAATTTTATTCTTGCAATATTCTTGCTCGTCTTTACCGCAGCTAAGATTCGAGTAGGTAAATTTATTGCTTTACTACGTTGCGATTTTATGTATCATTCGTACTTACAAACCCGGCATGATAAGTAGATAGACCCTGGTCAGATGTGTATACTTTGGTTATGTGTGGACCCTGATCAGACGAATAAGCCGTGTCGGGTGTGTAAACTATAAACCGAATAGGGAGGTTAAGTTTGATCGTTTCTATGGATCCTGATCAGTCTGGTGAGTCTGATAGGTTCTCTAGACCCTGATCAGAATGCAATCATTAATATTTTTATTTGAATAAGATAAATGGATATTACATATTCTCATCTGACATGTACATACCAGACATATACGCTTAAATGTAAGACACAGTTAGGCGTTATGTTGTTATGTTAACCGCACACACCGTACATATACGCGTAAAAGTACGCTACCGTTAGGCGTTATGTTGACTGCATACACATTCATTAGTTAGCGCGATTTACACAAATGACAAAGACTATATTCACCTTGAATACATATACAGAGGTCCTTTTTATTTTAATCACAAGTCTGTTTACTAGAATATTTTACGGTGAAATGGCTCAAGCAGCGAGGAGTCATGTTTGAGGCTATGACGATGGCATGTTGATATTGTACCCAATGATTACGTGGGGACGATATGTGATCGTGTAATCATTGTGGTATAATGGCAGTTATAATTTATTTTAGCCTTTAGCGTTCTAAAGGGATTCTTACAGTGGAAGGCGCATGGGTTCTTCCTGTAAGACTGTGTAATCGTCGAGATGCCATTCCTCCGATTAATATGAATGTCAGATATATTCTGACTGTGTGTCTGCCTGTGTTAAATTTTGTTTTTTACAATATTATATGTCATTAACAGCGTCCATGTGGTTTTAGGATCTGATTTTGCTATATAATAATCAATTGCAACGGACTTGTCGCATTTATAACATTTGGCGTACACACTCTGTATATCTAGTGGAAATTGATAAGGAAATATCTTGTCATGTTTGATATCGAGAGTTCTAGGACATGATACTTATTTTCAGGTCCCGTATCCGTATCTATATCCGTATCCATATCCGTATCATGCATCTGTTTCACCACTGTTATCGTCACTATGATTGACCATCAAATGTTTTCCGGCAAGCTTTGTTCAAAGTTCTATGGGTACAAGTATTAGTGATAACCGGAAATATCATGGAGGATACATCCGTGGACAAGTTTCAAGTTATGTAATTCAAATTTATATTATATTTAATTATGGAAATATAATTAAATAGTTTCAGATTATGAAGTTTAACAGTACCTATGGATTATGGAAGCTTCGGAATATAGAAATTAGAACATGGAAATTTGAACTTTTAATTATAGTTTTTTTTTTGTTTTTTTTTTTGAACTTTTTAAATACATGCTTGTTTTTATTTTACAAAGTGTTGTGTTTATCCTCTGATTGCTTGTCTAGTCCATCGTCACCGTGCCCAACGCTCGTCCGATCACGTGACAGACTTCAACTTCAGAGAAATTGTCTTGCCTGCTAGAATTAGCAAATCTGGTTTTAGTTCGAAGGACAAATGTTTTTTGACATGGATGATCATGGCTTGGAACAAATGATACCCTGCCCTACTCGTGATAAAAACACCTTGGACGATTCCTCCCTCTTTACCGGGTCAATTTCAGGATTCACTCTCCAGACAAACTTAGTGATCATGACATTGTTGTAGGATTTTAAAGAATACTCATTCCACATATAAAAAACCTCGGAGGAAGGTGTATTCATATCAGAAATGTGACTTTGAAACTATGAGAAAGGTGCGTTAAGATTCGCGAAAAGGAAGTTCTTCAACGGCTACTCGGTTGCTCGATCAGTACAGGAGAAATTTGATTTAATAACTTCATTCATTCCTGCTTCAGCTGTTAAGTATATCCCCTCAAAACTCAGTAAGTCTGTCTCTTCGATTCTTTGGATCGCTTCAGAGATAAGAAGAAAGATTTGCATAAGGAACGAAATTCATGCTAAGGCTAAGAAGACAGGTGATGGTAAACTTAAAACTAAATTTGAATCTTTGAGAAGGGAAATAAAGGCTGACATTAAAAAGCAGTATGATATATATGTGAATAACTTTGAAGGTGATGTAAAGACAAAAATCCAGAGACTTCTACGGATACATAAATAGTAACAAAAAGACAGGCATGGTATTTCACCCCTTAAAAAGAGGGGAGGAAATGGACTTGTAGAGTTAGACTCTGAAATGGCAGAGGAACTAATTGTTCAATTCAGTGATGCGTTCAATAAAACTAAGTACTATGAGGTTCCGTTAACCAGAAGATCGGCCCCTTCCATGGATAGTATTGTGGTGTCTTCAGAAGAAGTAATTAAGTTACTCAAAGGCATAAATCCCACAAAAGCCTTAGGACCTGATGAGCTTCATCCTAGAGTTCTAAAGGAGCTAGCAAATGTACTAGGTCCAGTATTTGCACATTTGTTTCAACAATCTCTTGATATGGGTAAAAGCCCAAAGGAATGGCTTCTTGCAAACATTGGTCCCCTCTTTATGAAAGGGGATAGAGCTGTTGGCCGTAATTATCGCCCCGCGTCCCTACTATGCTTGCCATGTAAGTTGCTTGAACATATAGTATGCTCAAATATCATGGCTCACTTGGATGAATATCAGCTCTTGTCCGACTGGCAACATGCGTTTAGGAAAAGGCACAGTTGTGAAACTCAGTTCATCACTATTATAAAAGGATTGGGTAAAAATCTTGGACAAAGGAGGACAGGTAGACACATTTTTTCTGGACTTCGAGAAGGTTTTTGACACCCCGTCACACGAACCTCTTAAAGCAAATTATTTGGTTATGGCAATGGGGGAAAGACACTCAGGTGGATAGAATCCTTTCTTTGCTTTAGAACACAACGAGCTGTTGTAAACGGTGAAACTTCGGAGTGGGCTCCTGTTTTGTCAGGTGTCCCACAAGGGACCGTCTTGTTTTTTTATTGTTCTCTCTGTACATAAATGCTATTTCCACAGACATAGACTCAGAAATAATATTTTTAGCAAGATGACTGTGTTTGATATCGTAAATAAGAGACACAGAGGACCCATTGAAACTTCAGAAGGATATACATGTAGATAGATTATATGTTGGGCAAGGAAATGGGGTATGAGATTTCAGCCATTGAAATGCAATAAAATGCAGACAACTAGGACGAGAACAAATAAGATTGAGTCTTTTTACACTAAAGAGAGTACGGTCCTCGAAATGAGGTTGAGTCTTTTTACACTAAAGAGAGTACGGTCCTCGAAATGAGGATTCCATTAAATACCTAGGAGTAACAATCACACGTGATGGAATACACATATCAGCAACATGTGTACTTAGGCAAATAAAACTCTTGATTTCCTGAGACGAAATCTTTATCAGTGTCCTCAGGATGTAAAAGAGGCAGCACATAAGGGACTTGTTTGACCCGTTTCGGAATATGGCAACTGTATTTGGGATCTACAAGGCGTGGCTCTTTAACGAGAAATTGAAAAAGCTCAGAATAGAGCTGCCAGGTTTGTAACTAGCAATTACCTTCTTTTAAATTGGGAGTATAACTGGGATATCGGAAAAACTAAAATGGAAGTCTCTTAAGAAATGAAGGAGATACAGTAGACTGATTCTTTTGTACAAAGGTCTAAAGGGTGCTGCCAGCATTCCAAAAGATGATCCCTCGAATTAGGCGCTTAAGAAATCATCACTCAGTGACATTTCAGATCCCCGCTGCAAGAAATGACAATTTACAAGGGCTCATTCTTCCCTCAAACAATCAGAGATTGGAATGCCCTTCCAGATTCGATTATTACATCTGCTGAAGGTGCAGATGATTGTGTGGCTAGGTTTACCTCTTTGGTGAGAGCTAAGGACTAACTGCCCATATCACAGGTCCTGGTGAATGAATGCATTTAGATGTATCATCAGTAATAATTTTGATTCTGATCTTATTCTGATAGGCTGAAATAATGTGTAAATTAATAAATGAAATGACAATTATTATCAGCAGCAGTAAAGGTACACTAAATGTTTGAATGTTTTGACTATTAATACGCCATGCAAAATTTTACTAGATAACATTTTATTATTTTTTTATAATTTTAAGAGAAAAAAATAACTTCACCGAGTCCCCGATTTTAGTTCTTTTGTGTGTTCTTTTATTTCATATTTCATGTAAATCGTCTGCTAAGGATCTTATTTCACAATAGTTTGTTTATACAGTGTTGATATTGACGTTACTACTGAGCTCATACTTTACATTTGACAATAGTTTCGCTGAAGTCACTGTTGGAGGCGGGTGTGCGCGTGAGGTTTATTGCAGTTCGTCATTATCCATCATGAACAAAACCCGAGTCCCCTATTTTCTGACTGTTGTTTTATATTATAATTAGGAATATTTTGCAACCGCAGCAGCACTCGTTAAGTGTTTGTGTGGAGGCCCTAAAAAGTCACCACATACGTCGATATAATACCAATATTATCGAATGATTTTGTGCTCATACATTATATGTGAAAACAGAGTTCTTCTGAAGGCGCTGCTATGGTAAAAAGGGACCTTGCAGAAGATTTTTATTATCCCTCACGATAATACCGAGTTAAACCTAATCTGATTTTCTCCATCATTCGTTTGGTTCTGATCCAAAGGATCCTGTTTTCAGAATACTTTTGACACTTTCTTCAATTTAACCTTTACCAGTTTATGGGCTTATTGTGCAGACGACAAGATCATGACAGTTTTTTTTTTACCCAGGAAAGGCTGTGATTTTAACACTTCATGCAAATTGTCTCCAATTTGCATGAAATGTTAGAGCCAATTTTCTTGGAAAAAAAAAAGAAAAAAATATTTTAAAATGTCGTCCACTGTATTTTTACCAAGGATATTTTGTACGTGTCACATATGAAAACGGATTCCACAAAATTGTATTAAATTTTCGTTTAGCATATTTACCTATGCAGTTGAGACCATCAGTATCTAACTTGAAACCTTCTCTACACAGACATTTAAAGCCCGCCGCTGTGTTGTCATTGACACAAATGTCGCTACAAGCTGACATATTACAATTATCTGAAACAGAAACAGAACAGACGGTAAATGTTCAGAAACATTAACTAACATTCATGCCGAAATGATTCTTCTACCTCACCTCTTTAGGCAGGTCCATTTCCAGTAGAAGGAGTGCCTGTTAGTTTTTTTGTTTTTTTTTATTACCGTGACATACAGTCCGTTGCATTCCAATAATTCAGCAGCTGCCCGTGGATTCAGACAATCCAGGCAGTTCATTACGAAAACACGCCTATTCAAATATATAGAAAATTTCATCTCCAAAAAACTGAAAAAATTCAGATAAAAAATCTGATATTTTTCATATTTCTGCTCAAAACATAGATACGTCCATCCTCAGACTAAATAACGGCTCCCACCTCCATCTGTTTCAGATGGTTGGCGCATGACTATCAATGTCTGTGGTCCTGTTTTAGGTTTCCCTGTGTTCTGGCTTCATTTTGATGACAACTGAGGGTGGAATAACTATTTTAAACATGTTTATAAAACGATACCGTCATCCCTGTGGCTGTTTTCTCAGATATATTTATCCCCAAAACATAGAGTTCTATATTATAATGCTTATATAATGCCATATTTTGAATACTGTTGCACCACATTGGGAAATTCTTTCGATTAGAATCTATATAAAGTGGAAATATTACAAAGACGGGCCTGCCAGATACATGTAATTCTCAGCAAATATTATGTGACATTAGAGGATGCCCTTAAAACTGTAAACATTTTAACATTTGAAAAACTAATATTAATAAAGAAAGCAAAACCATCACGAAAACACGCCTATATAATTTTGACACCCTTGGGGTTTACAGGGGTATACATTATTTTTCTTATTTTTGCTCAAAAACATAGATTGTGGGTACTCGTTAGAACCGCCTCGGCGAGGCGGTTCTAACGAGTACCCACAATCTATGTTTTGAGCAGAAATATGAGAAACATCAGAACTTTTTGTCTGAAAATTTTCATTTTTTTGGTGGTAAAATTTTCAGTGTATTTGAATAGGCGTGTTTTCGTAATGTTATGCACAAAATAGCAAATAACACAGCTTCCATTTATTTAATTGAGCTCTTTCAAATGAGGGGTAGAAATAACATTTTCTACGCTCAGTATTTAACTAATATTTTACAATACAAAAAAACAAAGCTAATCATATTTACAAGAAGTTCGTCATATTATTTGGTGTCTGGAATAACATTCTAACAGAAATTAATAAAAGCATCGCAGACATTGCACGATACCCCTCCACTGCAGGGTAACAAAACTTATAGAGAAGACTGTAGGAGGAGTTAGCCTGATTGGAAGTGAGTAATAACTATGTGAAAACTTGGTGTACTGTAACCTGGAAAGACTATGAAAATTTGATTAACTGTAACCTGACTGCATTTCTCCATACCTTCTTTCTATCAAATAATATATAAATAACAGCTTGATTAGATGAACACTATAGGATGAGTGAAGTTGGAAATGAAACCCAGCTTGAACAATCTTTTAAGAGCTATGACTATAAATGTTTGGTGTACTCTAACCTCGAAATAATATGCACTGTATCTCCTCATGGTCTAACTGTCCGCCAAGTTTCAACGCGATCCGATGAAAACTGTAGGATGAGTTCTCCGGAAACGAAGTGCGGATGGACGGACGAATGGACAGTAGACGGACAAAAACTGAAGGGTATACCATAATACCCCGCCACTATCGTGTAGCGGGGTATAAAAATTCGGACACATTAAGCAGTTTTGTTTCGAACTGTTTAAAGTGGCTAAAAAAAGGGACTACTTTTAAATTCACGAGTTAATGCTATGCCACTTCCTCCATCGCCTAATGCAAATCTATACTGCATATAGCTTATATTACTTAATTTGTTTTGTGTCCCCTGTTCTTATATCATTCTACAGTCAAACTTCAATGGCTCGAACACCTTTGGGACCTTGGAAAAGTGTTCGAGCCATGGGTAGTTCGAGCCAATGAAGGTTAAACATGGCGCCAAGTCGGGAAGCAAATATCGCTAATTCTTGGAAATCTATCGATCTTCTACACAATTATTGTATGTTGAGTGTACTTATTAGAATCGCCTCGAAGAGGCGATTCTAATGAGTACACACAACATACAATTTTGTGATAAAATAAGAAAATGTCCTTAAATATTTGTTTTATTAAACTGTCGGAAGAATTTCGTAGGGACTCAAAAACGAGTTCGAATTAGCCATGGTAAACGAACCATCAGTGTTCGAGCTATCGAGGTTTCACTGTATTAGGGTTCATGTGTAAAATGCGTATGCTTTTGTGAGTGTATCAGAGCGAGAATGACTATCAGTTACAAAATTGTTTTCACATTTGAAAATGTCATGTTAATTCTATATGTGTTTGTGATATGTAAGTTGTTTTAGAGGGCCCCAGGGAAGACTGGCTATGCCACCAGGGCAACCATCTTTAAATAAAGACCTTACTTACTAATTTCAGATCGCCATTGAGCTTTTGCTTTGTTTCAACACAGTGCTTGCCGGCCTCGGTGGCTCAGTTGGATGCGCCGTCCGACTGGAGACCAGGAGGTCGCGGGTTCAACCCCGCTGTGGAGATTGATAATGAAATATTTTCTACGGTCATTCTCTCCCGTTCGCTGATTTAAGAAGGGCAGTTGTCAGTTTCTGGCGAAAGAATGTGCACAATACTGGTTAACCGCTTAGAGGACTAAGCCTGCCCAGTAAGCGTGTGGTTAGGTAAACTGACCGCGCTCGACATGACCCCATTGGGTTGACTAGGCCGTAAAACCTCAACACAAACAAATCATCACAGTGTTTCACTACGTTGTTTCAAAGATAAGGTAGAGAGGATCATTATCAGACTGAATATATGTTTGTAATGTAGAGCTGTATCAAAAAATCCTTGTCATGCTGAATAAATTAAGAAGCCACACCCATTTCTAATTTTCAGCCAATCAGATTACTTGATCTGGGTTTTTGACAGAAAATCACATACTTAAAGACAAACAGTGCAGATCCAGATCAGTTTGCTTCTTCAGAAGCCAACTGATCTGGATCTACACTGTTTGCTAAGACAGCGCATGTCTTGTTCAGCAAGAGAAGGGTTAAGGGTGAGTGTTTGCGCAGATGAAACTGGTTTAAGTCCTCTTCCCTGCTCCACCCCACCCCACACGAAGCCCCACTCGCCCCGACAGTTTTTCTACTGACCACTCCACGACGGTTCCTCTGTTGCAATTCTTCTGTGTACGTTTATGGTTTCATATGAGGCGTTTCGTTTTCTCATTACAGTCGAACTTCGATGGCTCGAACCTCTTTGGGACCATGAAAATTTGTTCGAGATATGGGTAGTTCGAGCCAATGAGGGTTAATCCTGGTGCTAGGTCAGGAAGCAAATGGTGAATAATTAAGGGAAATCTTTTTGATCTTCTATATAATAATTGTATGCTGAGTGTACTCATTAGAATCGCCTCGATTAGGCGATTCTAATGAGTACACTCAACATACAATTTCACGATAAAATGACAAAATATCCCTAAATATTTAAATATTTCATCTCTTGGAAAATGTTCCTAGGGACTCAAAAACAAGTTCGAATTAGCCATGGTAAACGAGCCATCGGTGTTCGAGTTATCGAGGTTCTACTGTATTTCTTTCTCATCTCTCCTTCTTTTGGTGCCTCGGAAAGGCTTGCTTCACGATTGTGGCATTTCTTGAATAACCCCTTGGCACCAAAACCGTTCCTGCAGCAATTTAACCCAAATAAGCTTGGCGTACCTTTTGTGGGACATAGGCAAACAGCACAGACCCAGATCAGACGCCGCATTATGCGGCGTCTGATCAGGGTCTTCACTGTTGGCTTACAGGATTTTCAATTACAAATAGAACAAAAACGAAAAAATGCATCTGACACCCCTTAAATGACAAATGGACTCACCCAATGCATAAGGATAGGACAATCCATTAGGCTTATTTGGGTTAATGCACCAATAGCATACGCATGTGCAATATCATTTCAAAGAAACTGATAACATAACTTCTGTTCTGTTGTCAGGACCAAACGAAGAAAACATTTATAACTGAACTTAAAAAAAGATTTCAGAAGAAAACCAAATTGTCCGTACCGTATCTACCCTTAGTATTCGGACAGACAGGCCTGAGCAAATAGTCTAGATCCAGATCAGACGTCGCGTCACGCGTTACCCGGCGTCTGATCAGGGTCTAATCGGTTTGCAACTCATCCAGCAAGATTTTAGACACATCAACAGGTATTAGATTGGACTTGTTTGAAAAATATACATGAGGGTCATTGATGAGGCATAATTAATCGAACCTAGTTAGTCTGGCACAGGAAACTTGATACATGTACTTCAGTTAATTTCGGTGTTAATGAGTGTATTCATTGCTCTCAGTGGTCACTCTTTTTTTAATCTACTGTTCAACGTTTAGAACAATTATGGTAAAGAGTCCGAATATTTAGAATAAATACGGTATAGTGAAAATGTAAGAGGTTACCTTTGGAATCCAAGAATCGACAGAAGAAGGAAAATCGGAGACTCGGTGTTATGTGGTTTGCAAGGCTGTATACGTCGCCTACCACTGGCTTAACCCTTGTCATGCTGAATAAATTAAGATGTCACACCCACTTCTAATTTCTAGCCAATCAGATTACTTGATTAGGGTTTTTGATAGAAATTCACATATTTAATGACAAACAGTGCAGATTCAGATCAGTTGGCGTCTTCAGAAGCCAGCTGAACTGGATCTACACTGTTTGCTAAGACAGGGTATGTCGTTGAGCACAGCAAGAGAAGGGTTAATCGCTATTCGCTTTTCAAAGTAACCATAATGAGTTCAATGATCAGAAAAGAATTACAAATATAATCTGCATTATGATGAAGTACGGGTAGACGTTTTACGGCCCCACACGGCACTTATCACCAACAGTGAAATAAATAAAAAGCTAAAAGGTTGTTTTGGAAACAAAAAACACACAAAGTAACAAAAATCGGAGACTCGGTTTTATTAAGTCTCTTCATAGATAGCTATTCAGTTTGCCAGGCTAACACGCTCTCCTAGCGCCGGATTAACCTTTTCCACCTGCAGACCCATCACTAAAACATGCTTATATAATTTTGACCCCCTTCAACCCCACTTTTATATAGTAAAACTGGGGTTTACAGGGGTATACATTATTTTTCTTATTTCTGCTCAAAAACATAGATTGTAGGTACTCGTTAGAACCGCCTCGCCGAGGCGGTTCTAACGGGTACCCACAATCTATGTTTTGAGCAGAAATGTGAAAAATATCAGAGTTTTTTATCTGAAAATTTTCAGTTTTTGGAGATAAAATTTTCTATATATTTGAATAGGCTTGTAATGCAAACCAGATACCTTTGCAAACAGCGTAGAGCCGGCTCTTAATGAGCTGCCTGATCAGGATCTACACTGTTTGTCATTCTGGTTTTGCTTTTTTGACTGGTACCCGTATTTGAAACAGTAGACATGTCAAAAATTTAACGAGGAAGAGCCACTTCAAAAACTTAGGGGTTGAAGGGTTAAGCGATGTTCGATTTTCAAATTAATTAGGATTCAACGATAACAAAGGAAATAAAAATATAATTTGCACTTTTGTGAAGTGCGGGTAGTAGGCCTACTGTCCTTTCGACATCACTCGGAAAGACGTTTTTTTTTTTTTTTGTTTTGTTTTTTGTTTTTGTTTGTTGTTTTTTTTTGTTTTTTGTTTTGTTTTTTGTTTTTTGTTGTTGTTGTATTTTTGTTGTTGTGTTTTGTTGTTGTTGTTGTTGTTTTTATGCTTGGCGTTTATTTTGAAATGAAAATATTTTGTTTTGGTTGACCATATCGTATCAGAAATCATTTATGTGTTCTGTTTCTGTGTTTTGTTCTCAAATATTTACCCTAAAATTTAATTTACGGCCAAAAATTGGTCAGGCCTATGGAATTTCCATAGTAAAGTGAATTGTTTGAATTTTGTCTACGCAAATATATTTTACGTTTCTTTATTGAATTTTAATTATTGATGTTTTACAACAATATTGTGAAAATTTCAGAAAAAAAATAAACAAGCAGAACTTGTTGAAAATCTGCCTACCCTACAGATTTCTGCATATTTTGCATTCATTTTTACAAAGGGAAAAAGTGAAAATATTTGATTTTTCAAAACCCAATGACTAGAATAACTAGAACTTTTCATGCATAGGTAGTTACAACAATTGGGTTTGCATTTAATCATGACAAAAGTTTGCAAATTTACTTCTTCTGTGTAAAGCGCCAAGCAAAAAAAAAATAATAATAATAAAAATAAAAAATAAAATAAATAAATCATTACGAAAACATACCCATTCAAATATATAGAAAATTTCACCTCCAAAAAATTGAAAATTTTCAGATAAAAAACTGATATTTTTCATATTTCTACTCAAAACATAGATTGTTGGTACTCGTTAGAACCGCCTCGGCGAGGCGGTTCTAACGAGTACCCACAATATATGTTTTTAAACAGATATAAGAAAAATAATGTATACCCCTGTAAACCCTAGTTTTACTATATAAAAGTGGGGTATAATGGGGTCAATATTATATAGGCATGTTTTCGTGATATAAATTCTGAAAGATGTCGAAAGCAAAGTAATGGTGTAATCCGACCTTTACCTTGTGCCTCCGGTTGAACATCAGCATGGTACACTGCAACGCCATAACATTTCTCAAAATTCCCAATGATATAATTATGAGCGGGTTCTGCTGGATCTTTGTTCACAAACCATGTCCTTCCAAAGTTTCTCAGATCTGTTGCTATCAGTAAATTCTGCAATTTAAAGAAAATTTATTCACTTTCAGGGGAGGTACTCTGTCAAAATTGTATTATGCCCCTCTGAAAGGACACCTACCCTTATTTTAGGGAAACTGATACTCTTTCAGGGGAGGGAGGTAATTGTCAAAATTGTTTTGCCCCCTTTTGAAAGGGGGTCTACTCTAAAAGGAAAGAACGGGAGAAATTCTTTCCTTTTAGGGTAGACCTTGGGTTCGAAGAGGCTTAGTGTGCAGAGTAGGCAAACAAAAGTTGTGTCCCTTGTAGAATATGTGTACAATCTCCTTAAATGAAGAATGCACTGAAAGAGGAGGGCCCTATACTAAGAATTAAGGAAAATGGATACATCTAAAAGGGAGACAAATGTGTCTATTACCTTGTAGAGTGCGATGTCATACAAATTAGTGCTAACCAGACGTCTGATTAATCTCCTATCACCTCCATTGTATGTGGCTGTCTCTATTGTGTCTCTCACAGAATCAGTCCAGTATATACGTTGTTCTGAAATATCTAACACAATAGATGTTGGATTATAGAGGGAACGTTTTACCAACAACTTACGTGACCCTCCGGAAAGATCGGATCTTTCTATTTTTGGTACACCTGCATCGCCGGTATCTGTCCAGAACAGAAATCTGAAATTACAGTAAATTAGAAAAAAAAAGTACACGAATCAAAATAAACAAGAAATAACCCGGCGGGCATATGACGTTTATACGACATCGCATTAACGTCGATGCAACGTCATGACGTTTATACAACGTCGAATTAAATTCGACGAAACGTCATGGCGTTTATACAGTGTCGAATTAACGTCGACGCAACGTCAAGACGTTGCAACGTCATGCATGCAACATCTTGACGTTGCAACGTTGCGTCGACGTTAATGCGACGTTGTTTAAACGTCATTTGTCCGCTGGGAAATAACATACCAGTTATGAAATAGTAATGTATTTTTTCAAATACAAGGCTAAAATTGGAACTGCAGTATTTTGACCTAAATGATCGCAATTCGGTGATTCTTTTGAGCCTCGCAATATTGCTTCTCGATACTTGAAAACCATAAAGTAAATTGTTGATACAGATCCATTGCGCTTTGTCTTAAACAATTATAAACAGATAAAGAAAATATACTTCAGAAGTACGATTTTACGTGTCGTTTATTTTATTTATCTAGTGTGCAAGATTGCACAGACGTCTTATTATATATTCTGTATTTGTGACGCATGCGCTTCAGCATCTACCTAAATTTCTCAGAGAATAACATCTTGATGTCAGTCAGGAAAAAGTTAACAGAGAAAATCCAATCATTTTATGCTGTTTATTTATCGACGTGCTCATGTTATTTAACTTCTGATCGACATTTGTGCCTGGTACCTTGATGCTAGTCATAACTATTAAGTTCCTGAACACCTACCTTCCCTAAACATTTAACAGATTTTAAAATATGTCTAAAACCTGCTGGATGCTTTCATTATACTGTAATTTGTTTAAATAAATATCGGAACCCTTCCCATTCTTCTCCTAAAACCGAACAAAAAGTCTATTTGGTTAATCTAAAAATGCAGGATAAGTGGTAAACAGTGTATACCCTGAACAGACGCCGCATTTTGCGGCGTCTATTCTGGGTCTCCATTGTTAGCTCAGGCCTGTCTGTCCAAACACTTAGGAGGGTAGGTACCTGTTAACAGGGTCAACCGCAATCCCTTCAGGGGTGTCCAGATGATCGTCCACTATAAACTTGTACACAGTGTTATACGAATCATTGGCAATGGCTGGCTGTATTCCTATTACTTTATAAACGGGATCAGTCCAATAGAAATTGTTGGAGATCCAGTCATAAGCAAGTTTCGTGTCATGTCGTGAAATTCCGTAGTGGATAATCGTAAAATCCATTTCAGGATCACTGAATGTCGTATTGAAGTGTTTCCCAATTATAATCGAATTTGTATGAGAATCGTATAGAAATATTCTAAAAAATAAATAAAGAATATGGTAAACATGATTTTGTCACACACACACACACACACACACACACACACACACACACACACACACACACACACACACACACACACACATAATAAAAGTAAACTGTAACTTTCCAGAACATGATATTGATATTCAGCTACGACTATCACGATCCACAAAGGCATTTTTTTACGTTTCTTTGAAAGCAACTTTATGAGTCTATCAAATGCAAATTGCTGCTCCTTGTTGACGTTGGGCCACCTTAAAACGTGGCCATAGTACTTTTGTGTCGCGCTTTGTAGCGACTTGGCCGTCTTACGCAACAATCCGTTTCACAAAAGCGACTTACAAAAAGACCATGATCTCCATACCTAAGTTTCAATAATGTTATCGTCTTATGTGATCACCGTGTTGAAAAAACACACTATTTAACATTCAAAGGCCTACGGTCACCAGTATTGTCGTCAATTTATTGTATCTCATTTCTATGCAACGGCCCGCTTAAGAAAGCGCTATATATGTGAATTAGCTCCGAGTACATTTGTACATCACGTTGAATCAGCAAGCGTTTTCAGTAGCACACCGCTGCGTAGCCATTTGCCACAAAGCACTCTGTAGCAACAGCCTTATACAAATCTTCCCAAATTTAAGCTCGTCAACCCAGCAGTCACAATCATGACGTTCATACAACGGCGTATTAACGTCGATGTAGCGTCATGGTGTTGCATCGTAGTTAATATGACGTTGTATGAACGTCGTGTACCCGTGGGTACATGGGTCAATGTTGCAATTCATCTTTGTTTGTGCATTTTTGTATGTTCATTCTGTTCCCGACGAAGTGTTGTTTTTGTGTAGCCTATATATTTTGATAAGATGGATCCGTCGGAATCAAGGAACGCAACATGTAATCTGTTTTACTGACTTTGCGAGGCGTTTCTATTGAGTACGCACAACATTTGTAGAGACATCAGAAAAAAATCTCAATATTTAGATTAAAAATTGGCCAATATAAAGTAATGATTAAGATGTGTGCATTTTACATAGACCTGTGCGTTAACGTAACGCATACTTTAACCTATCTATGCCAAGCGTCCTATAAAATAGGACACTGGCAAACAGTGTAGATCAAGGTCAGACGCCACAGAACGCGGCGTCTGATCTTTGTCTGAACTGTTTGCATTGTCTCTTTCGGTATCAAATTTCAGACGACATTTGTCGTCTGCTTTTTTTTATTTGAACAAACTATCGTTTGGAAAGACGTTTATATGTAAAGTTAAAAGACTGAATGTCAAACAGAGTAGACCCAGATGAGACGGCTCACTGAGCCGTCTCATCTGGATCTATGCTGTTTGCAAAGCCGATTATTATCGCCAGTGGCAGTGAAAAAATTAAATACAGGAATTTCTATGAAATATTTTAATAATAAAAACTGAACAGACACCCTTTCTATTACAAAATGGATCTGTCCAAAGAACTGAGGTAGATGAGTGCTTTCGGCAAATATGGATTAATTTTGCTTCACGGAAACATGACAATAAAACTGTTAACAAGGTGCCGATGTTCTCGTCAATTTAAACATATAATATATTTTATACGTTTAAGGTAAGAAAAACGCCAGAGTCCTGAGTACATGCCAAGTGTCTGGGACGTGATATTTCAGTGGATCACTCTATAAGTGAGCGTTGAGCTCCCGGTCACATCCAGGAACCATCATGATATGACTGAAAGATTGTTGAAATGACTTGAAACCCGATTAAAAAAACTGAGTACTCGCCAACCACACATTCTCTTACAAGGGTAGAAAATATTTTCTGCTGGGATGGACTTTCTTCATAGAGGGAGGCAAACAACTTACTGCTCAGAATCCTCTCCCTTTGATATTTATTTATTCTCCTAAAACTCAGACTTAAACATTTTCTTACCGCTTTCTTTTATAGTCAACAGCACAACTTTTCAGAAATATATCCGGATTTGCGAAACCCATTCCTGGTATTCCTCCCACGTTGGTAGCATTGGGTTCCCCTTGAATTGCTCTCAGTCTGGCGCTACCGCCCATCTGTGGCATAACTGTCAACAGAATGCCTTGGTCATCTGAAATCAACAGATCGACAATTTAACATTTTCAGCCCTGTAGACAAAGAAATATACCTTTGCAAACAGTGTACATCCAGATGAGACGACTCGTAACAAGCAGTCTCATCTGGGTCTACATTGCTTGCCATCTTGTTCTTGATTTATGATTGATATCCCTAATTACATCAGGAATGGATGTGACAAAATTCAAGATGGAAGAGTTCACTTTAGAAACTCAGGGGTAATAGGATTAACTAACCAATCATTTGACCGACCAGCCTATCACCATTCAGTCTTCAAACAAATAAATTAAACATAAAGTAGGAACAATGTATTAAGGTGACTGGATACATCTGGTTGATTCTCTGCTATGTTTTACAAGGGAAACAAATTTTGTGACTTCCTGTTTCCTTCCCCGTACACCAAGTCCCTTCTGAAAAGGGGCCTACCCTAAAAGAAAGAATTTGCTCCCCTTGGGAGCAAATTCTTTCTTTTAGAGTAGATCCTTTATCAGAAGGGACCAAAACAATTTTGACAGTGTTATCTCCCTTTAAAGTGTATCAGTTCCCCTTATTCAGTCGATCAATCTGAAGCCCCTTTGTGTACTGACTTGTATTGATGCTATGATTGATTGTGCGTTTGTGACACTTATGCAAACATAATATATTACAAACCGGACAATCAACTGATCAACCAAAACAAAAAGCCCGCTAGCAAATTAATCAGTCAATAGAAACAGTCCAGACCCGATGGCTTAGACCGGCCCCGATAGCTCAGACTGGCCCCGATAGCTCAGACGCCGCCCCGATAGCTCAGTAGTAGAGCGTCCGCTTAAGAAACGGGAGGTCGCGGGTTTAAACCCCGGCCGCACCATACTGAAGGCGTTAAAAATGGTTCCAGGAGCTCCCTTGGCCGACGCTTGCATTATCAAGGGTAAATAAATGAAGGTAGGTAAGTATTTGCTAAATGATATTTTGTCGCAACAAAAGGTATACAGACATTACGAAAACATGCCTATTCAAATACATAGAAAATTTCACCTCAAAAAAGTGAAAATTTTCAGATAAAAAACTCTGACATTTTTCATATTTCTGCTCAAAACATAGATTGTAGGTACTCGTTAGAACCGCCTCGGCGAGGCGGTTCTAACGAGTACCCACAATCTATGTTTTGAGCAGAAATAAGAAAAATAATTTATACCCCTGTAAACCCCACTTTTACTATATAAAAGTGGGGTTTATGGGGGTCAAAATTATATAGGCATGTTTTCGTGATGGCTTACGTTAGCTGTTTCTAATACGCGACGTTAAAGCTTCTTTGTCGTTTTCCAGTCCGCCCGTCCGTCAGTGAAGCATTGATCAAATGATCAATCGATCAATCAGTCAGTCAATCAATCAATCTGAACTCTACCAATTTTAGACAAGGGTATCAATTAGAATAAGTAAACATTTAAATCTCCAACCGCTTTTATCCCCCCATCCCCACCCTGTGTAGTTCCTCTAGCCTGTGCCATTTTAATATAGTTAACTAGTTAAGCAGTTTCAGTTATTTGTTTCCTGCTATAATCAGATGGAGTGGTACGTGACAAACAGATTAACCCTTGTCCTGCTGAATAAATTAGGAAGCCACGCCCACTTCTAATTTTCAGCCAACCAGAATACTTGATCCGGATTGTTGCTATAAATTCACATACTTAATGGCAAATAGTGCAGATCCAGATCAGTTGGCTTCTTCATAAGCCAACTGATCTGGATCTACACTGTTTGCTAACGTAGGGTATATCCGGGCTCAGCAGGACAAGGGTTAAGCTAAATTCCTTCTCTGTGTATATGATGCATAACGGAAACAAGGCTATTTGTGTTTTGTCTAGATCAGTTTGCGCGTCAGCGTAGTTTAATCAATGCCTTCTCTGTTTATTGATATATTCAACAGCATCAAGTGATTCTGTAAGTGGCAACGAAGGTCCTGATCAGACAAATTGCACATTATGATTTGGGTCTTCATTAGTATGTAAGCCCTTGAGGTACTTTTAACTTTATGACTTCCGACTTCTTACTTCTTTCTATTGCTAAATTCGGACTTCTAATCTCTGACTTCTAACTTCGTACTTCTAACTGCAGACGTTCGACTTCTAACGTCCGGCTTTTACTACTTACTTTGGACTGTTTTCTCCTAACTTACGATTTCTTACTTATAGCTTCCGAATTCAAAGTTTTCTATTACTAACTTGCTATATTTTACTTCGATCTTGTGACTAGTTAGTTACTTCTGGCCTCCAACATCCTATTTCTTACTTCTAACTTCATGACGCCATGGAATTAAGAAATAAGAAGTCGCAAGTAAGAAACGGGAATTTAGAAGTCGGAACTAATAAGTAACATCTGAGAAGTTAGAAGTGAGAGATCTTGATGTCAGACGTAGGACGACATGAAGTTAGAAGTCCCACCTGGGCTACCATACATGACGTCAGCAAGTCGTTGTTGAAATCACCATGGATATACATAATCAGCTAGCTTTCTACTTAAATCTATAGCGGACCGTTATCGGCCCGACAGAATTCCTGTCGGGCCGATAAAGGTTTGATATAGGTGCAAGTAGAATGTTAGTAGGGTTAGTAGGAGAATCCCAGCAAACACACAACGTCGCAACAACGTCGTTACAACGTCGCTGCAATGTCATGACGTTGCAGCAACATTGTAACCACGTTGTGTGTTTGCTGGGATGATTAATCATTGTTTTTAAACCGTACTTCATTGACATTTTTCAACAATTTGGATTGCACTAATGCTCCTTAGTGAACTTTATA
Source organism: Anodontia alba (assembly GCA_964016985.1). NCBI lineage: Eukaryota > Metazoa > Mollusca > Bivalvia > Lucinida > Lucinidae > Anodontia > Anodontia alba. The sequence continues at coordinate 81,251,371 of OZ024827.1, forward strand.
CCCCCAATTTTCTACAGGTTTGTCTTTTTTCATAGAGAAGAAAAATTATGGCATAGAAAAGTGTATTTTGCATGGGCGTGTTAAAATGATAATATAATTAAAACAGGGCGTTGTCGTATTATTCTTACTCAGATTCAAAAATTTATAACTATCAGATTACATAACAGATGCCAATCTGATATGCAACACGCTAATCTTCAGTTACATGTCATACAAGACATTGTCATTTTGGCTGACTGCTTAGTATGATGCAACTGACGATAGGTCCAAACAAAAGGACGGTCTCTTTAATTGTTTGTAAGGACATTGTGTAACTTCCAAGAAATAAAATAACATACGCACATGTACATAGAATTTGTCGTCTTTAATATACCGTTTTTCCTGTAATAAATCATAATACAAAAAAAAGATATCCGTAGCATTTCAAATACAGACACATATGCAGTTATTACTCACATTTAAGCCAGCGCATGACAAAACCAACAAAGTGGCATGTGCGCCAAGCGAAGACTCCCAATCTGATCAGAGTCTTTGCTGTCCACACGAAGAAAGCTTTTGTCCTTACCTACCAGTTGAGCGCACAGTGAAGACTCTGATCAGACTGGGCGGATGCCCAGGCTGATCTGAGTTCGCTGGACGCACATGGCATTTTTTTGGTTTTGTCATGCGCTGGCTCATTTAAGAAAGGTATAGAAAGCGAACAACAATTTTCAAGTAGGAAGCTTCCAAGAGCAATAATATGAAATTTAGAAAAAAATCAGGAAAGTATGCTTTTATTATAAAAAAAATTATCTGTGTTGATCCAGCTTTGATACGGACTAGGAAGATCGGTGTTACTGCCGAGGATAGATAAGACTGGAAGCAAATCAGCATAGAGCTGTGACACGACTGACAGTTCTGTTATTGCCTTTTTCTATAGAAAATCTATAGCAAATGTTAGCTAGTACAGCAATGCAATTCTGGAACATCATGTTATGAATAGTGGATACTTGTTGCAGCTGGAAGGAAAAATCAAATGTGAGACGTTTCTAAAGTTTGCCAGAACAAAGGTTTTGGTGCACAAAATGTATTTTCTGCACTAAATCAGTACTTTGCTATTCCACAGATATTCTGAACAAAGTCTGACATTCAAATTGTGTGAATTATCGTCTATATGTCGTATGCTGTCAAAAATCTTAGTTTTAGGGCATTCTATATATAGTCACTTTTGTCCGTCAGTCATACATGTTCTCTATAGTCAGTTGTGGCACGTGGCAGCTCTCCTCGGCAGTTAGCAGCATCATTAATCTCTGTATCATTTAATAGTTATTTATTGCACAATTTTGCCAATAAAAATTATCTGCTCTTTCGCCAGACATCTCTGAGATAATTATTCTAAGATATAAAAAGGATTCCTTTAATCATGAATTGCAAAATACCATGTTAATTTCATTCAAAAGCAACTTCTACTTGTGGGATCACACCAACCGCACTTTCACCAGTATTTATTTTCTGTCGTATCATCCAGAATAAGTCATCACGAAAACACGCCTATATAATTTTGACACCGCCCCCACCCCCCCCCCCCCCCTCTGAAACCCCACTTTTATATAGTAAAACTGGGGTTTACAGGGGTTTATATTATTTTTCTTATTTCTACTCAAAACATAAATTGTGGGTACTCGTTAGAACTGCCTTGGCCAGGCGGTTCTAACGAGTACCCACAATCTATGTTTTGAGCAGAAATATGAAAAATATCAGAGTTTTTTTATCTGAAAACTTTCTGTTTTTGGAGGTGAAATTTTCAATATATATGAATAGGCGTGTTTTCGTATTGGACAACCTGTTCCGTTACCCGACAGATTAACGTTTTCTACCAGATACCAAAGCATGATAAGTGTCTACGGCCTTCTGTTTTAAAATTACAATTAATTTTCCGATCTCTGTAAAATAATGACTCTGCTGTCAATCGCATCATACCCGGCAATCAACCAAAATGACACAACGCTTTATAGAGCGTGATGACTGATTTTCTTGCGTTGTGCATCATACGAGGGTCGTACAAAAAGTTCTGTAACTAATAGGCTTACTAAGTTTTATCCCAGGTATATTTTAAAATGCTTCACTGCACTTGAATGGTGTGTTGAATAGCTAACGATTACCGTTTAGTTTGTGCAAATTACTTTCCAACTGACCGAGTTATTTCAAATTGAAATAGACTGACCAATTTACTTGTTACATTGGAACATGGACCAGAAGACTGAAATTCGTAGCTATATTAAATGCCGCATTAGGCTTAATATAGATTCAAAGCAGATATTTAATGAATTGTGTGGTATATATGGACCTCAGACCATTTTAATGCGCACAGTTTTAGGTGGGTTAAAGCTTTTAAAGCTGGGAAATTTTCTGTTGAAGATGATACCCGTCCTGGAAGGCCTAAAACCTGTTACCAAGGCTAACATCGCTGCTGTAAAGATTGTGGTCGAACAGGATGCGCGATTGTCTGTCAAAGATATAGCTAGTTGTAATGGCATATCAGAAGGCAGTGTGCAAACAATTCTGAAAAAGCGTTTGGACCTGAGAAAGGTTTGCGCTAGGTGGGTACCTCATTTGCTCACTGAGGAGCAAAAGACACAACGCCTTAAATGTGCTCGGGAACTTTTGAAAACATACAAAGGTTGTAATAGTCGGGTTATTTCTAACTTGCTAACAGGTGATGAAACCTGGGTGCACATGTTTGAGCCATAAAGAAGGGCTAATAATAAGCAATGGAAGCGAAAAGATAAAAAACGCCAATGTATTGCCAAGAGAACCATAAGTTCGAAAAAGATGTTGTGTGCAATTTTCTTTAATTCAAGTGGGCCAGTCGTTCAAGTGCCTTCTCCATCTGGTCATACAGTCACTGGTCGATTCTACAAGAATTCTGTACTGAAGTAAGTGAAAAATTTTACAATAAGAAACGACCAAGCGAAAGATGGTCAGGAGTCCAGCTTTTACATGACAACGCCTCCTCTCATAAGTGTGAGGTTGTTATGTCTTTTTTGGCTTCTGAAAAGGTGAAAGTTTTAAACCATCCACCTTATTCACCTGAGCTGAGGCCCTTGACTTCTTTTTATTTCCAAGGCTTAAGAAAATGCTTTCTGGAAATAAGTATATGCCTAGAAGTTCTCTTGGCAGCGCTATTTATCAGTGTCTCCAAAGGTACCAAAAGAAGACTATTTATCTGCTTTTCGCGACTGGGTAAAAAGGTTACAAAAATGCGTTTCAGTAAAGGGGGAATACTTTGAAGGTTTGTAATAAAAATATGTTTGATAAAACGTAGCACTGAAGTAATCCGAACCCAGTGACAAAACATTTTGCAGGACCCTCGGTTATATATAGGTTTATAATTTAGAATGAATCCTCGTGTTTACACTAAGTATTCGGCAACCTTGACAACAGTGCTTGTCCTGAAATTTGAGCCAGTCAACTTTACTACAAGTTGATATGTTTAAATATTTCTGGATGACTGGCAAACAGTGTAGACCCTGATCAGATGCCATATTTTGCGATGTCTGATCTGGGTCTACACTGTTTTAGGCTTGTCTGTTCGAATAACAGTGAACATCTAAATTGCACTGGTGCCCAACCTGTTCCGGATCTTTGCAGTTAGAAAACAAAATATGCATGGTTCGCCCACATAAAGTGAAATTCGGAAAAGTCATTACTTGTATAATGTATATACGGACAGCGAAGGCCAAGCTCAACGTGTGCTTTTGCATAGCCTGATTAGGCTTTCTACTCTCCCTTTAACAAATCTTTGCAGATGGTAAGTTATATCAACGAACACCTCAGGTCCTGCTGAACTGGGCCTGTACTACTCGCATATACATCGATGACTCCTTTGTTCATGGCATGTCTCATTGAAGAGGAAGGAAGGACAGAATTCTATTTTTGCCCTTCGAAAAGGGGATCTACTCTATAAAGAAAGAGTTTGCTCCCAGAGGGAGCAAACTCCTTCCTTATAGAGTAGATCCGTTTTCAGAAGGGGATTGGGGTGCAATAATGTCACAAAAGATGACTCCCTTGACAAACATGGCGGCGGAAATCCACTAATATACCCATTCGCCTTGAAAGCTATGAATATTTGATAGACTATTTTATGTCAAAAGAAAGATAAAGATCTTGACATAACCCTGAGACTGGCGTTATTCTAAATGGGACAAGCCAAGACATTCGATAATATAAATGATGCGAAACGTGAGAAAAAGGATCCTTATGCCATATTCGAACGCTTTTTCCGTATTCGTGGACATATTTTACCGTACCGACCGTATATACCCCAAGTATTCGGTCACGTTACTTTCTGACAATAATCATGTCCTAAACTTTGAACATGTCCATTTTCAAATTTCTACTCGTTGATATGTCTGAAAGTTGGTGGATGAGTGGAACACAGTGTACATTGTGTAAACCCTGATCAGACGCCGCGTTCTTTGATGACCGATCTGGTGCAACACTGTTTGCTTAGGTCTCTCTGTCCAAATACCGTTTAGAAATACAACATTTAGCGGGTAACGAACCGCCCTAATTGCTTTGATCTTTGATTTTAAAGATCTCTCTGCTGGTAGATTCCTAATATATATTTCTTAGTGCATCTATGAGAATATAAATTATTATACTTTTTATTACTCTATGTCTTGACTTTGCCGGTTTTATGGGGCGTGTGCAGCCTCACAAACTACATAGCTGTATATAAAAGACTTAATAAAACCGAGTGTCCTACTTACGTCCTTATTTAGATTTTTATTTGTCTGAGACTCAAAAGGCAGTAATGTTGTAACCATCGTTTGCGTTCAATCTTCCTTTCGGCTTTTGGAAATTCATTTGAAGGTTTTAATAAATTTCATTTATAGAGCAGAAAAAAAATCAGAAGGGATTTTCTATGCATGAAAGCAAACAAAGTCTCAAAAATTGTCTGCCTTGTATAAAATGGAAAAAAATCAACCAAAAATGTCCCATTCCTTAAGGTGAAAGGACGCATCTCAAGGAGAGACGATTCTAAGTTGAAAGTGTTTGTCGCCTTTCTCAAATCTTGACCACACTAACAGAAACTCGATATGGGTGTTCCATCTCAAGGTGGGTCATTCTGCAAGAAAATAAATTGCTCCCGACGTGGGGAGGGGACATTCCTGTCCTTTAGGAGTAGCCCGGTTGAGATGGGAAGCGACTACTTTCTAGTTAGGGTAGTCATCCTTGAATTTGCATCAATTCACCATGACAAATATTGACACTCATTTCGGCTTCATGTAGCCGTTCAAAGTCAGCATTCTCCTCTCTCTTTGATGTATTGGTATATATACTACGAACAAATGGGCTACGTCAAGCAAAAACGACCTTCCAACATGCGCAAAATGCGCGAATTCAGATCATACTGCGCATGCGCAAAGTATCATCCGGGCCATTGTTCTCCATTCATACATTCTGTTAACGGACAGTGAAGGTGTCCTGATCAGACTGACGGATGCGGATTGCCCGCATGTGCCCGAAGGCGCGTTTTCGCAATAAGAAAAATCTGCAGGATGTCCTTGGAAGCAAAGAACACATAAAAGAAAACCGGAGTCACTGTTTTATTGAAGCTGTTCATACGACTGCAGTATAGTGTATAGGGCCGCATATGCCCCTCACTGGCTTTTGCTGTACTAATTTTTCCAAGATACAAGTAAGTTAACTCAAGTTATCTCGACCTCGCTTATCTCGAATAACCGCTTATCTCGAAGAGAAAATCTGGTCCCTGCCTAAATATGAAAATCTAACAATGGGTAAAGGAATATTGCGGAAAAGAGGAGAAATTGCTCCCTAGGAGCAATTTCTCCTCTTTTCCACAATATTTCCAATATACTCGTATATCTAACTTAAAGAGTCCAGTTACACAATAAAAATAATATTTATTAAATGTGGTTATTCGAATTAATTTTTCCTCAGTTCTGCAAATTTGATATGTCGAGGTACGGATATCTCGAAGTATTTCGGAGAGTCCCTTGGGATTCGAGATAATGAGAGTCGACTGTACCAGAATAGACTCATTGTCCCCAACGAAGAAAAGTAACTGCCCTATGCATTACCCTTGCATAGCACACACATATACATTGCTCTTTATAAGCAGAGGATGGAGACAAATGTTTTTTTTAACTTCCACTACGACAGATGTTGTGGGTACTACATTCCTATCGACATCACTTAGAAAGACGTTTTTCGCTTGGTGATTTCGTCGAAATGGAAAAAAAATTTGTTCTGATTGACCATTTGTACGTTCTCTTTCTGTGCTTTCTTCTCCAATATTTAAATTGAAATAAAAATTACGACCAGAAATTTGTCTGACCAAGGCAATTTCTATAGTAAAGTAATTTTGTGGATATATATATATAGCTTTGTTTTTACTCCACTGAGCAGTGGTATTGCACGGCCCGTCAATGTTGGGCGATAAGGCCAATTTTTGTTAGTGCTCTACGAGTATAATCAAGCCGACTTTGTATCAGTTTTGAAGAAACATTTTGTTATTGGTCAATTCTTTCGGTCTCGTTTCCGATTGGTCGATTTTTCAGTGGTGTTTCGTTAAAGTGGTTGGTTTTTTCATAAAGTTAAGCAACGGAGATTGTGGTTAGTAGCTGGATGGGTGACCGCGGAGCTTGACTTCGTGGAAGACCCGACAAATGCATAGGCACTCGACGGAATATTTGTGTGTGTGTTTTTTTTTTTGTTTTTTTTTTTACAGATTATGAGATCTGGAAATATCCTCTAGCTCACTGTCAAGTTTCAATTCGACCGGTTGCGAAATAACAAAGACGTAAAACATCATATACCTAGAGTGTTTTATTGTCTATGGGAGTGACATTTTGCAAATAACTTATTTCATAACCGATCGACCCGATGTTTGATAGAAAAGTAATGATAGGCTAACATTTTAAAATATGTACAAAAATCACAAATATACAGTCGTGTGCTTGTGGGCAAACGCTACAGAAATGTAACAGGTGAAAAAATGGAAATAACATTTTCCCCCCGACCGGGGATCGAACCCGGTCCGCTGGACTCAAAGTCCTACACTCTACCACGTCGCTATAAAAGCCGGCTTGTACCGCAAAGCAGTACAAGTGTAACATATATCTATACCCGGTGACATTCTCCCCCTCCAAATTGAAATTCGTCCCTGAATTTCTAGGAGTCCGAGAATCACGTGAAATGAGACTCAAGGAGTTTTATGCACACATGTAGGTTATTTACGGTTGGCGCCAAACGTAACAGGTGAAAAAATGGAAATAACATTTTCCCCCCGACCGGGGATCGAACCCGGTCCGCTGGACTCAAAGTCCTACACTCTACTACGTCGCTATAAAAGCCGGCAAGGCAGTACAAGTGTAACATATATCTATACCCGGTGACAACTATATGGGAGGTGCGTAGCTGCAAAAGCTGGTTATGTTTTACCGTTCGAGTATCCGCCCGCCCGTCCATCAGCACCATTTCCGCTGTCTAACTAGAGTAGTTATAATGCATTTTCTTGAAACTTTACTCGGGTATTGATGCTGGAGAGAAATTGTTTGGGATGGAAACGGGGAACAGAGTTATGGTCCTTGGATGACTTCAAAATTTTGTTTTCGTCTCAAGTTTTGAGAACAAATGACTGGATTTTGATCAAGTTTTATATACACATCGATACTGACTAGACCTAGCTCGGCATTGAATACGGGCCAAATTTTATTAGTTTCAACAGAGTAAAGGCCCTTGATTGACGTCAAAATTGAATATACTGAACATCTTGAGAAAAAATTGATGGATTTTGATAACGTTTTATGTACAAATTGATACTGACATATAATGGATCAAAATTTATATATTTCTGACAATTAAGACCCTTTACTGGTGTTAGCATTTTGATCTGTCTGAATATCTTAAAAATCAATGTGGATTTTGTTCAAATTTTATTTACACATATATTTACTAGAATTCACAGATACATTTGTACTTAATAATGGTCACATACATTTTACTTACTGCCCACCACGGCGGGGTATCATGCAGTGTCCAATACTTTTATTAATCAGGGATATTTGACACCAGTACTATGAAAATTTTAGAACTTTTTGAAAGCCAGTCTCCAATCTACCTGTCCTATCAACGTTTGCATACTTTGCAGCTATTTATACTATGAGAAAAGTGCAACATGAACCATGTAAAACGTTTCAAACTAAACTAGAGCAAGTCGATGGCGCGCCATCGCATATCTCCTCGCTAGCGCCATCGCATATCTCCGTGCAAATCAAAATTCCAAATGCGTTCCTCCAGTCCTCATGCATAGAGCTATTACCTGTGAAAGTTTTAAGATTCTAGCTTAAGTGGTCTAGGAGCAATGGTGTGGCATTACAGATGGACGGACGGACGGACAGACGGGGGGTATAACAATATCCCCGCTTTTTCTTCACGGGGATAAAAACGACTTTCTGAAAGATGTCGAAAGCAGACAGGTTAGAATCACTTTGCGTGGAGAAACAGAGAAACGAAATCGTATATTTTGCTACATAAGGTAATGATCATATGGTTAGCAACGTTATAAAATGTACCAAATCACATGACAAGACACAAATCAACCTGTTCGGGTCATTTTCTGTTCATCGATATACTACATGTATCGACTATCCATCGAAGGTCCTGGTCAGCATTACGAGAACACACCTATTCAAATGTATTGAAATTTTACAACCAAAAAAGGAATTTTTTCAGATAAAAAAGTCTGATATTTTTCAATATTTCTGCTCAAAACATAGATTGTGGGTACTCGGCGAGGCGGTTCTAACGAGTACCAACGATCTATGTTTCGCCGAGGCACAATCTATGTTTTTGAGCAGAAATAAGAAAAATAATGTATACCCCTGTAAACCCCAGATTTACTACTTAAAAGTGAGGTTTAAGGGGTCAAAATTATATAGAGGATCTTACACGAGTGGTTATTTCATATGAAATTTATGAAACGAGCCTTCAGCGAGTGTAAGATTCTCTTTATCATATGACCCTTTTAAATTGGATTTTTTCGCCTTTAAAGTCAACAGAAAATGCATGGTTGACATGGACGTCGTCATGACGTTACTTGTTCCCGCCAAAGTGTTATATAACGTGTGGTTATACGATTTTTATAACATGACGTCATATGATAAATTGGTATGATGGACTGCGCGAATGTAGATTTTTATTTACATAAATCGAACCATTGCTCCAAACAAGGAACTGGTTTCAACCATTTTAAACTGATTCTAATCAAAAGTGTTGATAGTTTTCTACATAAAAACATATCTTGTGATAATCTTTAGAAGCATCTCACTGAGGCATTTCTAATCAGTACCCACAACATATGTTTTCATAGAGAAATAAGGAAACTATTTAAAGGACACTATCTCTTCCCTGGAACTATTGCCTAACTTGACAATATACATGAAGGCGGATGATTTTGGTAGGATATGTGTTTAAAAGAAACAAGAAAAAATAAAATAAATACTAGCTTGACATACTAGGAAAAGCGAGGATTGAAACAGATGTAGCTGTGACTCATGACCGAAATAGCCCTTATCAAATTCCTTATGATCACGCTGATATTTTTATTCAAAAACTTGAAATATGCTAAATGTAGTCATTTACACCCTTATTCGACCATATACCAGTAAAGAACGTTTACAAATACAATGTAACTTTATCTAAATGAAAAGTTCATCGGCGGTGTTGAATTACGTGTAAACAACAAAAGGATGAGATGAAGCCCTAAACCTAAGAAAAGTCTCATCATCACGAAAACATACCTAGATATAATTTTGACCCCCTTAAACCCCACTTTTATATAGTAAAACTGGGGTTTATAGGGGTATACATTATTTTTCTTATTTCTGCTCTAAAACATAGATTGTGGGTACTTGTTAGAACGGCCTCACAGAGGCGGTTCTAAGGAGTACCCACAATCTATGTTTTGAGCAGAAATATGAAAAATATCAGAGATTTTTATCTGAAAATTTTCAGTTTTTGGAGGTGAAATTTTCTATATACTTAAATAGGCATGTTTTCATAATGTTCTGCGTCACAGATCTGAGTATTATATCACACACACACACACGCACGCGCGCGCGCGCGAGAGAGAGAGAGAGAGAGAGAGAGAGAGATCAATTAACCCTAGTCCTGTTGAACCCGGATATGTCTTGCCTTTGCAAACAGTGTAGACCCAGATTCTGAAGAAGCCAACTGATCTGGATCTGCACTGTTTGCCATTAAGTATATGAATTTATATCAACAATTTCGATCAAGTAATTTGATTGGCCGAAAACTAGAAATGGGCGTGACATCTTAATTTATTCAGCAGGACAAGGATTAAATCATTTTGCATTTGAATATGTACAAATTATTAAGTGTAAACTAGTGCTAATATAATATGGAGAAAAAATTGCACAAACCTTCGGCTGTGGCTGAATAACAAATAGCAAGAAGTGTTAAGACAACAGCGGAATTCATTTCCCGAACTGGTTATAATCCTCCTTTTAAGTTCTGGCCACCTTTCCTAGCCGTCAATGCAGCCTCATTCTGCAACTTGCTTTGAGATCTTTCGTTCAAACTTACACCATAAAAAAATAAAACTGCTGGTAACCCACCCGTAACGTTCAAACTACGGCGCAGCAAATGAAGGTTAAATTTAGTCAGCAGACGATATTACTTTTCAAGCACAGGTAAAATTGAGTTTATATACCAAATCTAGTGATACAATATTCATAAGAAAATTTCTATTTTCAGATTGACATTCTGCGTCTCAAATAAAATCACTCGGTTGAAGTGAGTTTTCCTATCCGGATCATTCTAAACTATGATTAGGATTTATTGTTACACTCAAAAAGTACACTAACTACATTATGTCAAAACATAAAGCGACTTTAGGCATAGTCAGTTCCTGACAATGCCAAACCGATTTTCGCGCATGCGCAGTTCAAGTAGAGCAAAAGGTCAGGTGTGTAAAGTATTTTATTTCTGTCAATATTTCCTGAAAAAAATGAGTCATTACGCAAAAACTTTACCGCCAGAAACACAAAAACGACACAACGACAAATTAAAGTGCACGTCTAACCAAAAATATTGATATTTTTTTCCGATTTCTTCACAAACATCGTATGAGTCTCAACGTGCATTTGTGATGAAAATTTCTCTGATGAAGCTGCTAAGCTAGAAAGGGCCACTTATCTGTTAAAATTAGTTGAGTAACTTAAGGGTTATCTAGTTAGTTTTAATTATTACCTTGTTTTATAGAAAATCCTGTATTTAATGCAAGGAGTGTAGACCCTGATCAGACGCCGCGTTTTGCGGCGTCTGATCTGGATCTGCACTGTTTGCAAATGTCCCTTTTATGGGACGCCAGGCCTACATGGGTTATGGGGACTTGTAGGATTCTCCAAAATATAACATGCATTTTTATTACATATAGAGGATATCTGCGAATTTCGAATCAATCTGATGACAGGAATAAAATATATTGCCAATAAAAGCTTAGACTGGCTCCAGTCGTTTTTGTTTTATATCTATTATTCTCTTTCTCTACATTATTTTTTTTATCATGATCCTCTTTAATCCAACTTCAAGTTACCTATGGCTGAACAAAAACTTTCTAGCCAAGGGACTAAAGTAAACAAAAATTCTACAAGCTATACAAGTGTTGTGTCCCCTCAAAAAAAGAAGAAAAAGAAAGAAAAGAAAAATAAAGAAAGGGTCTGGGGCCAGACTGATAAAAGCTATGCCGTTGTTAATTCTACGTCTGAAATCGTTGCAACTTTGTAAAAAATTGCCGAATCAAATAGCCATAACCAGGCGCACATCTTCACAACATGGTAAACACAAATCTGCAAAATCACAAAAGAATCCGATGTAAGATGTAGGGGTCTGCGTGGGGAGTGAGGAAGAGGAGGGTGAAGGTTGCTGACACAAGCGTTACAGATAGAAATTCATCACGAAAACACGCCTATATAATTTTGACTCCCTTAAACCCCACCTTTATATAGTAAAACTGGGGTTTACAGGGGTATACGTTATTTTTCTTATATTGCTCAAAAACATAGATTGTGGGTACTCGCTGAGGCGGTTCTAACGATTACCCACAATCTATGTTTTGATCAGAAATGTGAAAAATATCAGTGTTTTTTTATCTGAAAATTTTCAGTTTTTGGATGTGAAAATTTCTATATATTTGAATAGGCGTGTTTTCGTAATGCAACGTCTGAAAGTACGTAGGAGGTGTTGGGGACACACGATTTGAAAAGGAAACAAACGCACACACAAATATGCACGGACATACGTAAACATATGCGGACGGACGAGAATAATTTCTATAGCTCTCCTCCGCCTACCACAGGAGATAATAATAGACTGGCTGCAGTCTCTAGTGACAAAATAATTTTTCTTATAATCTGTTTAAACTTACTTACTTACTTACTTACTTAATAATCCACTAAAATTAAACTAAAGTAATATCATGACTATAAAGGCTGGTCACTAGTGACTGTAATAGTCATGTGTTGTAGACCCTGAGCGGGATGGCTAACACAGTACACAAGACCCAGAAGGGATGGTTACATTTTATTCTTCTGTGCTATCTAAGAACACTCGCTGAATACCTACTAACAGTAATTTGCATATTGTTTTATAACACATACATACACTCACGCTCACCATTCGTAATTCTATTAGGGAGGCGGAGTCTTCAGAATTACTGGCATTTTAGTAAACCTACTACAGTGACCAGCCTTTATAGTCATGATATTTTTTGGTTTTATATCAGTGGATTATCAAACAGGATTATGAGAAAAATATTTAGTCACTGGAGACTGGCGCCAGTCTAGAGATAATAAATACAGATATCTCGAGAAAGGAGAAGAGAAACAACGATACGAGGGGTATTCAGTAATTAATCTCACAGACAGAATTAACCCTTAAGATGCCAAACACAACTTTGTCTTCTGCCGGTTACTTTAAAAGCCATTGTTACAAACAGTATGGACCCAGATCAGACTGCTTCTCTAGGAGCAGTTTGATCTAGGTCCATACTGTTTGCCTATATGCAAAAAGTATGTTTTAAAAGTTTGCAAGAAGATGCAGCAGACGACATAAACAGTTGACATTTTCAAATATAGATTTGTTTGGCATCTTAAGGGTTAAGGGGAATGTATATACTTTAGGGGAGACAACTCTTGCAAAAGGGTTTTGCCTACCTTCTGAAAAGTGGGTCTACTTACAAAGGAAATAATTTGCTTCTTTTTCAGAAGACAGTTGAAGTGCAGGATGAAAAAAAGCAAGTCGCAGACGTTGTCTCTTTTATCGAGAAGCGATTGAAAAATCTCTCAAATATATCAAGTCCCTTTAAATCTTTCGGTGCCAAATTTTAGACATTTGTCGTCTGCTTTGTTTTGTTTTAATAAACTATCGATTGAAAAGAAGTTTATATGTAAAGTTAAAAACTGATTGTCAAACTTGTCAAACAGCGTAGATCCAGATGAGACGGTCTCATCTGAATCTATGCTGTTTGCAAAAGCCTATTGTTATCGCCTGTGGCAGTGAAAGAGTTAAACTCCAGTTGTTTCCCCAGCTGTAGTCGAACTTAAGTGGCTCGAACATCTTTGGGGCCACGGAATTTGGTCGAGACATGGGTAGTTCGATCCACTGAGGGTTAATCATGGCCTCAGGTCAGAGAGCAAATGGCGATAATTTTGGGAAATATTTTCGATCTTCTATACAACAATGGTATGTTGAGTGTACTTATTAGTACACACAACATACAATTGCGTCATAAAATAAGAAAATTTCCTATGTATATATATATACATTGAGCTATCACAAGACTTTTGTAGGGACTGAAAAACGATTTCGAATTAGCCATGGTAAACCAGACATCGGTGTTCGAGCTATTGAAGCTCAACTGTACTTTCTTATCGCAAAAAGCTGAAACGGTGGATCGCTTTGGATGTGCATGTACATGTATTTAGCAAACACACAACGGCGCAGCAACGTCGTTACAACGTCACCAGCAAGCACACAACGTCGCAGCAACGTCGTAGCCACGTCCCTGTAATATCATGACTAACACAAAACGTCGCAACAACGTCGTTACAACGTGGCTGTAACGTCGCTACAATGTAAGTGACGTTTTAACGACGTTGTTGCGACATTCTGTGTTTGCTGGGACACGTTCTTATGCCTAGCAGCATGGCTAGTTTAAAGGCTACTGGATACAAGAGGTGAATTTTTCTCATTTTTACAAAAGAGGCGTCTTGCTTGCGTTTTTGCACACGAATCCCCATCGGAAAAGGGACCTACCCAAAAGGAAAAAATGATCCCCTTGAGAGCAAATTCTTTTGTTTCAGAGCTGACCCTTTTCAGGCGAGAAATGAAATATTTTGATAGTTACCTCCTCTGAAAGTAATTACACTACCATTTCGTGATGCGCAACGCACAAAAATGGCCCTTATTCATTTTGCGGACAAAGTAAGTCCAGATCAGCGTGCGAATCTGTGCAGTCTAATCTGTGCATTTTCTGTCCGACGACATATACTTCAGTTTCCATTAGTTCTGTATGCGGACAGCGAAGGCCCAGATCAGCCTGCGCTTTTGCATAAATTACATAAGGGGCCGTTTCGTGGGTTGCGCATCTTATACAATGTGGCGGAATGACACAAGATATAACTTCCTGAAAGCAGACCAATTGTGAGTAAAATTCGAAGTTACACAAATAGTTTGTACTTTTAATAGTTGTGTATTGAATATACTGACGCAAAAAAGAAGCGCAACACTGGCAAAAGAAACGACGACTTGTACCTTTTTTTTTTTCTTATAAACCTTGTTTAGTGTGTAAAACGCACACATAAATCAACAGTTGGGGGTAGATTTGAATTATTTGAGCAAAAACGTTAGAGGACCGTTTCATAGTTGTTAGCAGAGAAATTTTCATGATCAGCTATATTTAGTAAGAAAGAATAGCAGAACAAATACATGCTCAGGTGAGTTGAGCAGGAAAGGTTTATAACCTCGGGGCCAGGTTTTATTGGTAGGCTATGGTCTGTGATTGTGACTATTCCTAAACAACTTCTATACTATTTTTTATTCCGATTTTTCATGATAAATAGAAATAGATTGCAAGAGGTATACCCCAGTAAGCATTCTACATACATCTATAGCGGGTCGTTATCGGCCATGCAGTCAGGGTAGCTGGCGGGCTACCCGATAACGGCCCGCTGTAGATTTATGTAGAATGCTTGCTGTGACTTTTGTTTTAACTCATTGAAACCTGTTAACAAGCCACTGCATTTTAATAGCGCCAAAAGATGACTTTCTAAACTTTTTAAAAAGCTAACCTTGTATGATACAAAAAAAAGCAAATGATACATAAAATTTGCCTCGAAAATGTACTTAAATGCATCATAGAACACATGCTACAAATAATTCAAATAACATAACTACACAAGTTAAAGAAACTATTGTTGTTAGAGGTCAAATATACGTCTCTGTTGCTATAGGAATAAACAAAAATCACTAGACTTCATTTTCAACCGGATTTGTCTCATCATGCGTGTACTCAACATTTAGCATGCTTTGTAAAACTTCAACAAATGGCATAGATTTGTTTCTTATTTTTCCGAGTAAATGGGCTTTGGCATCCCATGCAAATTGTCTCCTATAGTAAATAGGCTTTGACATTCCTTGCAAATTATCTCCTATAGTTAATAGGCTTTGACATTCCTTGCAAATTGTCTCTTATTTGTATGGGAAATAAAAGCCTGTTTTCTGGGTAAAAAATATATAAAAAAATATCAGATATCAACTGTTAAATCTGCGCAGGGAGGCTTAACGGTTAAAATTATTTTGAAACATATTATGAAATGTAAATGCTTTACCGTGTTACATGTAACCATACTTATTCAGACAGATATAAGCCTCAGCAAAACAAAAGCACGGCTGCTAATATCCACACGCTCAACACTGTATTGTGAAAAGAAGACCGTAAGAAGTTTTTCCGGAGGTGGTTGCGGAGAGTAAGTTTAAGTGGCTGACATTTTGGCACGATAGCCGATATCCAAAATCGGGCGATGTATTTCGACCTCTTATTAAGTCTCCCATATAATCAGACCAGGTATGTAGTCCTTTAAGCGAATACGCATAAAACAAATTCATTTTTCTCCGGATGCAAAGGTGGTCAGATTTTGCCGTTTTGATGACAGACAGGCATGTAAACCCACAGTTCTTGGAGAGATTACAAATCTCTGGTTGAATACACCACCGTTTCAGCGAAAGTTTAACATGTTACTATGTAGTTCAAAAGAAAATATATCGCATTATTTTTGCGATTGTACAGAAACTAGGCATTTTATTGACGCGGGGTGCGTAAGGGGAACGATAATGAGTAAAAGGATAGTAGGTGATTAAGAAGACCATGGTTTTTCAACAACCACCGCCGGTATGTCTCCTTACGACTTTCTTTTCACAACACGGTGTTGTGCGTGTGGAGATAAGCAGCCGTGAATGTACACCGAAACCAAGCCATTTCATCAAGATTAGCTTTGTTAACCAAGAGAAGAACGTAAATGTTCAGTTTGCAATAAACTTGAAGACGAATATCATTTTCTTTTCGAGCGTACTGTATACGAATCTGAAAGAAATTAACATATTAAACCATATTTTCGGAGACGAACAAACATGGCGTAAGCAGTCGAACTTTTGCGGTCTACAAATAAATCGATTTTGAATAATCTTGCGATTTATATTTACAAAAGTTTCCAAATAAGAAATGAAGTTATGCTAAACCGCGATTAATATTATAATAAATTTTACCAGCTGAAAAGCGCAAATAAACCATACATAGGTAACATTCTGACGCCATTCAAAAATTAAATTCATACTTAGCATGATTTTTCTATAAGCTGAAATTGTAGTTGGAAATATATATTTTAATATATTTTCATATCTTTTTAATATCGTATGACAATATATACGCATTATATCAGGCTTTTTGCATGCTATATTATACATATGCAAAGTGCAGATGCCTTGTATGTTATTTTGAAATCAATTAAGTGTCGAGGTTCGTCTACCCTTGCCTTTCATTTCGTTTTGGAAAGGCCAGGGATTAAGACACGGAATGCTGCATGACATGCTAGCGATTGTTGGCGGGCTTCGATCTTACCATTCATAAGGTCTCAGCTTGCATCAGTTTCTTTTTGGTTTATGTTTTATTCCTCTATCTGTTACCATTGTTTTTGCTGCTGTGGTCTATTGATGTAGTTTGAATGAAAGAACGTTTTTAAAGGAACTATACTGCTCCAGTTATATTAGTTTGTTTCAGCTGTGTCTTTATCGTTTGTGATTCATGAAGGCCTTTAAAGATCTCTTTTGTTTTGGCTACTGATCTATGGTCATGTCTAATATATTATCAAGTAGGCTTATTCATGATTTCATCGTTCTGGGTCATACTTTACACTAATTAGTCTATCCACTGAGCAACCCGGTAAACCTCACTTTATATAGAGAAAAGTGGGGTCTACGGGAGTATACCTTACCTTACTTTTTTTTTTTTTTTTTTTTTTTTTTTTTTTGATCATGGTTCTTGGATGCTCATTAGAGCCGCCTCATTGAGGCGGTTCTGGTGGGTACCCGGGGGTTGTAATTTTGTCGGAGATAGGGAAGATATCACTATTTTCTTTGGAAAATATTTAGTTTACAGTCATATAGCAGTACTTGTCATTGCACAGTAGTGTTAACGTAATGAAAAATTTTGGCCTGGATTTAACAATAATCATAAACTTAATAGCTACATGTAAATAAATAAATCAATTGAATTAATATATAAACAAAAGTGGAACTGATCACAGGGTAGGTAGTGGATAGGCCATATCATCCGATGGTCGGCTCCACTATTTGAAACTACTATTACTTAATAACAAACAGTTTTCTAAGCTGGTTGTATCAGTAATGTGTGCATTCTCCCGTGCTAAGGACTATATTTTCTTTGCTGTATGGCTTTGATATACTAATATTATAGAAAATATGAATGCTTCATATTATATAGTAAATGTGTGTATGTTTATCTATCTATCTATCTATCTATCTATCTATCTATCTATCTGTCTGTCTGTCTGTCTGTCTGTCTGTCTGTCTGTCTGTCTATCTATCTATCTATCTATCTATCTATCTATCTATCTATCTATCTATCTATCTATCTATCTATCTATCTATCTATCTATCTACCTACCTACCTACCTACCTATCTATCTATCTATCTGTCTATCTATCTATCTATATATCTGTCTGGCTGTCTATCTATCTATCTATCTATCTATCTATCTATCTATCTATCTATCTATCTATCTATCTATCTATCTAAGTCGACAGATCAAGGGAAATAACTTCATGTTATGAACGGTTATTGGCATTATTAGAGTTACTCTTCTTGATTCTATCAGCGCTTTGCTTATTATGTATTTCATGTAGAGGGATATAGATGTAAATATAATGGCATCTCACTGTCCGCCATGACAATGTTTAGCAATATTTGTATCATAACTCTTTGCTCAAGGGTCAGATTTGACCTATTGCAAATTGTATTTGTATGTTGTTTTGAGAGAAAATAAACTTCTTCAAACTTCTTCAACTAATCAGACAGACAGACAGACAGACTTTTTATTTAGACGTAAACTGTTACAGTTTCTAGTCTATCAGCATGCACATATGACAATATCGTATGGTCACAATATATATATGGCTGACAACAAATAAATACAATGTTATTCGTAGATGATTCTGATGTAAGTATCAACTACAATTGCACGGTGAAAGTCCAAAATTCAAGAATCCTGAAATCTGGGTTTTCAAATCGTGAAAAGACAGTTTTCCCTATACTTTATATAGGGACAAAAACTCTTGAAATCCTGAAATCAGGAATAATCCTGAAAACTTTCACCCATGCAGCTGCAAATGTAGATTGCGGAACATGATGTATAAAGACTAGATCATTTTTCTTACGCCTGGAGGTTGAACTCCATATTTACACAAACATAGCAATATGAAAACCGGCACTTTCATATAAATATTAACAATAAAGACAGATATCACGATGTCATAAGTGAACTTCGAAGTCTAAAAGACTCATATACATATTTTCCTAATTTCTGTAACACTCCTTGTTGTTTTGTTTGCATTAACAATGTAAATTTATAAACACTAGGTCTGCTATAATAATATGGACGAATATATTTCTGCCTCAAAATACTATAAACAGGACACACGAGTACAAAATGGTACTCGTCCTCAATATCAGACTTATTACAAAGAGTACATATGCGTTGTTCTCTATCAACCCTATTTTGAGAATATCTTCCCGTTTCAATACGTAATTGATGAGAAGATAATCTTAATCGGGATATAGCCACTCTCAGTTTGTTTGGTAAGATATTCAAATAAAGCTCATAATCGAAAGACAATTTGTAGTTTTTATAAAGTGTAAGGACTCTGTTGTTGGCGATTTCGCTATACCAGCTTTGTTTAAAAACATCCAATACTCTTTGTTTAAACTGCAAATGAAATGTTTTTAGATCAACCGAGAATGGATTACGCCAAACAAAAGAAAACCCATACTTATCTAAGAGGGACTTTACGTTTTTGGCCCAGTTACATGCATTTGCACCAGTGCTACAGGCATCCACAAGTGAACTATATAGTTTGTTTACCAGAATATTATCAGTATTAATTATATGACACCAAAATTTAATAATACGTGTATATCTTGTAACATATAAAGGATAACGTTCGAGCTCCCCATACACTCCTATATTACACGTTGAAGACTTTACTTTCAATAAATACTTACAAAATTTAAGATGAATTCTTTCGATTTCCTTACATTTTCCAAAACCCCATATCTCAGAAGAGTAGCTAAGAATAGAGCCAACAAAGGCATCAAACAACTGACACATAACTTTAGGTTTAAAAGAATATCTTTTAGTATTGTGTAATAAACAGTTCATGGCTTTAAATCCTTTTCCCACCAATGTTTCTTGATTCAATGCAAAATTTCCAGTATAATTAAAAACAGTACCTAAATAATTAAAATTACTAACAACTTCTAAATTTCTACCATTATATGTCCATGATTCATCATTTAATAGCCCCCCGCGTTTCCTAAAAACTAAAATTTTGGTTTTGTCAGTATTTACTTGTAGTCCCCATTTATGACAATACATTTCTAACAGGTCTAAACTTGTCTGCAAATCGTCCTTATCTTTCCCCAAAATTACCATGTCATCTGCAAATAACATCAATATAAAAGTAATATCATCAAATGTTAACCCACAAGTTTGATCCCCTTGTAAGAATAATTCCAAATCTTCTATAAATAATGAAAACAAAGCTGGTGAGATTACCTCCCCTTGTTTTAAACCGACTGCGCATTCAAAGAAATCCGAATACGAATTACATCCCCTTACACAAGTTTTAACCTTATTGTACATATCTTTAATAATCCGTAACATTTTACCGTTAAGACCTAATTTAAATAACTTGTACCATAAACCATTCAGATAAACACTGTCGAAGGCCTTTTTTAAATCAATAAAGGCACAAAATAATCTCCCTTTCTCCTTTAAAACTTTTTGTATGATTGAATTTAAAACAAAAATTGCATCGGTTGTCGAACGACCCTTTCGAAAACCAAACTGCGAATCAGACAGGATATCATTGTTTTCAGCCCATTTTTTAATTCTGTTGTTTAAAATCCCTGTAAATATTTTTGAGAAGCAACTAACCAGAGTAATTCCCCTATAATTATTTACATCATTAGGATCGTTCTTTTTAAAAAGTGGAACCAAAATGCCCTCAGACCACAGGCTCGGGAAAACTCCCGAGTTTAAGATAGCATTAAAGATATCAACAATACGTCCCGATAATATATCAAAAGACTCTATAAAATATTCATTCAGTAACTGATCACGTGAAAACGACTTGTTTCTTTTCAAAGAACGAATTACTAAATTAACCTCTTCCAAAGTTATTACTTTATCAAGCTCTTCAAATGTACAATTGACTGAGTCAAAATCATTGTTTTGGCAGAAATCCTCGCTTTCCCTATCCTGTGTAATAAATAAGTCTTTATGCATATTAGAATCAGATACATGTATTCCGTCAGTAATTGTTAGACATATTACTAGGTAAACAAAAGGACGTCTAATTATAAGATAAGCAGAACAAGTTGAAGATGAATGGATATTCTAATTATGGTATACAACGAAATATTTAAGGGGAAATGATACAGTCAAGGGAAACAACTCCGTCAAAATTGATTTGTGCTTCCTTTTGTAAAGGGGTCTACTCTTAGAGGTAAGAATTTGCTCCCAACGGGAGCAAATTCTTACCTCTAAGAGTAGACCCTTTTCAGAAGGGAATAGGTGTATAGCAAAGCCAAAAACAAGTCACAAAAGTTGTCTCCTTAGTCAAACGTGGCGGAAAATCTACCAAGTGTCCATTTCAACTTATGCTTAGTATACTAGGTAAAATTTCCGAAGACGACATTTTGAAATATGTTCCGTATTTTCACCAGAAAATAAGGCTAGACATTTCATGCAGACTGAGACAGTTTGCATAAGATTTTAATCCTTTTATCTGGGAAAATATGAAAATATTGGACAGAGTAAGAAGACGATTATTAAAAATATTAGCACTTGAAAATGAGAGCTGGTAATTTGAAAAGTAATATTAGGCATACTTAACCCTAATTAATTCTGGCATACGTTGTTGTATATAAAACGCGCGCACACATACACACACGCACACACGCACGCACGCACACACACACGCACACACACACACACACACAAGGTGTGTCTTCATAAATTTTCCGGGGAAAACTATGTGAGTAACACAAACATCGAAACAATTGGTCATTGTTTGGACCCTACACACCGATTCCATGTATGGTAGGTTCCGTAAATGCATAAAACATAATTTGTTTCATACCAACAGAAGACATTTACGCACAGAATGCTGGGAATATTTTCAGAAATATTTTCTTACAGCAGAAGACCTTTTGAAATATATATATATTTTTTTTTTTATTTTTCCGGGAAGATGGACTTTGAAGTTTCATGCAAATTGTCTCCAAAGGAGGCAATTTGCATGAGATGTCAATGCCGATTTTCTGGGGAAAAAATGAAATATGAATACAGTATATCATCAGTTTGCCATCTGCTGAATTTGCCAGCATCGTGGTAAAAATTAATGTAATCAAGGTGGATCTTTACATATACATCCCATGGTCTTAAAAGCACATGAGGAAACATGGATGGATGCGACGGACTTAGATGTATAGTTTTGGATCGATTGTCTTACAATCGAGCCATAATTTACAAACGCCTAAATTTCCTAAAGGCAGTTCTCTTCGTGATTATTGACCAATGTAATCAAACCACGCGTTAAGTAAAATCCAGGACCCAGTTGTTCAAAGCGTCGTTAGCTTAACGAGCTCGTTAAGGGTCATTTCATTAACTGTTTTAGCGGATTCAATATACAATATTCTGATATTTTTTTGCTGAAAAAATGTGAGTAGCTACTCACATTTTTTTCAGCAAAAAATTTCAGCATATTTGCGTATCACTCGATGTAAATTTTAACTAACGTTAACTAACGACGTCGTTAGCTTTGAACAACTGGGCCCTGGTAACGGTTATTTAAAGCCGCGCTATTCTTGTCGCTGTGACGTTAGAGTGCTGTTGATTGAGGGTTATCTGTAAAACCTGGATTGGGACATTTTTGACATTGGCAAACAGTGCAGACACAGATCAGACGCCTCAGAACGCGGGGTCTGATCAGGGTCTGCACTCTTTGCTTAAATTACAGGAAGTTAAGGACAGTGGGAAACAGTCTTTAGTCCGCTCAGGACCATTTTCCCATCCTACTCTCAGAGACAATCGACCTTCCAGTGCTGTCAGTGCTTTGACTGTTAATGCAACGGTTTTAGATGACGTTTTGCAGAAACAATGCAATGGATATGGAACTGTTAAAAATATATTGCAACGGTCTCCTTTATCGTTACCATTCATAATTATGCACATAGTCACCATCCTTCATGTCGCTTTGTCCGAAAATAACAGGTCACCCGGACACATTAACATCAAACATGTGGTGTGGTAGACAGCTAGTAGACAACGTAGCCTAGTCCTGCCTTACGGGGTCAGACAGATGCTAATGTTCACTTGGGTAATGTTCACTAGGGAGTATTTTTTTTCTTTTTAGAGTGGACCCCTTTTAGGAAAGGAGTCAAACACAGATTTGGTATAACTGTCTCCCCTGAAAGTACATCCATTCCCCTTAACCTAGAAGTAGTCCGATAGATATGCCTGAGCAAACGGTGTAGACCCAACCACACTGCTATACAGCACTCGAATGGACTTTTTTTTTATTTAACCCATTCAAGTTAGACTGAATAACTCCCCATACTATATATTTGAAGAGTCGAATTTCAAATTTCAGGTATGTCAGGCTATGTGATTTAGATATTCCTAAAGAAAATTTGCCGAGCTGTTTGCAATCAGTGGAGACTGCGGCGTCTGATCTGTGTCTACAATTTTTGCCAGTTACCCTTTTTAGGGTCTCCAGACTAAATAGGTTAAGATAAGTATGGCAAAGGCTGGACAAATATTTATATTAAGGGGAGTGAATGCCCTTTCACATGAGGTAACTCTGTCAAAATTGTTTAACTTGCCTTCTGAAAAGGGGTCTACTCTAAAAGGAAAGAATTTGCTCCCCAAGTAGACTAGAGCTAATTCTTTCCTTTTAGAGTAGACTCCATTAAGAAGGAACTTTGAGTGTAGGGAAGCAAACAGGAAGTCACAATATTCGTCTCCCTTGGATGAAAAGGAATTAAATCTACCAAGTGTATCCAGTCCCCGTAAATGGGTACTCATATACCTATTTTCGATGGCGTAATCAACTGGGGTGGTGTGGGGGCGAGGCCCATTCTAGGACTTTACAGGAAACAAATGACTTGAATTTATTAAAGATGCACCACGGATGTAACCGATGACTTCCGAACTGATGACGCACGTGGCGTATCACGTGACAAAACTGGGTTTTTGACCTGTGTTGTGCTGACATCAGATGATAAACTTTGCGTAGAAAGTGACGGCGCAAACGCACTTGCTCCATTGTTTCCGGCCCAAACAGGTTTTCTGCTGTACGCGAAAAAGTAGCGTGGTAGGATAGGCTGTTCTTCCCTATTGACGTATATTGGATTCATCTTCTCAACATGGAAAACGTCAGCTTCTACCATATGTCTACAAAAAGATAAAATATAATAAATAACACATCCCAGCGGCTCATGACTTTAATACAACGTCGCATTTACGTCGATGCAACGTCATGCACATAACGTTTGTACAACGTCGCATCAACGTCAATGCAACGTCATGACGTTGTATCGACGTTTATGCGATTATTTATTTTATTGGTAGCGATGAATCAGTGTATATCTGGTGAAAATAAAAGCGGTACCAGTCACTAGTGAATTGATATCGTATCATCTGGTGTAATGAAAACATTCAATGTTTCACTCGTGCTTTGCATTCGTGAAAATACCGATGTTTTCATTACACTCGATGAAAATATTTATGGTATTCACAGCAAAACAGTAAATATCCTCTTTGTATTATAAACGTCATGTGTCTCCTGGGATGTACCACCATTGTAAATTTGGCACCGAGCATCTGAGCATGGGATGAAAAAAACAGTTAAAGTATTATTATGGTTCAGGATTTTCTTGTCATATCTTAAACTGGAGCCAAAACCATGGTAACTTTGGCTCCCATCACGGGACGAAGATAGAAGTTTATTTTATCAATTATCGCGGCCGAGGCTTTTCATATCATATCACAAAAATTGGAGCCGAAAACATTGTAAAGAATTTGGAACCCAGAACGGTGTTGAATAAAAAAAAATAATCCTTGCGCTGGTTTTCCTGATTATACCATCACTAGAGCGTAAAATGTGACAAATTTGGCACCAACCATGAAAAAAAAAATGATAAGAAAATTTTAATCATAATCCTTGCTCTTGACCGCTGCTTGAGCCGAAAACGTTATCAGAAGTTTGAATATTACATGTGAATAGTCTGCCATTTTAGAATGTCGTCTGCTACTTTTGTGACTGGTGCCGACTAGATGAAACTAAAGCTCTGGAATAATGTACCTGATAATGTACCTGAGATTAAAGATCTTCACGAACTATGCATAATGTACCTGATAATGTACCTGAGATTAAAGAGCTTCACGAACTATGTATTTTGATGCTTTGATCATGACTGGACATAAAACACATTTAAAGATTTCAAAACAGTTAACAGTGGCCATTTTGAACATTTGATAAGGTTCTAAACATTTCAAATACTTGATTTTGAAGCAAAACCAATACAGGTCTAGCAAATAAATTATTCACATCATCACGAAATCATACCTATATAATTTTGACCACCATAATCCCCACTTTTATATAGTAAAACTGGGTTTACAAAAAAGGGTATACATTATTTTTTTTCTTATTTTTGCTCAAAAACATAGATTGTGGGTACTCGTTAGAACCGCCTCGCCTCGGCGAGGCGGTTCTAACGAGTATCAATAATCTATGTATTGAGCAGAAATATGAAAAATATCAGAGTTTTTCATCTGAACATTTTCAGGTTTTGGAGGTGAAATTTTATATATACAGTGTATATTTGAATAGTCGTGTTTTCGTAATGTTAATATAGAGGTAAATTATTTCTCATTACGAAAACATGCCTATTCAAATATATTGAAAATTTCACCAACAAAAACTGAAAATTTTCAGATAAAAAAAATCTGATATTTTTCTTAATTCTGCTCAAAACATAGATTGTGGGTACTCGTTAGAACCGCCTCGCCGAGGCGGTTCTAACGAGTACCCACAATTTATGTTTTGAGCAGAAATAAGAAAAATAATTTATACCCCTATAAACCCCAGTTTTACTATATAAAAGTGGGGTTTAAGGGGGTCAATATTATATAGGTATGTTTTCGTGATGTGGCAGCATTGTTTATTTAGGGTTTGCATATACAAATCAGGACCTGTGATGTCTTAAAGCGTCATTAAATATACAAAGTTGTGGCACCATAAAAACAATTTTGAAATCTTCAAGTTTCTTAGTAGACTGGTTCCATTAAGAAAAACTATAAACTATAACTAAAATTAACGACTATCGGGTGGCGGCGGATTTAGCTGATACGTAATAACGCAATTTAGATAGACATTTTCCATTAATACTAGATAATCGTAAAGCTAGATCCACATCGCAAAGTTGTTTATTCAAGCGTAGAAACTGACCATTTTCACTGTTATGAATAGTTGTACTTCTTAGCGAACAAAATATTGGTTTATAATAAAACTGACTAGCAAACAATACAACAGCCTCTTTGGCGCAGTGGTAACTATGTCTAGTTCGTATGCATGGGGTCTGAAGTTCGAATCCTAGCATAACTTATAGTTTTTGCTTTCGTTGTTTAGCTTTTGTTTTCGTTTTCAATAGATCCTGTTCTTATTGACATCATTTCTATCTATCATTGTGGACTTGTTTACTTTTTTGAAATTTTAGGACACAGTATATTTTGACGACAAGTAATGAGGCTGTGCGGAGGCGAAACTTATTTTCTTTTATTGCAATGGTGCTGCATGGCATTCGAAATGTCACATTGGTTCTGTTGGGTCACCAGCATTTGATCGTCATAGTCGAAGCCAAATTACCGATGAGTATCCCATAACAACCTGGACGGTCTAGATATGTCTGTTTCAACACACAGCCTGATAAGTTTTCGCTGTTTTTTGAGCGAAGCGCACGGCCAGTCTTGTTGAACATTGATTATTGCCCGAAAACCATGCATATTTATATCCAGTGGCTGAAGAGTTCAATGAAAAGGATGACAGGCGGTTTGTATACTTTGAAAAAAAAAAAATCTTTTGTAACGGCAATGTTTGCTTTGCGGTTTGTTCAGGACTTTTCCAGTTTGCGTCTTACCTCTTCGACTGCATTGCTCGTGATAAAACGAACCTCATAGTCCGTCCGTCCGTCCGTCCGTCCGTCTCTCTCTCTCTCTCTCTTAAGCACCTTAGTTTGCTGATGTAATTTAAATGCTGCATAATGACGCAGAAAATTATTCATGTAAGCCTTGATTACCATATAAGCTCTTGCTTTCCTTACAAACCAGCACCATAAGCGTTTTAACTGGATTTGCTGTTCATCAGTGAACTTTATCTGGTGAAGGTGGTGATAAAGGTACCTCCAAACAGCGCGCGTTTACAAGTAAACAGGCCTCGTGGCGACGGACTGTGGCGCGTCAGAAAAGTTAAAACTGAAATTTATTTTCAAGAAAAGCACAGGTGTCCCCTCAAGGTTTGTGTCACTGAATGTGTCTTATTTGAAAGAAAAAAAGTGTATTAATGATTATGGGAAGGTGATCTAAACGTTTTACGGAGACATTAAACCTTTTGTGAAGCGAAAGGGTTGGGTATGCTCCAGGCAATCCCTTTGGAACCAAAGAATCTTGTCACTAATGTGCTTTTTGTTTTAAAAAGAATCAAGAATACATATGGTTTATAGGTGGTTGGTCTGAAAAAGTATCAAGATTGAAAGCATTTTACTAAGAGAAGGTGTGGGACATGCACGCGAAGTATCCCTGGGAATCCGAGATGCATGTTCTTCTCGTGCCGGGCATAGCCTTTGTTAGCCAGGAGGTTATATCCACCTCAACATTGCAGACACATATATGTCCGCCCACGCCAGGATTCGAATCCACGACTGCCGGATAGGATTCAATGCATCTTATCGTAAGCAACAAGAATATATATGGTTTCTTGATGGTATTCTGAACCATTTGTAAGTTATAGTTCACAACTAGGCTTTTCCAAAACGAAATTCCATGTGAAAAATTTAAAATAATTAAGCATGTTTCACATCAGGCGTACGATTGTTTGCCGTACGATTTCCTGATATGTATTTGATATCGCAAGGCAGCCTCACAATGCCCGTTGTTTCAGTTATAGTACGATGTTAGCAGCTTCAACGTCCGAAATTGCAAACAATTTCTACGACAGTCGCAAGATGGCCGTAGGACTGTCGTGCAAATTTACAAAACTGTCGCAAGGCTGTCGTAAGAATTCTTGCAGTCATCCGTACGATAAAGAAAAAAATGTAAGGCTGTCGCACGAATGCCTTACCATGTTCGTGCGTTCATCGTGCGAAAAAGGCCAGTATCCAAAATCTTTGAAAATCGTGCGAAATCATATGTCAACCCTTTGTTTGTCTTGAGGCGGTCTTACGGCAGCCCTACAGCGTGCAAAAATTGCCAAAAATCGTAGAAATAATGTGTATGTTGAAAATTTGACGTACGATGCTGCGACAACCGTCAGACGCTGCAAATTCGTAGGACTGTCCTGCGGCTATCGCACGAACTTCTGCGATTTTTGCCAAAAGGATAACCGTAGCTAGCCGTATTAAATACTATCAGACGACGTGCAGAACTCTGGTTTGCCTACTGTTGGAGTTAGGGTCTTATGAGCTTAGTAAAGCCTGAATAATTTTGTATGTACTATAAGAATGCCTTTTTATAGAAGATATATTACGTATGTTCACTTGCAGGAAGTACAAGATATTACACGCGCATATGTACGAACAGACGGATGGACAGGAGTAAACCTTGATGCATTCGCGCTTTTCTTCGAGTTGGATTGTTACATAAATTTTAATCATCTCTGTAACTCTCGTTTTTAGAAAATAAAGTAAACCAATCAAACGTATGAACCGCCACCATTGTCATACACATTTAAACATCAAATTATAAAATAAAAAGTTTTCTTAAAATGACTGTGTTGTTAAATAATTAAAAAAAAAAGGTAAACGCACTCTTTAAAATCCCTTGCGAATGCACATTTCATTACGAGGATCGTGACACTGCTTAGTCTCTTTGCGATATAGACAGAAGATGGATGCATAAACTGGCACTATGGGAAACTTAAAACCATTTCAGAACATGTGACTCTGGCAGTAGATGTGCATTTGTGTGTGTTTATGTGGGACGGAAGGGGTATGAAAGTATTCAGAAATTCTCAAAAGAGGCATGCAGATGCTTTTGAAGCAAAATGTCGATCTTGATACTAAAGGAAAACAAGAATAAGATGTTGTTTTGTTTGTTTTGATGAGGTTTTACGTCCCCGTCAACACAATTTAGGTCATTTAGGAGACGGTCGGTGACCCTTACCACACTGTTCCTGGATAAGCTTCCTAGCCGTTCACCAGTACTAAGTGCCCAAATTTATGTGTGTCCGTTCTTCAGAGTCCGTCTCACCGTCCGCGAAACTCGCGTCGCAAGAATAGTACTCGTGGGTACAGCTCGCGGCATAAGAAAATCTACCGTGCGTTCCGATAGTATGTATATCTACTCTGCCCGAAGAATGGCGACTGCTGTTTGGTTAGTTTTGTTTCACACATGTCTAAAAACGATGGCCGAATAGTAATGCTTTGAACAAGTTTAACTTTAAAAATCTTCTATCGAGCGCAGAGTTTGGCTTCTCTCTCATCATATTCGAATCCGGAAAATACCCGAAATCCAGTGATGTAGTTTCAATAGCAGACGGTAAAGACTCCCGATAAAACAAATGTTTGCTAATGAACTGGTGGATATTACTCATCGTACCACTGAAAATATCTATACATGCTATTTGTTTTAAAAGTTTGCAATGAATGCAAAAGTTTGCAAATTCAATTTTCACTTCAGTCGCTTATCATGATCGGATGATAACAATGTTTGGCCCTCTAAATCATTTTTCTATTGAAGCTGAGATTTGAAGACAGGATTTTCAAATCGGTGGTCTGGTTCCGAGGTCGATTTGAACTGGTAACCAGCTCAGGAAAAGTAGGCGGGGCTTAGCCTAGGTAGGTTTGCTATCTATAAGGGTCATAAAACTGAAAAGGATTTATTATGTCTATTGAAACCAATCAGGAATTGTGTCTATTCACAAGGTAAGTATTAAACTGATAAGACTTAAACGTGGTAGGATGCAGTACATGTATTAGTCTGTACTTGTAAGATCAAGTACGGCAGCTGTCGATGGCTGACAGAAAACGGGCACTTAGTATTGGTGAACGGCTAGGAAGCTTTCCCTGAAAGGTGTGGTTAGGGTCGCGTAAAACCTCAGCAAAACAAAAACAAAGAATACTTGTAAGAACCGCTTCGGTAGCCTCGGTGAGTTTTGAGCAGATATAAAAAAACAATATAGCAAATCAAATCTTCATCCGATTTTTTTTATTTTAACAACCATAAAATTCCTGTGTCAGTAATGGAAAAGTAGAAAAGAAAAAAAAATGTGTATCGTGTGGGATTCGAACCAGCCACCCATGACGCTGAAGTCCAGCGTGCTAACCATTATACCACAGAGACTATAATTTCTGTAAAGTTTATAAAAGGTTATACCCATTTGTTTGAATTATAGGCAGTTGTACATAATTCTAAACAGTGATTTATAGTTTACAGTTTAAGTCGATAGTTTATAGTTTGGTGCTTAATGGTACTAGTCCAGTTATCGCCCGAATTTGATCAAATTTGCATTACAACGTATGTTATACCAAGGCTTATTACATCAAGTACATTCCTTGGCAGTGTTGCTTTTTCTCTTTCGTTTGTGTATACCTAGGTTTTGCGATGCCTGCGTAGAATGTTCTTACATCAACTTTGGGTAGGCCTGTGTATCTTGGCATGATTCTCTTCTGCTGGGATATCCTTGACGAATAATCGTGTTCTTCGTGTAAATCGTATCCAGGATTGTAATAGACTTCTTCTTTTTCATGTCTACTGTGCTGTGGTCTGAAAAGGATCAATTTTCTTGCACACCAGATACGAGTAAGAAAATCCTGGATTCAACCCTTGGATATAGTTCTTATCCTACCCAGGTTATCCTACCCAGGATAAGATAAAAATCGAGAATTCCCATGTGTTTGATATGCACTGGTTGTAATGGAGGTCACGTACCCCTCGATAAGGTTTACGCCACAGAACGTAATGACGTCATTAAACACCACAGTAATGTCATCACAATATGGCGGACGTCAGCAATCGAAGTGACTGCAATATTAAAAAAATCTACGTTCAGAAATTAAAGGTGTGCAAGAAAAAGAATCTATCATGGGTGTGAGGGATAGATAGAAAAACCCGTCTCTCGCGATCACAGTTTCGCATCACTCGTAGAGCCTGACAGTGATCCTCGGGACAGATTATTCTATCTAGCCCTCACAGCAATGATAGATCCTTATAACCTTGTATAACCTAAATACTGAGAAAAAGATCTGATCTCCTTGCCACAGTTGTCCGAAAATTTGAACGAGTCCATTTTACTACCTGTTGTCTGCTGGATGACTTACAAACAGTGTGTACCAAGATCAGACGACGCGTACTGCGGCGTCTGATCTTGGTATACACTGTTTGTTCAGGCCCTTTTGTCCCAATATCTGCTGTAAATAAAACAAAACTTTTGACTTTTAACCTACTGGACGTAAATACATGTAGCAGCCGACGACATTTTTGTATGAGCTATTTTCTTATTTTTCCACAAAATAAGGGCTTGGTATTCCATCTAACTTGTCGCCTTTCCTATTTTTCTTCGAACTATATCAACAGTTTGTCATCTGTTTACTTTTCCCAAAAAGGCTGAATGTTTAAATGGTTTAACTATTCATGTATTCTACATCTTCTGGCCGTGTTTGAAATCATTCAAGTGCAGTAATATGAAGACTGTGTGGATGCGACATGGAACCTAACTAGTTTGATGCTGGTGTTGAGGTTTTACGGCCTTTTCAACAAAGTTTTAGTTATACCCGCCCGATGTTGTATATATTTATATACATTCGCACAAGCTTACCTAAGTAGGCCTCTCGGGTTCTTATAGAGCCCCTGTTCACCTGTAAATGCCATCAGTTCGCCTGGGTATATCTATTATGGTCTTCGTATACTAATAGTCTGGAAATGCTGCCTGTGTGTGTGTGTGTGTGTGTGTGTGTGTGTGTGTGTGTGTGTGTGTGTGTGTGTGTGTGTGTGTGTGTGTGTGTGTGTGTTTGTGTGTGTGTGTGTGTGTGTGTTTTCAAGTTGTTGTTTTTTTTCTTTTAGAATCCAATTCAAGTAAATTAAACAGAACAGTCATTAATAACAAAACAATACTACCTTCTAAAGCAACACAACATGGCCACCGATATTAAACCACCGAAGAGAAGAATTCCAAAGATGGTCGTAGTCCATACTAATGCAGGACGGACATCCCAGTTCTGGTTGTAATCAAACGGCGATGCTGTAACAATCAAGAACAAAAGTGAGTCGCGCTATTATTAAGCTGCGCTATAAGAAAACCGCGCTTTGTGAATCGCGCTATAAGTGAGCCGCGCAATAAGTAAGCCACACTATAAGTGTCCAACTATAATTGAGTCACGATATAACAAAACGGCGCTATGAGTCGTGCTATAAGTGAGACACGCTATTAGAAAACCACGCTATAAGTAAGTCGCGGTATAAGTAAGCCGCGCTCTAAAGGTGTCACACTATGAGTAAAGGTATCTTCGGATTGAAAGCAGTTTGGGGGAATGGGTACACTTTCAGGGGAGATACCCCTGTCATATTTTTTTGTCTCTTCGGTTAAAGGGATCTACTCTGAAAGAAAAGAATTTGCTCCCGCGGTGAACTATTTCTTTCGTTTTATGGTTGACCCCTTTTTTTGAAGGGGTTTGACGGCAGTTCGGGCCTCAGACTCAATGACGGCCTCTTCATAAAACTTTAACCAGAGGGTTGGGGCTTGACGATATGTCTTTGGCTTGGCCCGTCGTGGTTCAACTATTCGTTTTCATTTACTCTGGCATACAGTAGAATTAGCCATGAGTACTCGTCTTTGTTTATTATAGTGATTAATTTGATTTTTATGTTTTTGCTTTGATGCATTGACTGAGTTGGGAGCCTCTATGCGAACCGAATTTTTATGTATTTCTGTATTAAGAGTAGAATCGGAACCCAGGGTGAAGTTGGCTAGCTGTAAAAGTGCTTTAACACCCCCGCCCCCACCCCCCGGTGGTTTACTCTACTGACCGTTTTAAGGCGGTGGTCCCGGTGTTAGTCTTACTCTTGGTTGCTTTGTGGTTTATTCTAGGAGGCGATTTGTTTTATGTCTTACCTTGTGTCATTTTGTTCTTGTGTTTTTCAGTCCTTCTAGTATTGCGATTACCTCGCTTGGGGAAGCGAGAGCTAATCTTAGTGCTTTTCGTACGTTTGTTCGATTTGTGCGTCGGTTTCCTCTTCCTCTTGGTGTCTGGGAAGGGCTGCGGTTTGTGATTGTGACACTCCCTGGACTTTTCTCTTACTTTTTTTTTTTTTTTTTTTTTTTTTTGATGTACAAGAAATTATGCACAAGAAATTAAACTGGAAATAACAAAAGTTGTCTCGCTTGTAAGAATGATAGAAATTAACTTAACTGAGTGTATTCAGTCCCCTTAAGATCGACGTCAGCTGATGATGGTAATGGTTTGGCGTTTAACATCTATTTCATCATTTTCTAAATTATATCTAGACGACGGAAGGGTTATAATGAAAGGCTCTGTGCTATGAAGCACCGTACAGCCAGGAAACGAATTCCACATCCAGTGGGATTCGATGTCAGGAGCGCTAATTACATTGCCAGCCGGACGCTTCTCATCTTCAGCTTACAAAGCAGGTCAGTTTCAAGGGTCTTTGCCATTCATCGATATATTCTACAGTATCCATCGATTCTGTAAGCGGGCAGCGAATGCCTGCATCAGTATGCGCGATCGCGCAGTCTGATCTGGGCCTTTGCTGTCGGCATATGTACTGAAGACACATTTTCCCATGGAGAAACTCAAGTCAAATTAACGTTGAACCGTCTTCATGTAGACTGGACACAACGTAGATAGATAGAAAATAATAGATTAAAAGTTATTATACATTACTAGACAATCATAAAATTAATATAAAAGAAAATACAAACAACTACGCGGAACGCCATGTCTCATCTGAAAGTGTAATGGTACAGTGTAATTTGCCTAGGATGCCTCGTTAACCTATTTAAGCCTAGCGTCCCATGAAAGGGACATTGGCAAACAGTGCAGACCCAGATCAGACGTCGCCGAACGCTGCGTCTGATCTGGGTCTACACCGTTTGCATTCAGTACATATTTTTATACAAAACATAATCATAATAAAAAGTAGCCAGACACCCCTTATATATGAAATGGACCTGTCCAAAGAGTTAAGGTAGAAGAGTTCACTCGGCATATATGGGTTAATCTAAGATGACAAATAATATCTCAAAGAGAGAACACCCTAAGCTGAAAGTATATCCCTTCCCTTTCAACAGGGGAACACTGAAGCGAAAAATATCTAGCCACAACCATTGAATGACATGTGCTACATGCACCAAGGACGATAATAACATGCTAGATCGAGGTACCTTGTAACGAAAACCAGAGTATAGACAAAATAAAAATAAAATAACAAAAAGAAGAAACCTGAAACATGAATTTCTATTATTCTATGTTAGGACAATAATTTATATCAAAATGAAGACCAATATACTAGCAAAAGATTTACCTTGCACATCGCATGAAATAAATACGACAAGCAGTCCAAATATTACGAATAAATGCATTTGAAAAAATACATGTGCAGTAAAATATTTCTATGTTGGGCGTTGCTTCTCTCTGAATAAGTGAAGAAAAGATTACCATTCGATGTTCAAAATGAGAAAAAGGCCTTTATGCTGGACTGGAACAGCTATTCTATCAGCGCATTCTCTGTACTTTGAAATTTTCTGTCTTTCGAAGGTAACGAAGACTCAGAGCAGGCTACGCGAATACGCAGCCTGGTCTTCGTTGCCCGCAGATGCGGGCAACGAAGACCAGGCTGCGTATTCACGTATTCACGTATATGTATTCACGTATTCACGTATATGTATTCACGTATTCACGTATTCGCATATATGTATTTTTTCTCACGATACGCATGCTTGTAACCTGAAGCGAATAACTGCGCGAAAGACTGTGTATGTCTATATGCGTAGAAAAAAAAGATACAGGCCTGCTAAATTTTCGTGCTCACAGTCTGGTCAGGATGTTTGCTATTCGATGTATAAATTCAGCTCACATTCTATGCAGGTATGGAACGAGGTCGCGAAAGCAGGAGAACACTTGTAATTCACATATGGGGAAAGTGGCCATTTCCCGCAATAAGCCCTGTATATTTTATTTGGCCATTGTCGCACAAAAATGGCACTTACATATGCGAACAGCAAAGGCCTTGCTGAGCCTAGGCATTCTTGTGATTAGAGCAGGGCATTTACTTTTCGCCAGTAGCTTCTATAAGAAATCTCAGCTGCTTATGATCGGGTAGGATTTCACGGATGCGCAGGTTTCTCTTGATCTATGCGTTTCACATATAATCTAAGAATAATTACCAAATGGAGTGGCATATTTGGTATGAAGAAAGCATACAAAACCATGAAACATGCCTAAAGACTGATACTGCATCTCTAGAATACAAATGAATAAACAACCGCGCTTGCCCTAAATTTTCGGACAGACAGCTCTGCGCAAACATTGTAGACCTAGATCAGAAGCCGCGTAACGCTGTGTCTGATCAGGGTATTTACCGTTTGCCACTCTGCCAAAAACTTTCAGACACATCAATAATTAGTCAAATGGATTTGAAAAACATTTTTGACCAGTTTGGTAAAGAGTTGAGGTGACCGAATACTTAGGGTAAATACGCTATATACATTGTATTTATAAATTCAGTGTCAAGAGAAGTGCTAAAGGTACATTATATATATACTACTCAAAGTTTGCTAAAGATCACTTTTTTGACGTCAGATATTTTGTTCATATTATCACCATCTATAATCAAATTGCTACTAAAGGTAAATCGATGTTCGGGCCTCATAAACGTGTAATGCAGTTATTGATTTGACATGTACATTTTGCACGAGAAGCATGGGAAGAGGCCTACCCGTGAAAATCGTTGATTTATGGCCATTTGCCTTCATGTACATGCGTACCTGAAACAAGGTTTTGCTAGTGTTATCGTCAAATTTTGATCGAATTTAACGTAAGGTATGGCAGACCGACAAGTTAGGCGTCGTCTAAGCGAAGAAGAGATGAATAGGGGCATTGGAATGCTTGAGGCTGGGTTGTCACAGAGGGAGGTTGCTCGTGTTCTTGGGGTGTCCCAGAGCGTTGTCTCAAGAGTGTGGACTCGATTCCATTTGACTGGAAACGTAATGCATCAGCACGCCGGAGGTCGTGAACGCTCAACAACTCGAGCTCAAGACCGATATATCGCTCTACAAGCCCGACGTCACCGGTTCAACAACGCAACAACGTTACGTAGCGAATTGCAGAACGCTACCGGTGTTCGTTTAAGTACGCAGACCATTAGAAATCGGTTGCATGAAGCTGGCTTGAGGTCACGACGACCTGCAATACGCATCCCATTGACACGACACCATGTTCAGGAGCGTTTAGAATGGGCACGAGATCATGTTACGTGGGCCCTTAATGACTGGACCCCTATTCTTTTCACTGATGAGTCCAGGTTTTGTGTGGACTTCACTTACAGGCGGGCTAGGGTCTGGAGGATGCGAAATGAACGTTTTGCTGAAGTTTGTATTGCAGAGCATGATCGCTATGGCGGGGGTTCAGTTATGGTGTGGGCGGGAATTAGCCCTCAGGGGAAAACGACCTGCACGTCATCGATAACGGCACACTGACGGCAGAGAGGTACGTCAATGAAAATTTGGATGTTCATGTTCGCCCATATGCAGGTGCTATAGGTCCTGATTTCATTCTGATGGATGATAATGCCCATGCCCATAGGGCCCGCATCACCAACCGGTACCTTGAGCAAGCTGCAATTGTGCGATTGGATTGGCCAGCGAGATCCCCTGATTTAAATCCCATAGAACATGCATTGGATATGCTGCAGAAAGCCATTTCTTCTCGCCAGGTCCAACCAGCAACTGTCCGGGAGCTCAAATAGGCTCTCATTGAGGAGTGGGCCCAGCTTCCTCAGCATAAGCTCCGTAGACTTATCGGTAGCATGCGACGGCGATGTCAGGCCGTAATCAATGCCCACAGGCACCATACACGCTATTAACTAAGCTAAAACTCACAGACTAGTGATTTTCCTGATTTTCAGATTTCCGCCAGCAATCCTAAAAATGTTGATTTTCGACCCTTACGTTCCATCCGCCATATTCACGCATCAATGAACACTTACTTGGCCATTACTTTATTAAAAATGAATTCTTAAATGAATAACGCTTCCAAAAATGATCTAATTTCTCATGTCGTTTCAATCTATTAAAAGTAGTAGACATTATAAAATGTGATCCTTAGCAAACTTTGAGTAGTATATATATACGTATACTTGTCTGGTGAAATTCGATGTTCGCATTAACCGTGTGCTAAAGCAGTAAACAGTGGATACAATACTCAGACTGCGCTTATGCACGGCGTAGTAAGGTCATTCGTTGTTTGTTTATGTAACAATTAAGGCTTTTATGCCCCGTTTTTAAATGAGCCAGCGCATGACAAAACCTATAAAATGGCTTGTGCGCCCAGCGAAGATTCAGATCAGCCTAGGCACTCGCCCAGTCTGATCAGTCTTCGCTGTCCGCATGAAGATAGCTTGGGTCCTTAGCTACCCATTGAGCGCCCGGCGAAGACTGATCAGGATGGGCGGATGCCCAGGATGATCTGAGTCTTCGCTAAGCGCACATGCCATTTTGTGA
Source organism: Anodontia alba (assembly GCA_964016985.1). Lineage (NCBI taxonomy): Eukaryota > Metazoa > Mollusca > Bivalvia > Lucinida > Lucinidae > Anodontia > Anodontia alba. The sequence goes on from OZ024827.1 coordinate 81,289,270, forward strand.
TGGCTCATGTTATATTCGCAAGAAAACGGCCCGTATCACTTACACAGACAACAAGTGCCTGATAAGACTACGCGTTTGCGCAGACTGGTCAGGGCCTTCACTGCTCGGTTAAGATAATCAATGACCAGTGTAATCTATATTGACAAGTAGAGAAAGCGCCGATCAGACTGTGCACATGTGCAGCCTGTAGGAGGCTTCGTTGTTTGCTTATAAGGCATATTTCTAGTGTTGACATTAAATAGATACGAATCGCAACGTCAACGTCAGAAAACATACCTACGGACATGCGCATCCAGCGAAGATTCAGATCAGCCTGTGCATTCGCAGTCTGCTCAGAATCTTCACTTGGAGCATTTTGAATAGCCAATTATTCAAAGTTACTTCATGCGGATATCGAAGACTCTGATCAGACTGATTTGAGTCTTCGTTTGGCGCAAATGTCAGAAGGTAGATTTTCACACGCTAATGTTATACACGCCTGAACGACTCCAGATAAATGCTATAAAATGAGTTAGCACAAGACAAAACCTACAATAAAACTGTACTAAGGTCAGCCTGCACGTCCATCCGGTATGGCAAGGGTTCACGTTTAATCCTCTTTGGATAGCCCGGAAGCTGGCTGTAGAAGGCAAGTGCGATCAGCGAAGACTCTGATCAGACTGCGCGCCTGCGCAGGCTGATCTGAGTCTTCGCTGATTGCACAAGTCTCATGTAGGTTTTGTCGCGTGCCGGCTTATGTAAGGAGTTCTTTTGAAAGGCAGAAATATAAACCGCAATTATTTCTTTTCACAAAATCAATCACATATTGGGTTTTACATGTTAGATGTCTCTAACGCCCCTTCAACGGAACTGTAGTCATTTCGGAATGATAATGTGTGTGTTAATCAATTGTATATTATTTAGCGAGGAGTGCCTTAAATTTCGATGTATCTTGTATGTACTCATTAGAATCGCATTGATGATGCGATTCTAATTTAGGATACACAACATACATTTCATGATAAAATAGGAAAATGTCCCTGAAATATCCATAAATATTTGTTTTCTTGGGCTATCAAGATAATTTTCGAGTTTGAATTAGCCATCGGTATTCGAGTCGTTGAGGGTTTTTGTACATGTATACAGCAAAACATGTGTAAGACAGCCACCTTCGAGACTGACTTTAAATAGTGGTTGATGTGGAAAAAGTTGTCTGTCTTATAAAGGTACATGTCATGTAATTTTGCTAGCAAAATTACATGACATGTACCTTTATAAGACAACCGCCTTTTCACTTCAACCACTAAGGTCAATTTCAAAGGTGGCTGTCTTACACAGGTTTTACTGTATAGCAAATGTCCATGTCAGCATGACTTCGCTGGGTCACCGGGATGGATTCTTTGCTGGTCGCATTAGCTCCGAAGACCTCTTTTCATATGACGATACTATTATTATAATTATGCCGCATCAAGTGAAAATGTGTCTTCGAACATATACCATGTGAGCAGCCTTGCATAGTCTTAACCTGTCTTTGCTTCCCCCCGCCCCCCCCCCCCCCCCCCCCCCCATCCGCCCCCCGAACGGACTGCGAACGGTGACCAGACTTTATAGATGAGCAGGCTGATTTGAGCCTACGCTGTCCGCTTACAGTATGCTCGAACGCATCATTTCACTATGCAGCCCCATTACTACCAGTAAGTTTTGCCATTTTAACAGGTTTGCTTATTAAACGCTCTGCATACTGGTTAAGTTTGCAGCAGATGTTATTTTGTAGTATTTCTTCTTATAAGAAGGCAGATTGCATGAAATGCCTAACCTTATTCTGTGGGAAAAAATGGAAAATTACAATCTATTTGACATCGGCTGAATTTGACAAGTGTGCATTGAAGGTTAAGGACCGTATGAAAAAAAAAAAATAAATAAAACACACACTTTGATCAGATTACAATTCACCCTATCTACTGTTAGTGGGTAAATCGGACAAGACTTAAACAGATCACTGAACAGGAAAGTTATCGCTTCAAAGAATACTGGATCATCACGAAAATACGCCTATATAACTTTGACCACCTTAAACCCCACTTTTATACAGTAAAACTGGGGTTTATAGGGATATACATTACTTTTCTTATTTCTGCTCAAATACATAAATTGTGGGTACTTGTTAGAACCGCCTCGCCAAGGCGGTTCTAACAAGTACCCAGAATCTATGTTTAGAGCAGAAATATGAAAACTACCAGAATTTTTCATTTGAAAGTTTTCATTTTTTTTTTTTTTTTTTTTTTTTGTGTGTGTATGTGTGTGGTAAAATTCTCAATATATTTGAATAGGTGTGTTTTCGTAATGATTGTTGCAAAATACATGTATCAGTGGCTAGTTGGACACTGTTTCAACAGCACAGACAATCTCGGATTTGCATGTCATTTGCCTACATTTTGTGTTTAGTCATTTGTGTTGGACACAGTCGAGGACACAGGTTTATAAATATAAGAAACGCGAGGCTACTGTTTCCCGGCTGTACTGTGTCAATAGAAAATTGTAACCAGGTCACAGGTATAGTAGTTATACCTATATTTTACAGGTTATATCGCTGACTATAGTTTGGACGTTAAATTGTACATGTATTGAACACAGTTTTGTGTAGATTTGATAATGACGAATATGGCTTTAGTCATCGGAATTGATGTAGGAGGTACCAACACAGATGCTATTGTCATTGATAAAAGTTCGGATAGAAAGGCGAAGGTTTTGTCTGATGCTAAGACTTTAACAACAGCCGATATCACGTCCGGTGTGAAAGAAGCAATTCGTTTAGCCTTACTGAAACTTGAGGACCGGTTCGTCGAACTCGCCGTGCAACAAGTCAACATTGGAACTACACATTTTATAAACGCAATAGTTGAGGGAAAGAGACTTGCGAAGGTTTCGGTTATACGTCTTTGTGGGACTGCGTCCAAAAGACTTCCGCCATTCAGTGACTTTCCTGAGAATACTGCTGAATATATCAAAGGTAATGTTTTCTTAGTAAATGGAGGATATCAATTTGACGGACAGAAAATAACAGATATTGATGAAGCTGAAATCATTTCTGCGTTGGAAAACTTGAAGAAATGTGGAGATCGCCACATTGTAGTGTCAGGAATATTTTCACCAGTGCGAGCAGATCAAGAGAACGAGGTTGTTGAATTGATACGTAAGCACTACCCTGAAGCCAGTGTAACTGCAAGTAAGTCAATAGGAAGACTAGGTCTGTTAGAAAGGGAGAATGCAGCAATTCTAAATGAATGTATTAAACCACTTTGTGCAGAGGCAATTAGTGGCTTTAGGAAGTCTTTGCAAGAGCTAGGCTTGAACTGCCCTATGTACTTAACACAAAATGACGGAACAATACTCAGCGAAGAGATGGCCTTGAAGTTTCCAGTGCACACATTCGCATCTGGAGCTACCAACAGCATGAGAGGTGCTGCTTTCTTGTCAGGATTAAAAGACGCTTTAGTTGTAGACATAGGTGGTACTAGCACTGACGTTGGAGTGTTAATTAAAGGATTTCCAAGACACGCTTCATCCGAGGTTAAAATTGGTGGCATAAGAACAAACTTTCGCATGCCTGATGTTCTTAGCATTGGACTCGGTGGAGGATCTTATGTAAGACAAGTGAAAGATAAAATCAGAGTTGGCCCACAAAGTGCTGGCTATAATATAGTAAATGAAGCGTATGTATTTGGAAACGATGATGACAGGAAAGGCAGAAAAATAACAGCCACTGATATCGCCGTAGCGGAAGGTATTGCACAGGTGGGAAATAGTGTACAGGTTGAGTCAGTGTCTAAACAGATGATTCAAGAAGCTGTTGAAGTCATTCACGAAAAGATAACTGACTGCATTGATCAAATGAGGTTTAATGATCGGAATCTACCATTAATTTTAGTGGGTGGAGGCAGTATTCTAGTGGACTTAAAACATACCTTCTCAGGTGTTTCTTCTATAATCAAACCAGAACATTTTGACGTGGCAAATGCAGTTGGTGCAGCTTTAAGCCAGGTTTCTGCTAGTGTAGATGAAACTGTGGACCTAGAAAAATTTATCAGTAAATCAGAGCATGAGTCAACACGTGAGCTAGAGGGGTCTGAAGGTAAATCTGTTAAGCCTGATGATTCTACCAGTGACAGTGTCCGACAGGAACTTCTTAGGAATGCCCGAGATAAAGCGATTTCTGAAAGTATAGAAAAGGCTAAGAAAGGGGTTCTAAAAGCCGGAGGCATGGAGGGCTCAGTTGAGCTTCTGGACAAAGAGGATATTCCGATATCATACATACCAGGGCACACACGTATTAAAGTAAAAGTAGTTGCTGAGCTAAAAGCAAATGTAGGAGATAACTGTTATATTGAGACAGAAACACTTAAGCCAAAAACTGCATCCAGCGCTAAAGTGAAACAAAAACAAACTGTTTCAGTTGCCGGCAAGCTTTTGGAAGAAACGGCATTTAATTTGAGGAAACATCCTCCATACACAAACGAAAAGACTGGTGAGTGGTTCCTAGACGAATATGACATAGAATGTATAAGTATAGGGGCTGGTATTTTGGGTGCCGGTGGAGGCGGAAATCCCCACCTTGCTAAAGTCGCTGCTCTTAGAGCTATGAAGGATGGTAAACAGTTCAGAGTGATAACGTCTTCTAAGTTCTTCAAGAGTGCTGACAGGTTTAATGATTTGGTAGTGATTGTAGCATTTATGGGTGCACCTCTGGTGCTGTACGAGAAACTCATGTCAGGAAATGAAACCAAGGGGGCGCTAGAGGCCATGCAAGATATTTACAACATAGGTAAATACAAGGATGGACAGTTGATTGAGGACAAAGATGTTGTTATAGAAAAAGAAGATGATATAACTTTTATTAATGATTATAAACCTGCTAGAGAAACTGTTCATGGAGAAATTGGAGGAAAACGAGTTGGGGCAGTGATGAGTGCAGAAATAGGAGGAATGAATTGTATAGAGCCACTACTAGTAGGAGCGGAACTTGGAGTACCTGTCCTAGATTGTGATGGAATGGGGAGAGCGTTCCCTGAGCTTCAGATGTTTGCCCCGTTCATTTATGATTGCGACTGCTTCCCGTCAGCAATAGCGGATGACAAAGGACGACGAAGCGTAGTTCTGAGAGCAAGCAATGCTAAGCAATTAGAAGACAGCTTCCGTCGAGCTGTTATAAGCATGGGTTGTTCTGGTGGTGTAGTTTTGTCACATTTTAACCAAGATCAAGTCCTAAATTATACAGTGCAGCACAGTTTAAGTTTCGCTTGGCGGACAGGAAACACTATAATGGAAGCCAGAACAGCGGGTACTTCGGCAGTGGAGGAAATAATTAAGTTTACCAATGGAAAGCTCCTTATAAATGGTAAACTATCCGACGTGAAAAGGGAGATAACCGGCGGGTTTTCTAAGGGAGCTATTTCTGTAGATGGTTTGGAGATTTATTCTGGCCAGAAAGTTACTATCGATTTTCAGAATGAGTTTCTGGTAGCTCGATCAAAACATAATGATGAATCAGGGGAGGTCATTGCTTGTGTTCCAGACCTGATTACGGTTCTTGATATAGATACAGCACAGCCTATATCAACAGACGAGGTGCATTATGGAATGCGCGTGAGTGTCGTTGCAATACCTGTTGCACCATTAATGGCCACAGAGAAAGCGTTAAAGTGGGTGGGACCACAAGCGTTTGGCTACCCAGAGGATGTACACTACAAACCTGTGTCGACATGTCCTACATATGAGCCGGTTGGACCAAAGTAAACTTCATGTTGAATCCGCACTATGCGAAAATTGGTCTACGGTGCGTTTGAGAACAGCGACAGTCCAGACTAGCATATGTATCTGCCCAATGTTTACTTTAAGTTGATATATCTGTAGTGGTTACAACAACAGGCTGCAAATACTCTGATCAAACTGGGTGTGCACGCTGATCTGGGCCTTCGCTGTCTGTATAAGCCACAAAGACCTATTTTTGCTTAGTATGACTCATATAGTAATGTATAGATCGTGTTATTTCCAAGTTCCTTCCCAACGTTATATTGAATCAACGTTGGCTCAACGTCGTAGATGGTCATCCAACGTTGGGTTAACATCATGCATGCGATGCAGCGCTGCTGTTATAAAGGGGAGCGGATATACTCACACGGGAGGCAACTCCTTCAGCAATATTTCCTCCCTACTAAAAAGGGGTCTACTTTGAAAGGAAAGAATTTGCTCCCAAGTGGGTGCAAATTCTTTCCTTTTAAAGTAGACCCCTTTTTAGAAGGGGCACATTGTACAGAAAAGCTAACAGGAAGCCAATAACTTTGTCTCTCTTGGAATAAGTGGCGGAATATCTACCATGCATTCAACCACTTTAGATGTTCGGGCCCTTGAGACTGTTGAAGTACATTTAGTATATTACTTGTAATAATGAAAGCAGTATTGAAGTGCTACTCGGTGGCAGTATAGGAGGCCATGTAATATCATATTTAGTCAAACCGAGTCGGCTATTTTCTAACTTTTGTTGTGTTCTGTATTTTCAAAGGATCCCCTTTTAGATTATTTTTGTGATTAAAGTAACTGTCATTCAGTGCTTGTATGGAGGCCTTAAAACGTCATCCAGTACTTCGATATAGTGTCGATATAGTGTTTCACCCCTGAGTTTCTGAAGTGAACTCTGCTGTCGCTGAATTTGGACATGATGCAAGTAGGAATTTCCAGTCTAAAATCAAAAACAGCATAGATCCTGATGAGACGTCTCGAGCTGTCTCATCTCGATCTACACTGTTTGCAGAGGTACCTGTTTTGGTCTGCAAGGGTTTAACTGACTATCGAGTGTCTAGATAACATATGTCAATAGTTAACTGCTTAAAGCGCTGCCATGGGGACGTGAGAGATGTCGCATGTTTTAATCACTCATGAACAGAGTGACTTATTCAATCCGAGTCTGCTATTTTCTATCTTTTGCTGTTTCTGTTTCTGCTTTAACACTAGTTTCAATTGGCGAAATTCTTCCCATTAGCCCGAATAAGTCTGGAGACCCCAAACAGGGTAATTGGCAAACGGTACAGACCAAGATCAGACGCCGCATCACTGTTTGCATACAGTTTAGTCGTTTTTCTATAGACATATCTAAACCGTGTAGTCTGACACATCTAAAATTGCAATTCGACTCTTCTTATAAATAGTATAAATATTCAGTCTGAAATGGGCTTAGGTCAGAGCTCTGGTATAGACTTACAAAAATATACACAACTAACCCTCATCAACGCATACAATACTGAATTAAATTCCCCACACTATATATTGGAAGAGTCAGGCTATGTAATTTAGATATTTCTAAAAAAAAAATGGCTTAACTATTTGCAAACAATGGAGACCTGATCAGGCGCTGTATATTGCGGTGTCTGATCTAGGTCTGCACTGTCTGTCAATTACCGGTTTGCAGACTAAAATGGTTTACTTATAGATATTCATACACAAGGACCAAAACCACGCTGGATAAGCGGCGAGAGAGTCGACGAATGCGGATAATTTTATTAAGAGTCCTGCGTTTTCGACTGCCAAAATAAGAGTCGACGAACGCGGATTAATCGTTTTCGATTGCAAAATAATCGTTTTTAGCAGTCGAAAAGGTTGTTTATTATTAAATTGCTCCGCGTTCGTGGATTTTATTTTTCTCGTTCAGGATTGCCACCTATCCGGTGTGAAAACGAATTATACATGTGTGTTTACTATACATGTTGAAATAAAATGGAGTTGGAAGGTCTTTTTTTATGACTTTTGTTTTAATCTTCCAATTGTTAAAAATCTTTGCTTTATAAAAAAAAATGAAGAGAGGGACGGTCGAAAGATAGAACACAAACTTTTTTTTCTCTTTTTTTTTATTTTACCCAAAGGCGTGATTTTGGACACATCATTTTATAATATCATGTATTTCAAGGTTAAATTCAGTTGTATTCATATACGGACATAATTTGAAACGTTTCACAGTATAAGTGACCGTACTTAACGATTTTTGTTAGCAAAATCACACTTAATTATACCTTAACAAAATAGTGTATAGTCTTTCTACAAGAATAGTCATTTTAACCCATTTAAGCCTAGCGTCCCATAAATAAGAGATTTGCAAACAGTGTAGACCCAGATCAGATTCTGCGGCGTCTGATCAGGGTCTACACTGTTTGCATGAAGTACAGAAATTTCTATAAGTTAAAATCCTATAAAACAAAAAGACAGCCCTTTAAATTGGAAATGAACCGGTCAAAAGAGATACGGTGGAAGAGTCCATTCGGCATAAATGGATTAAAGTTTGATTTTTATTTCTACAGTCGAATCTCAATAGCTCGAACACCGATGGCTCGTTCAACATGGCTAATTCGAACTCGTTTTTGAGTCCCAACTGAAATTCTTCCGATAGATCAAGAAAACAAATATTTAAGGAAGCTTTATTTCGTTATAAAATTGTATGTTGTGTGTACTCATTAGAATCGCCTCGAAGAGTTCACTCAACATACAATTATTGTGTAGTAGATCGATAGATTTCCCAGAATTAGCGATATTTGCTTCCTGACCTGGCGCCATGATTAACCTTCACTGGCTCGAACTACCCATGGCTCGAACAATTTTCCATGGTCCCAAAGGTGTTCGAGCCATTGAAGTTCGACTGTACTTGGTTTTTATTGTCCCCCGCCTTTTCGAAGAAAAGTGGAGGGACACTGTTTTTGGTTTTCCGTGGGGCGTGATGCGTGGCGCGTGGTGCGTGGTGCGTGGTGCGTGGTGCGTGGCGCGTGGTGCGTGGTGCGTGGTGCGTGGTGCGTGGTTCCGAGTTTTTAGTAGGTACTTTGTCCCCTTAACTCCTCCCACAGTTTTTGCCCGATCCTTTTGAAACTTTACAGGTGTTTTAAGGATGGTCTGAAGATTTGCATGTGGTTTTTTCAGAATCCTGAAATAATTTTTTATTACTTTTTCCGCATTTTTAACTTAGACATTTTTTGAGTTCTAATATTACAGAAGTCTATAGGGAGTAGGTACCTTGTCCCCTTAACTCCTCCCACAGTTTTTGTCCAATCCTTTTGAAACTTTACAGGTGTTTTAAGGATGGTCTGAAGATTTGCATGTGGTTTTTTTAGAATCCTGAAATAATTTTTTATTACTTTTTCCGCATTTTTAACTTAGACATTTTTTGAGTTCTAATATTACAGAAGTCTATAGGGAGTAGGTACCTTGTCCCCTTAACTCCTCCCACAGTTTTTGGCCGATCCTTTTGAAACTTTACATGGGCTTTTAGGATGGCCTGAGGATATGCATGTGGTTTCTTCAGAATCCTGAAATAATTTTTTATTACTTTTTCCGCATTTTTAACTTAGACATTTTTTGAGTTCTAATACTACAGAAGTGTATAGGGAGCAGGTACCTTGTCCCCTTAACTCCTCCTACAGTTTTTAGCCGATTCTCTTGAAACTTAACTGTTGTTTTAAGGATGGTCTGAAGATGTGCATGTGTTTTTTTCAGAATCCTGAAATTAATTTTTATTACTTTTTAGACATTTTGAACATAGACATTTTTTGAGTTCTAATATTACAGAAGCGTATAGGGAGTAGGTACCTTGTCCCCTTAACTCCTCCCACAGTTTTTGGCCGATCCTTTTGAAACTTTACAGGTGTTTTAAGGATGGCCTGAAGATATGCATGTGGTTTTTTTAGAATCCAGAAATAATTTTTTATTACTTTTTCCGCATTTTTAACTTAGACATTTTTTGAGTTCTAATACTACAGAAGTATATAGGGAGCAGGTATCTTGTCCCCTTAACTCCTCCCACAGTTTTTGGCCGATCCTTTTGAAACTTTACAGGTGCTTTAAGGATGGTCTGAAGATATGCATGTGTTTTTTTTTCAGAATCCTGAAATTATTTTTTATCACTTTTTACACGTTTTGAACTTAGACATTTTTTGAGTTCTAATATTACAGAAGTCTATCGGGAGTAGGTACCTTGTCCCCTTAACTCCTCCCACAGTTTTTGACCGATCCTTTTGAAACTTTACGTGAGCTTTTAGGATGGCCTGAAAATACGCAGGTGGATTTTTCAGCATCCTGAAATAATTGTTTACTACTTTTTCTGCATTTTTAACTTAGACATTTTTTTAGTTCTAATACTACAGAAGCGTATAGGGAGTAGGTACCTTGACCCCGTAACTCCTACCACAGTTTTAAGCCGATCCTTTGAAACTTTACATGGGCTTTAAGGATGGTCTGAAGATATGCATGTGGTTTTTTTCAGAATCTTGAAATTATTTTTTATCACTGGTTTCCTGCTTCAATACTTAGGTAATTGATACAGGACCAATGGTCCTCTGGTTAACTTTACCATTTTTAACACCTCAAATAAAAATAAGGCGGGGGACATAAATTCCCCATGGAATTTGCTTGTTTATTTATTTATTTATTGTGTGTGTTTGAATTATTTAAGGCCAAACAACTCAGAAGCTAGCTAATCGTCTCAACGAAGAGTATAAGATTTAATTTAAGGTCATAATATATAGTTTTTTTTCAGAGGTTCATTTTATAAATTGCGAAAACATGCCTATATAATTTTGACCCCTTTGAACCCCATTTTTATACAGTAAAATTGGGGTTTACAGGAGTATACATTATTTTTCTTATTTCTGCTCAAAAACATAGATTGTGGGTAGAACCGCCTCGAGGCGGTTCTAATAAGTACCCACAATCTATGTTTTGAGCAGAAATATAAAAAATATCAGAATTTTTATCTGAAAACTTTTAGTTTTTGGTGGTGAAATTTTCAATATATTTGAATAGGCGTGTTTTCGTAATGTATACAAGCCGCCACGTCAGAAAACGCACCTTCGGACATCCTCGTCCAGCGAATATTCAGGTCAGTCTGAGAATTCCTTGGACTAGCCTTGGATAGCCAAGTATGCAATGTTTTTTTCATTGGTCAGACTGTGCGGATGAGTGTTGGGCTTACATATCCGAATGTACGATTTCTCACGTTGCTGCCAATATATAGACAGAACAACCGCCTTATAATTGTTATATGCATCTGAAAGTGTACCAGTAGCCTAAATATGGGTGCATCATATAAAGAATATGTTTTACATGACCTTTGCAATGTATTACTACTGTGTTTTCTACATCTTTCAGAAAGCTTGGCGATTTACACAGAAGAAGTAAATTTGCAAATTTCACTTGTTCAGAATTTCTGAAATATTTTCAATAGTTTTGAAACATCAATAATTCAAATTCAGCACAGAAAAGTAAAAAACATTTTCTCAGACAAAAAATAAAAAAAATCACTTTACTATAGAAATAGCATAGGCCAGGCCAATTTTTGGCCGTAAATTTGATTTTAAGGTAAATATTTTAGAAACAAAACACATAAACAGAAAAGGCAAATGGTTTCTGATAAGATATGGTCTATCAGAACAAAATAATTTCATTTAAAATAAACGCCAGTCAAAAAACATCTTTCTGAGTGATGTCGAAATGACAGAAAATATAATTACTTCGCATGGGTTTGATGACCTAGTGGCTAATGCTCACAGTCTGCATATTTGGTATCCGTAGGTTCGATTCCCATCGCGTAACAACTTTTACTTCAGACCATTAGTTTACCTAGTTCATGCTCGAGACACGCGGTGTAGAGCATATATCGGACCCTAAGTCCCATATGGACTTACAGTCCATCACGAAAACATACCTATATAATTTTGACCCCCTTAAACCCCACTATTATATAGTAAAACTGGGGTTTACAGGGGTATACATTATTTTTCTTATTTCTGCTCAAACACATAGATTGTGGGTACTCGTTAGAACCGCCTCGCAGAGGCGGTTCTAACGAGTACCCACAATCTATGTTTCGAGCAGAAATATGAAAAATATCAGCGTTTTTATCTGAAAATTTTCAATTTTTTGGAGGTGAAATTTTCTATATATTTGAATAGGCGTGTTTTCGTAATGGTGTTTGCAAATGGCTTGAATTTCTTAGTCGATAATCGGTTTTGTAAAACCGACTGATCATCGAGTAATAGTCGATTAGTAGAAAATATATTCATGCTTACTTTAGCCCTCTTCCAAGAACTTAGCCATAGCTCCAGATAAGAGGATATCCATATTCAGTCGAACCTCAATACCTCGAACACTGATGGCTCGTTTATCATGGTTAATTCGAACTCGTTTTTGAGTCCCTACGATATTCTTCCGATAGCTCAAGAAAACAAATATTTAGGGAAATTTTCTTATTTTATCATGAAACTGTATTTTGTGTGTACTCATTAGAATCGCCTCACCGAGGAGATTCTAATGAGTACATCCAATATACTATTATTGTGTAGAAGCTGAAAAGCTTTCCCTAGATAATCGCCATTTGCTTCCTGACCTTGCGCCATGATTCACCCTCAGGGGTTCGAACTACCCATATCTCGAATTAATTACTATTGTATTGAAGTTCGACTAATATTTTTCTTATTTCTCAGTGAAAAAATATGTTGTGAGTACTCGTTAGAAGCGCCTCGGCGAGGCGCTTCTAATGAGTACCCACAACATATGTTTTCATGGAGAAATAAGAGAAAATATCAGTACAATTCGGTTGAAAATGAGCCTAATATCTGGAGCTATGCTTATTTCAGCATCAGGAAAACATGCCTATATCATTTTGACCCCCTTAAACCCCACTTTTATATAGTAAAACTGGGGTTTACAGGGGTATACATTATTTTTCTGATATTTGATCAAAAACATAAATTTTGGGTACTCGTTAGAACCGCCACACCGAGGCGGTTCTAACGAGTATCCACAATCTATGGTTTGAGCGGAAATATGAAAAAAATATCAGATTTTTTATCTGAAATTTTTTCTTTTTTTGGTTGTAAAATGTTCAATATATTTGAATAGGCTTGTTTTCGTAATGGGCTAGTTTTATCACATTTTTTTCACCTTTATTCACCACAAATCTAAAATGACAAAAAAAGACAGCTTTGCATTATTTTTTTTACAACTTGCCTGTTAAAAGTAAGTGAAAAAAATCACGTTCCTAAAGTGGAATATTCCGATTAATCGACAGTGACAATTCTTTCCGATCATCAGTCACAAATTAAGAGGCAAAAGTGACTGATGATCGATCATCGGGTCTACACGATCTGACAGTGCCGACGAAATCTAGGGTGAATAAACGCAAACAAACATGCAATATCTATGGCGTATTATAGCATACGACTTACATCATGTAGTCATCTTGACCCTTGTCCTGCTGAATAAATTAAGATGCCACGCCTACTTCTAATTTTCAGCCAATCAGATCACTTGATCCAGGTTGTTGATACAAATTCACATACTTAATGGCAAACAGTGCAGATCCAGATCAGTTGGCTTCTGAAGAAGCCAACTGATCTGGATCTACACTGTTTGTAAAGACAGGGTATATCCGGGTTCAGCAGGACAAGGGTTAAAATTGTGAGCTTTTGTACCGCGAAACAATTGTGTCACAACGTGAGAAAACGTACCTTCTGATATGTGTACCCAACAAAGATTCAAATCAGCCTACGCATTCGGGCAGTTTGACCAGTCTCCGTTGTCCGCATGAAGAAACTTTGCATCCCTGGCTGTCCAAAGTGTGCGCAATGAATATTCTGAAAAGACTGCGCGAATGTGCGCATGTGTCCGAAGGTACGTTTTCTGTCGTTGCGGCTTAATTCAGTGTATTTCATGCACGAAGGGTCAGAACGATGCACATCCGAAAAGACTGGTCAGAGTCTTCATCGTTTGCACAAACAACCTACATACTATTAGGACAATCTTAATAATAACAAATTTGTCTCACCGTGGTCTGAATAAACTTCATATATTCAATTGCGTAGTTTATTTGAACCTTGGTGAGCCCAACATTACGAAAACACGCCTATTCAAATATATTGAAAATTTTACAACCAAAAAAGGAAAGTTGTAGATAAAAAATTCTGATATTTTCATATTTCTGCTCAAAACATGATTGTGGGTACCCGTTAGAACCGCCTCGGCGAACAGCGAGTTCTCGGCGAGGCGGTTCTAACGAGTACCCACAATTTATATTTTTGAGCAGAAATACGAAAAATTAATGTATACCCCTATAATCCCCAGTTTTACTATATAAAAGTGAGTTTAAGGGAGTCAAAATTATATAGGTATGTTTTCGTGATGAGATGATAACAGCAGAGAAGACTCTGATCAGACAGATACGCTGTTCACACTTGGTTTCATTTCTAGTTATACTGTGCGTCAGTTCCAACCCAGCAAACACGCAAGACCGTTACAGCGTCGTTTTCTTTAGAAAGCTGCACAAAATGGATGCAAATTGGTGCCAAGAAGGTACTGCATCTAACTGAAGCATTGTCTCTGTTAACCCTTGTCATGCTGAATAAGTGAAGATGCAGAGCCCACATCTAATTTTCAGCCAATCAGATTACTTGATCCAGGTGTTTTTTTTTTTTTTGTTTTTTTGTTGTTGTTTTTTTAACAAGATATTAAAATGACAAACAGTGCAGATCTAAATCAGCTGGCTTCTTCAGAAGCCAACTGATCTGGATCTATACTGTTTGCAAAAGTCGGGTATATCTGGGTTCAACAGGACACAAGGGTTAACGTTAACCATGCTGGGTAAAAAAAATCAGTAAAGGGCACTTTGTAATAGTCAATTTAATGCAGGATATATACGTATCAAGTGCCAAAACCTATTTTCTGGAAAAAAAAATAGGAAAAAATTATCATCAGTTTGTCACCTGCTGAATTTGTCCAGATAGTGCTAAAGATTGAGAAATATTCCAACAAAGGTAGTGCTAAAGATTGAGAAATATTCCAACAAAGGATAAAAGGGCAAAATGTGCCTCCGTATGATTTTTTTTTTAAATACAAATTCATTTATTTGCTATGAAAAGTTGATCAGCTATCACAGGTTCTTGCTCACTGAAACAACTGCCTTTGGTGTCGTTCGTTTTATTCATCTCAGGGGGAGTAATTTTGTCATCTGGCTTTCCATGAGATTCTGAAAATAGAAATACGAAGTCGATCTTGAAAAGTACATCATGATAAATGGATTTCGCGTTAAAACCCTGGTCCTGCTGGTCCCGGATATGCCCTGCCTTTTCAAACAGTGTAGGAGCTAACTGATCTGAATCTGCACTGTTTGTCATTCAGTGTTGGATTTTTTATCAACAACCTGGATCAAACAATCTAATTGGCTGACAATTAGAAGTGACATCTTAATTTATTCAGCATGGCATGGATTCTATCCGTGTCAGCGGGACTACATGGCTTTCGAGGAGAACCTGAAAACAGAGATGCAAAGTATATCTTGAAATGCACATCATATAGATAGATTTCAAGTCTAATTCGCGGAATTCAGAATGTATATGTAGGCGTAAGACCGAGACTCCCATTTTCTATCTGTAATGTGTTCTTTGTTTCCAAAGGTAATCTTTAGACTTTAGTTTTACTTCACTGCAGCTGGTGTAAGTGCCGTGTGGCGACCGTAGAACGTCATTCCGTACTTCACCATAGTGCAGATTATATTTTCATTTCCTTTTGGATCATTCGGCCCATTGTGGTATCTTTGAAACTGGAGTTCTGCTCATATGTACGCTAGAGGGCGTAAGCAGTGTTGCAAACTTCATTACTGCTTGTGAAGAGTCTCAATAAAACCGAGATTCCCATTTTCTATCTGTAATTTGTTCTTTGTTTCCAAAGGTATGCTTTAAGACTTTTATTTTACTTCACTGCAGCTGGTGTTAGTGCCGTGTTGGCGGCCGTAGAACGTCTCCCCGTACTTAACCATAGTGCAGATTATATTTTCATTTCTTTCGGGATCATTGGGTCAGTTGTGGTATCTTTGAAAATGAAGTTCTGCTCATGTATACGTTAGAGGGCGTAAGCAGTGTTGTAAACTTCATTACTGCTTATGAAGAGTCAATAAAACCGAGGCTCCCATTTTCTACCTGTAATGTGTTCTTTGTTTCTAAACATAGATATATATCATGTACATACTAACTGGGCGTTTCCTGGTTCTCGATTTTGAATGATTTTTTTTTTTTTTTTTTTTTTTTTTTTTCTGATTTTAGTGGACACGTTTTTTCCCTACAATCTTTTTTTAGCAATTCCTATTTACCCTTGGTCTAAAGGTATTACTTTTATAAAAGCGTTTATTTCGAAACAACTGACACACAATTTTATGCATACAAATGCAAATTCACAATTGGCTGTAGGATAAAATCATCATGACCATTGTCCAAATTCCTGGAAAAAATATAGAAAAAAATCCGGTACTCGAGTAGGAAAAAATCATTTCCTATCAGGACTTATAGTCTATAAATAGAAAGGTCGGAAAAAAACTATTTATATCGGGACCAAGCAAACACCCAGTGATACTGAAGACAAAAAAAAAACCGTCTGATTTGCACGTGTATGCTACTCTGGGTCATTGGTTTTCGAATAATTCATAAGAAACATTTTGACGGACAAATATGAACAATGCTCCATAGTCTCACCATAAGACGCATTTTATCCCAACACGTATTAGGAACCACGCAGGCAGGGACAATATCTTAGCTTGCATGCATAGTATTTGCCCTAAACATCTGGAGAAACAGGCATGAGCAAACAATGTTAACCCTGATCAGACGCCGCAAAAAGCGGCGTCTGATAGGGTCTACATTGTTTGTCATTTACCCAGCAGTTTTAGACGAGTATCACGATTTCACTATTTCAAAGTTTCGGACAATTATGATAAGGGATTAAAGTGTCCGAATATATAGCGGCTAATATGATATACACACTCAAGGTCCACTGTACCGTATATACCCAAAGTATTCGGACGCCTTAATTATTTACCATATTTGTTCTAAAATTTGAACAAGTACAAATTACTACCGATACCCCATTGTTGTGTCAAAAAAATGCTGGATGAGTGGCAAACAGTGTAGACCCTGATGAGACGCCGCGTTGTGTCCCGTCTGGGTCCACACTGTTGGCTCAGGCTTGTCTGTCCTAATACTTTCGGTATACACAGTATTCTCCAAAACTGTGAATAGCCCCAAATAATAACGAAAGCAGAGGACTTGTTAAGGAGGACTATTTAACGATAGTTCTGGGATATTGTTTCCAGTTTTCCCTAAGAATGAGGCGATTCTAATGTGTATCCTGTTACGAGCCAGGCGTAACGAGAAAGAAATGAAAGTGAAACCAGCAACAAGCTTTAACTTATTAACAATATTTATTCACAAAAAAATAAGACAAGATTCAAAACAGAAGAATGTAAGTAGACAGTACCTTTCAAGTTTATGTCACAAAGTCCCTCTGAAATAATCCATGAGAATTTATAAAACAAATCCTTTGAATATCAGTTTCTGATCCCACAATTTAATGTTCCTGAATTCAGAATTTAAGTCCAGAATGAATAAAATATTAAAGTAATCCAGTATAGAATAATTTCCATTGAAAGTATACAAAGATGCCCAGATGAAATTCTTCTCTCCTTATATAATATCACAGAACGTTCTAGAAAAAGAATTTACTACAAGCATCTCTTGTTTTCTAGGTTCCTTCAGGAAACTTCTAAATCTTCCATGACATGCCAAAAATAACTCAGTCCAGAATCAAGGCTGTAAACATCATGTTATTGTAAACATGTTGAACATTCCAGAAAGTTATTTTTGGAAACATAGTAAATAAAGCTATTTATGGAAACATAGTAAACATGTTGTTTAAAACAATTGAACACCCTGTTATATAACACTTCCCCTCTTCAGGGAAAAGAAAGATTTATGTAATAAAGCTTTCTTTTGCCATAAAATTATCATAAAATAAAATACTGATAAAGGCAATTATTATCTTATATATAGCAAGTTACAGGAAACCACAGATCAAGACATCATGCTCTGGACAAGGCATCAGGAATAATATTATCTTTTCCCCTGATATGCCTGATGTCAAGATTGTATTCCTGTAACAACAGGCTCCATCTGAGCAACCTCTGATTCTTGTTTTTCATCTTATGGATGAAAGTTAGTGGATTGTGATCACTGAAAACAACAATAGGTGAGGACGAAGAAGTCAGATAAACTTCAAAATGTTGAAGAGCAAGAATAAGAGACAAACATTCTTTCTCTACTGTAGAATAATTCTTTTGATGTTTGTTAAACTTTTTGGAAAAGTAACAAACTGGATGATCCACACCATTGTAATCCTCTTGCAGTAATACACCACCTGCACCAACATCACTCGCATCTACTGCTAACTTGAATTCTTTATTAAAATTTGGTGCCAAGAGAACCGGCTCACTTCTCAGTATGGCTTTCAGTTTATCAAAGGCATTCTGACAATCACTGGTCCACTTAAACCTCATTCTTTTACTAAGTAAATTAGTCAGTGGCTCAGCAATGACAGAAAAATTATTGCAGAATTTTCTGCAATAACCGGCCATACCAAGAAACCTCATCAGTTGTCTTTTGCATGTGGGCACCGGAAAATTTGAAATAGCTTCAACTTTAGCCTCTATAGGTTTAACCTGACCATGACCCACAACATGTCCTAGAAATGTTAAAGTTGCATGACAGAATTCACTTTTAGCAAGGTTTATTGTCAATTTTGCTTCACTTAGTTTATCAAAGAATACTTTGATAGTTCCAAGATGGTGATCCCATTCATCATTGTGTATGATGGCGTCATCGATGTAAGCATCGCAATGCTCGATTCCAGCTATTATGGTGTTGATTAAGCGTTGAAATGTTGCTGGAGAGTTTTTCATTCCGAAAGGCATTACTTTATAGTGATATAATCCATCAGGAGTAACAAATGCTGAGACCTCTTTGGCTCTTTCTGTGAGAGGAATTTGCCAAAATCCTTTCAGAAGATCAAATTTAGTTATATATTTTGAATTTCCAACTTTGTCAATACAGTCATCCATTCTTGGTATGGGAAAAGTGTCTGTTTTACTGAAATTATTGACCTTCCTGTAATCGGTGCACATCCGATATGTTCCACCAGGTTTTGGCACAAGAATACAGGGTGAACTCCATTCACTTTGACTTGGTTCAATAAAATCATTGTCCAGCAAATACTGAATTTCCTCCTTAAGATATTTTTGTTTTGTTGGGTTCATTCTATATGGATGTTGTTTGACAGGTTGTGAGTCCTCAACATTCACATCATGATAAATTTTGTCAGTCCTTGTAGGAATGTCCGGAAATAAGTGTTCATATTGATAAATTAACTGTTTCAGTTCTTTTCTTTGGACTGGATCTAGGTGTGAAAGTTTCTGGTCGAGATCCTTTAGAATGTCAGAATTCTGAAGTTTTGATGAAGCAGGATCAGATTTGATGAAGTTCATGTCTTCAGAGTTCATTTCACTTTGTTCCTGAGGGACTGAACTAACAACACTAATTGGTGTAACAGAAAAGCTATCCCTATCTATGTATTGTTTAAGCATGTTAACATGACATAATTGTTTTTGTTTGCGTCTCACAGGAGTGTTAACAATGTAATTTACATCACTTATCTGTTTATCTACAGTGTAAGGGCCGTAATACCTGGCTTGCAATGGTTTGCCAGGAATAGGCAAAAGAGCAAGTACCCTGTCTCCAGGCATGAATTGTCTTTCTTTTGCATTTTCATCATACCAACGTTTCATTTTCCTTTGTGCTGACTTAAGATTGGTCCGAGCAGCCTCACAAGCTCTAGACAGTCTGTCTTTAAAATCTGATACATACTGAAGTAAGTTCAGAGAACTGTCATCATTTGAGAGAAATTTCTCTTTCAAAAGTTTCAAAGGTCCACGCACAGTGTGGCCAAATACCAGCTCAAATGGGCTGAAACCAAGAGATTCCTGAACAGATTCTCTAACAGCGAACAACAACAAATGGATGCCCTCATCCCAATCTTTTTCAGTATCAAAGCAGTATGATCTGATCATATTTTTCAGTGTCTGATGAAATCTTTCAAGGGCACCTTGACTTTCAGGATGATAAGGTGACGATTTATATTGAGTAATGCCCAACTCGTGCATGACTTGTTGAAAAATTCCAGACATAAAATTAGAGCCCTGATCCGACTGAACAGACTTTGGGGGGCCTACAAATGTAAAAAACTTTACCAAAGCCTTAACAATGTTCTTTGTTTTAATATTCCTAAGTGGAATGGCTTCTGGAAAACGGGTAGAAGCACACATTATAGTGAGAAGATACTCATGGCCTGACTTGGTTTTGGGCAAGGGACCAACACAGTCAATAATTATCCTGCTAAAAGGTTCATCAAAAGCAGGTATGGGCTGTAAATGAGCTTTTGGTATTGTCTGGTTGGGTTTTCCTACCATCTGACAAGTATGGCAAGATTTACAAAATTGAGAGACGTCAGATTTTAACCCTGGCCAGTAAAAATGGTTAAGAATTTTGTGATAGGTCTTATTTATACCTAAATGACCTGACATGGGAGTGTCATGGGCCAAGTTCAAAATTTCAGGGCGATAAACCCTTGGAACCACTATTTGGTGGTTAACAGTCCACTCGTCTTCTGCTGAGACATCAGGAGGACGCCATTTTCTCATTAAAATGCCATTTTTGACGTAGAAACAGACTGGGACTTGATCTATTTCTTTTTCATCTAAAGCCCTTTCAAGCAAAGGCAAAATTTCAGGATCATTATGCTGTTCCTTACAATGCTGGGACCTTGACACCAAGTCATGACCTTGACCTTGGTCATTTAATATTGCAGAGTAATGACTGGACTCTGACTTGTTACGTAACTCTGTCTGTCTGTCAGACAAGCTGGATGAAAGAGAATTTGTAATCTCATGTTTAAAAGACTGACCCAAAAAGGTATCAATTAAATCAATGTCCCCATCATTCTGTTTTGCTTTCTTAGCCATGGCCCTAGTAACGACACATGATGGATAAAGATCAGGGATTTCCTGCTCAATGGGATCAGGTGGCTGATCAATACAAGGTATGTTAGTCAAAAGTGGGTTTACCACAACCTTATCTCCTGCTAAGTCATTGCCTAACAGTAAGTGAACACCTTTAAAAGGTAAAGAAGGTCGAACACCAACAGCCACTAAACCAGTTACCAAGTCTGAGGATAAATAAATGTTATGAAGAGGAACATTAACAAATCCACACTCTACACCGTGAATAAGGACACTTGTCCCAGAAGAAGTCTTCTCAGAAAAAGGCAGTGTATCTGCTAAAATAAGGGATTGAGAAGCTCCAGTATCTCGTAAGATTTTAATTGGGGTAGACTGGGCATAGTCACTATTTAGTGACACAAAACCATCTGATAAGAATGGTTCATAAATCTCCATAACAGAATCAGTCTCAGGCCTTTTGGTCTGGATAGGATCTTCCTCCTTAACACATGACTGTGGTTTTGACCGTAAAGAGGTAAGGCCAGTAGGTTTAAGCCCCTCTTGTTTTTCTTTCTTTCTTTTCAAATGTAAACATTCAGATATAATATGACCTGTCCTTTTGCAATAATTGCAAATTGGTTGAGATAAGGGATTTTGATCCTTGTTTTCACCAGAAGATTTGTGTTTAGGAGTAAATGTTTGTCTATAATTGCCAGATGGATTACTGGGACTATGTTTGGTTCCTGACTGTGGGAAAAATGGTCTTCTAGAGGGATTAGACTTATTAATAAAGGAAACCTTATGCGTTAAAGCATAATCGTCTGCAAGTCTAGCTGCAGCTTCCAAAGTTTCAACCTGTTTCTCATCTAAAAAGGACTTAATGTCTGAATTTATGCACCTTTTGAACTCTTCTACAAGCATGAGCTGCCTAAGTTTTTCATGATCAGAGCCAATTTTTTTCGAAGAACACCACCTGTCAAATAACTGTTCTTTAGTTCTAGCAAATTCAACATGGGTCTGCTCATTTTCTTTCTTACAGTTCCTAAATTTTTGCCTGTAAGCCTCAGGGACCAACTAATAAGCCTTAAGAATTAATTCCTTTACAGTATCATAACTGGAGCTCTGCTCGACAGTCAGCTGAGTATAAATTTCTCGAGCCTTCCCAATTATTACGCTTTGCAAAAGCAAGGTCCAATGCTCCTTTGGCCATTTTAAATTTTCTGCTACTTTTTCGAAATGAAGAAAATATTTGTCAACCTCTTTTTCTTGAAAAGGGGAAACTAATCTGATGTGTTTGGTAACGTCAAAATGAGTGCCAGAGTCTAAAGGTTGCCGTTTTACCGTCATGTTTTGTATTTCTAATTCTTTCATTCTTAATTCTGCATCAAATTTTAATTTTTCCCTTTCTATCTGAATTTGTCTTTCTTTTTCTCTCTCCCTCTCTTCCATTTCCAGCCTTTCTTTCTGCATTTGTCTTTCTTGTTCTAATCTTAATTTTTCAAACTCAATTTGCCGTTGAATTTCAAGCTCACGCATTTGCAATCCTGTCTGAGTTACCAGAACACGAGACAAAGCAGAAGAATCAAGAATTTCCTTATCAACCAAAAATTGGACCAAAATATTTTTTATTTCCTGTTTTAACATGAACTTGTTGACGGTAGTCAGTTCATAGTGAGCAGCAATATCCAACAAATCTGACTTTTTGGCCACATTTAACAGCTCCTGCGAAGGCGCAGCAATAAAAGCTTGAAGGTCGAACGACATGACTGCTTTTTGCTGGTTTTATCAAGTAAATTTATCAATCAGAGTTTATTTGTTGATATTTTTCAAAAGTCAATACTTGCTTTTTTATAAAACAAATATTTTTATATTTACTGAGATTTTTTAAAAGTCAGTACTTGTTTTATAGCAAACAAATATTTCTTTTTTTTTTTTTTTTCTTTTCTTTAAAAATCAATATTTGTTTTCTTTAAAAAGCTCAAACTTGTTTTAGCTCAAGAAAATGTTCGATCCCGGACGAGCCCCCAATTTCTGTTACGAGCCAGGCGTAACGAGAAAGAAATGAAAGTGAAACCAGCAACAAGCTTTAACTTATTAACAATATTTATTCACAAAAAAATAAGACAAGATTCAAAACAGAAGAATGTAAGTAGACAGTACCTTTCAAGTTTATGTCACAAAGTCCCTCTGAAATAATCCATGAGAATTTATAAAACAAATCCTTTGAATATCAGTTTCTGATCCCACAATTTAATGTTCCTGAATTCAGAATTTAAGTCCAGAATGAATAAAATATTAAAGTAATCCAGTATAGAATAATTTCCAGTGAAAGTATACAAAGATGCCCAGATGAAATTCTTCTCTCCTTATATAATATCAGAGAACGTTCTAGAAAAAGAATTTACTACAAGCATCTCTTATTTTCTAGGTTCCTTCAGGAAACTTCTAAATCTTCCATGACATGCCAAAAATAACTCAGTCCAGAATCAAGGCTGTAAACATCATCAAATTTTAATTTTTCCCTTTCTATCTGAATTTGTCTTTCTTTTTCTCTCTCCCTCTCTTCCATTTCCAGCCTTTCTTTCTGCATTTGTCTTTCTTGTTCTAATCTTAATTTTTCAAACTCAATTTGCCGTTGAATTTCAAGCTCACGCATTTGCAATCCTGTCTGAGTTACCAGAACACGAGACAAAGCAGAAGAATCAAGAATTTCCTTATCAACCAAAAATTGGACCAAAATATTTTTTATTTCCTGTTTTAACATGAACTTGTTGACGGTAGTCAGTTCATAGTGAGCAGCAATATCCAACAAATCTGACTTTTTGGCCACATTTAACAGCTCCTGCGAAGGCGCAGCAATAAAAGCTTGAAGGTCGAACGACATGACTGCTTTTTGCTGGTTTTATCAAGTAAATTTATCAATCAGAGTTTATTTGTTGATATTTTTCAAAAGTCAATACTTGCTTTTTTATAAAACAAATATTTTTATATTTACTGAGATTTTTTAAAAGTCAGTACTTGTTTTATAGCAAACAAATATTTCTTTTTTTTTTTTTTTTTTCTTTTCTTTAAAAATCAATATTTGTTTTCTTTAAAAAGCTCAAACTTGTTTTAGCTCAAGAAAATGTTCGATCCCGGACGAGCCCCCAATTTCTGTTACGAGCCAGGCGTAACGAGAAAGAAATGAAAGTGAAACCAGCAACAAGCTTTAACTTATTAACAATATTTATTCACAAAAAAATAAGACAAGATTCAAAACAGAAGAATGTAAGTAGACAGTACCTTTCAAGTTTATGTCACAAAGTCCCTCTGAAATAATCCATGAGAATTTATAAAACAAATCCTTTGAATATCAGTTTCTGATCCCACAATTTAATGTTCCTGAATTCAGAATTTAAGTCCAGAATGAATAAAATATTAAAGTAATCCAGTATAGAATAATTTCCAGTGAAAGTATACAAAGATGCCCAGATGAAATTCTTCTCTCCTTATATAATATCAGAGAACGTTCTAGAAAAAGAATTTACTACAAGCATCTCTTATTTTCTAGGTTCCTTCAGGAAACTTCTAAATCTTCCATGACATGCCAAAAATAACTCAGTCCAGAATCAAGGCTGTAAACATCATGTGAACATTCCAGAAAGTTATTTTTGGAAACATAGTAAATAAAGCTATTTATGGAAACATAGTAAACATGTTGTTTAAAACAACTGAACACCCTGTTATATAACAATCCTTAAAGCTTATTTCAGTTGAGAAATAAAAAAACATTATCCTAGAATTATTACCCAGTACGCTTCCTTAAGATGTCCTATGAAAACTCACAACCGGGAAGGTAAGATGTACTTTTACATACACGTAGTCATAGTAGCTTGGCAACTGTAAATAGGCACTGTTAAGACCCAGAACAGTCTGTAGTCAAGGTTTTAGCTATTTCGCGTTCCTTAAGCTGTAACTCCAGATAAGGCTCTTGTTTTCAACTGAAAACTAGAGCAAGTCGATGGCGCGCCATCGCATATCCCCGCGCCAGCGCCATCGCATATCTCTGCGCACATCAAAATTCTAAAAGTGTTCCTCCAGTCTCGTCAATAGGGCTTTTACCTGTGACAGTTTCAAGGTTCTAGCCTAAGAGAAGTTGTGTGACAATAAAAAAGGACCAAAAATCCTACTTTTTGACCTCTGGTGACCCCCAGACATGCCCCCGGGGCAAATGTTTGCACCACTGTATTCTTCTCGTCATTACCTTTAATTTGATATTCAACATGACTATGTACAAAATAGATTTTGGACTCTTCGGGGCCACACCCCCTGGCCCTGTCCCAAGTGGCTACATTAAAATTCCGAATGTGTTCCTACAGTCCTCATCCATAGGGCTATCGCCTGTGAAAATTTCGGAATTCTAGCTTAAATGGTCTAGGAGCAGTGGTGTGACATTACAGACGGACGTACGTACGGGTGGACGTCCGAACGGACGGACGTACAGCCGGCACACGAATGGGCATATATTGGGTTTTTACACTATTCCCTTTATTCCGTAGACTACTAGTGGATACTTTTAACGTACTGTTGGGTATTTCTTAACATAGAAAATACCCAATAAATGCCTGAACGAACGTCCGTCCGGACGGACGGACGAGGGTATCACAATTTCCCCGCTTTTTATTCGAAAAGCGCGCGGATAATTACTCGTACTTTTCTTATTTCTGACTGAACAAATAATGTTGTGGTACCCATTAGAAGTGCCTCGCCGAGGGGCTTCTAATGAGTACCCACAACATATGTTTTCATGCAGAAATAAGTAAACTTTGAAACAAATAAACAAATTATACTAGCAGTTTTAAAATTCATAAAAGTTGCTAAAAGATTTGACTAATTATCCAATTGTTTTTATTAGATTTCCATACATATCGTTATTTTGCTCGTGCTTAAAGCTAATTGTGTCATCCTCTTTAAACATTGTTTAAATAAAAAATAAATAAAATATCAGCATATCAAAAAGATTGCACTGTCAAAGACCACATCCTCTTTATTAAATATGTTCTATTTCTAACTTGTTATGTAAAATGCTTGTTTTGCACCATTGTACCTTTAAATGAATGTATATCATGCTGCAGGGAGAGGACTGTCTAATGTTGTTATAACTTGTGTCCAATCCCTTTGTTTAAAATGCAATAAAATATGACTTATCTAATCTAATCTAATCTAATCTAAGAAAAATAATGCAATGAAATATGATTAATCTAATCTAAAGCCCCGTTTATATGCATTAAGTTTACCCCTAGGGGTAAATTTACCCCTATGGGTAAATATTTGCCCCACCTTGTTAAATACCTCTATGGGTAAATGGTTGCGTTTATATGTGTTTTAGAAAGAAGGGGCAAATAATAGTTTTCTTTTTATTTAAAAGCTTATCTATAATAGCAGCACTGTTTCTTTCACCTGAGAATATTTAGCAGATGACAAACTGATGTTATTTTTCTTATTTTTCCAGAGATCTTGATTTGACATTTCATGCAAATTGTCTCCATTGATGACAGTCTGCCGGCATAAGATATCAAACTTGTATCCTGAGAAAAATAACAAAAATAACAAAAATATTTCAAAATGTCATCTGGTGAACATTTTACCCAGGTGCTTAGCGTTAATCTGTATTATCAAGCTTCAGATACAAGAAGTAGGGAAAGAAACTTTTTGGTGAACAAAAAACGTATTATTTGGTGGTCAGTAATATAATGTTCCCGATTTTACTGCTGTATTCCAAAATGTTTAGCTAATATTCCACAGGAGCAAGACAGGGAGGGGGCGGCGGTGGTTTCGGTGAGGCGAAGGTGTCCTGTAGCTTTTGTCACAGTATAGACCCTGATTATGACCAGATGTGTAAGCAGATGGTACTTATTTTTTTTTCCACGCATCAGCTATGTGATCCAGACATGAAACAAGCATTAATCAACGTCACTAACTGGTAATAATCAAGAAAAGTGATAATAATAATATATAAACATTAATTATTTGACATCGCTTTTTATAATTCAGGTTAGGCTGTATGAAAATGTTGAATGTTGGCATAGGACCTGAAACTGGGAATACCAGGGAACTCTATTCTGGTGACATAGATCTGCACAGTCTGGTCAGGGTATTTCCTATTTACCGATGGGATTCTACATATAAAGATAAACTAATTGTTCATCGGAAATGACTGTCCATGATCATTGCAAACCCCTTTGTTAGTATTTAGTGTGTTTGCAGATGGCTCAAGTGATTGTCACATATTAAACTGTTGAAATATCATGTGTGTGAGTACCTTAGACCATAATCAGACCGTGCGGAGATTGTTGAACAGATAAACAGTCTGATCTGGTACCATTTTTATATCCCCTGGTAGTTTTTGTTTAGTCATCAACCTTTACCACTCTGGTTCTCTGGGCGAAATTAACAGATGCCAAATTGGTAGTATTTCTGTGTTTTTTTTTTTTTTTTTTTTTTCCTCAGAAAATAAAGGGATTGCACCATTTTCTTGAAATGTCAAAGCCTATTTTCTGGGAATAATTAGGAAATGTTTTAAGTTGTTGTCTGCTAAAAATTTTACCCTCAGCGATAAGCGTTAAGAAATGGGAACGATAAGCGTTAGAAATGAGAATTAATTTTAGTCATCAAATTGGTTAAAAAATACTGCGAAAACTTTCTTGATGACATTAACTATTTAATTATAGATCAGCACAAAAGTGTGCTACTTGATCAGCACCATAATAACTATAAATCATATTTGCCTTGAATCAGTATCCCAACTGCTACTAGCATAATAGTATTGTTGTCAAATAACTCACTTCTGACCACAACTTGCAAACATAAATTTGTGACTGAGAAGATACAAGTATATTTGCAGACATCAAGTAAATAAACAAATAAAATTTATGCAAATATGCAAAATAAACATTGTATACATGTATTTTGAGGCATTCCAAACATATTTACAAAATTTACCCTTATGGGTAAATTAAACATTGCGTTTACATGACGAAATATACCCCTAGGGGTAAAATACCCCTAGGGGCAAATATATTTACCCCTACCCTTGAGCTGGGGCAATTTACCCACGTGGGTAAATTTTGCCCCTAGGGGCAAATGCGTTCACATGACAAGTTTACCCCTAGGGGTATATTTGCCCCTAGGGGTAAATTTGTCCCTGGGGGCAAACTTATGCATATAAACGGGGCATTAGAAAAATGTTTTGTGGATACACACTCTTATCTTGAGATAGGAAGCGCGCGAGTAGTTTTGTTCGGTTTATACTTGTGCGATATGTCTACAATAACGTAATAAGCCTAAGTATTGGGACATATAGCCCTTTGTAAACAGTGTAGACCCAGATCAGTACGTGGCGTCTGATCAGGGTCAGTACATACAGCAATATTTTAGACATATCAAGAGGTAATAGAATTAACAATTTCAAATTTTAGGACAGGTATGGTAAGTAGATAAGGTGTCCCAATACATTGGGTAAATACGGTAATTTTGTTCCTGTGATAAGGATGTTTTCTCGTGACGCTAGTAAAAGATACAAGATACAAGATATTTATTACGAATTTTCGGCTCACATAGGAGCATATACAGATGCATCAAAATGTACTAACAAATGAATAATCAAGGAAAGAGTTCCAAATGACAGAAAATAATTACTAAGAAAGAAGGACAGAAACAATGTAACAAACGAAAAGAAAAAAACAAAAAAAACAAAAACAAATCTATTATGATCTATATTATATAGTAAATGCTATCTATTGTTTATCTATATACCCTATTCTCCCAAATGCGTCCGCTGGCGCATGCCTCTCAGCAAGGGTGCCCACCAAAATCACTGGAACAAAGTGATCCAGAGCATACCGTCCTACTGCTTGTACCCTCCACAACCACCTCGACCAGCGAATCCAGTGCACAAGAACGTAGCCGTGTACCCAAGACAGCTCCCCTGAAACTTACTACGGGGTGCGCTTGCATACCCCATCGCTAAATAACATTATTTGTCAGTATGGACACAGCCGGGGGACAGGCAGCATGATAACATCAACTTTTGAAATGACATGAATTATCATCAGCATGTATATGACATAAATATTACAAAACGTGAACCTTGCTGTACTATTACTACGAAAGAATACGTTTCCGTAAGTATATCCTGATTCTCTTAATTTTAAATCAATGTTTATGCAATGCAGTATAAGCACATACACAAAAAATTGAAAACATACGTACATGAGCATGCACACGTGATGCAGAATATTTTATCATGTCTCCGTCATTAAAACGTTAGGCTGTTTAACAAGACTTTAGTAGTCTAAATTCATATGAACAAAATTAGCTAGTTCTTGTATTATTTTGTCATTTTCACAAATTAAAAGCCAGAAACATATATCAGAATTGCTCATCATATTAAAGTTTCTACAGTTATTGACCACAACTTTAATAAGGTGTAAAAGAATACAATGAAGCCCACAAGCACTTAATCCATAATATACATACAGTCCCTGGCCAAAAATCATCTCTTATCTTAAACCATTGTAGACTGAATGAACTCCCACACACTATATATAGGAAGATTCTAATTTCAATTTTAGGTATGTCAGGCTATGTGATTTAGATATTCCTATAGAAAAATGGTTGCACTATTTGCAAACAGTGGAGACCCTGATCAGACGCCCCGTTCTGCGGCGTCTGATCTGGGTCTGCACTGTTTGCAAATACCCTTTTAGGGGTCTCCAGACTACAATTGATTAAGAAAATGTTACCATAAGACTTGTCATCACAAAGCTTTTATCCACGTAAAATTCACACATTTGAAAGCAAGTGGATTTGGACCCAGCCAACTAAAAGGGTTAGCATCGCTTTTCTTATTTATCGAAAAGCGAAAAGACAGCACATTCGTGTATGCTGGCTGTGAAGGGGAAACACTTTGTTTATTGAATTCTTGTTTTAATAACGACACGTTAACCCTTGTGGGTCATTTTAGCATGTCCCAAAGAAAGGGAGAAAAGAGACAGAGAAGCTAGTACACCAGAAAAAAGAGAATTAGAGTAAAATGAATGATAGTGCAAAGACAAGAATACTGACCAGCCCCTTTCCCGCCCCCCCCCCCCCCCCCCCCCCCCCCACCTACTTGTATTTGCAGCAGGTCCTTGAGCCATGTACTAAATGAGCCCCTTTTTAACAGAAAATGGCCAACGTCATGACATCCGCGCTGCCTGATCAAAATCGACGCTGGTTGCGATTATAATAATGATAATATACATGGTCATTAAACACTATATTAGTGGGCCATGCCATGACTGAATGAGTCCTATGGCCTATAGAATGGGACACTGGCAAACGTTGTAGCCCCAGATGAGACGCCACAAAACGCGGCGTCTAATCGGGATCTACATTATTTGCATTAATTACATGAAAAGAGTGTGTACCCGGAATAAATGGGTTACCCGTAAACAAACAACGTCAAAACAAATGTTCGTAATTACGATGCTTCGACGTCGCGATGTTGTGTGTTGGCATCGGAGGTGAAGATGCACTGGAAGATAGATAGGTCAGAGCGGACAACGAATGTGTAGCCTACATCCCACAGTCTGATCAGGGGAAATACTGTTTTTCGACATCACGAAAACATACCTATATAATTTTTACTCCCTTAAACCCCACTTTTATATAGTAAAACTGGGGTTTACAGGGGTATACATTATTTTTTTCTTATTTCTACTCAAAAAAAATAGATTGTGGGTACTTGTTAGAACCGCCTCGGCGAGGCGGTTCTAACGAATACCCACAATCTATGTTTTGAGCAGATATATGAAAAATATCAATTTTTTTATATGAAAATTTTCATTTTATTGGTGGTAAAATTTTCAGTATATTTGAATAGGCATGTTTTCGTAATGAGGGGAAATGCTGTTTTTCGATGTATACTGCACCATGCCCTTATCAGACCGACGGATATTTAGGTCTTCGCTGTAGGCATATGCTGTACCATAGCAAACACATACCGTAATCGCATCGTTTGGGCGTCGCCGTGACGTCGTAGCGACGTTTTGTGTTCGCAGGGAAGCCTCGAGTTGCTTATAGCCCGGTTCAATTTATCCGCTTTTTGCTATGCACTGAATTTAGAAATTCGAGTCCTGAGACTAAATTGTGTTCATCGACTGTACATCTATAGATTAATACGTATATACTATACCTTAATCGTCTTTGTTGTTTATTTTGCTCCCTATCTTGTACCCAAGATATCCTCCTATAGCCAGCCCTCCTATAAAAGCTAGACTAGCTATCACTAAAATCACTGTGCCCTTAGCTTCCACCTCTAAGCCGTCCTTGCCTACTTCTATATCCAAGGCAGACATGTTGATTGCTACAAAGGTCACTCACTCACAACAAAAATAGACTAGTTTCGGTTTCAACAGAATATGCCTAATCAATAGTCATACAGCAATCAGCTATCTCAATATCCTACATATGTTTTGTGTAAACGGTTCGCCCCTATCAACGGTTAGCGTTCACCAATCGAACATACACCCGCGATTAAAAATTTAGAGGTTGATCAAGGGAAAACGAACTTTAATCCAACAATGCAGCCTCTGTCTTTTTCACGTGTCTTTTCAAAAACTCGCGTTTTTTCTTCAAATATGCTATTCGGAGTCCTTTTAAATTATATCCAACAACTATACCAACAAAAAATGCTACACCTATTAACACAGTCGCTGTTTTCTTTTCAAGTGTGCTCGATTCGACTACTACATCCACACCTACGCGTGTCATTGCAGCCATATTACTGTGAGGTACGCTCGTTTTGATAAAATTTAAGGTATGGGACGCTTGTACTGTCAAATCTACTGCACTACACTCGGGGCAAATTCAGCAGAAAACAAGCATTTCATGCAAGAGGCAATGCGCATGAAATGTCAGCACCTATTTTCCTGGTAAAATGAAGAATACTGTTTCAAAATGTCGTCTGCTGTTTTCTTTTTTTTTTTTTTTTTTGTTTTTGTTTTGTGTGTGTGTGTGTGTGTGTGTGTGTGTGTGTGTGTGTGTGTGTGTGTGTGTGTGTGTGTGTGTGTGTGTGTGTGTGTGTGTGTGTGTGTGTATTTCTTTTGAGCATTAATACGAATTAAAATTGAAACTCAGCATGAGAATAATAAACCTGCGCCCAGCGAAGATGTAGATCAGCTGCACATCCACGACGTCTGATTCAATAATTTCCAATAGACTCCTCACATCCTCAGCTTTCCACACAACGCCTAACAAAGAATCTTGTGAGGCTGCGCAGATGCGCTCGCTGGGCGCGCATGTCATAAGGTCAGTTATTCAAGTTACGACTCAAATGTCCCAATCAGCCTAATTACAGCATTTAATGAATGTCTCGATGCGATACCTCTGAAATCAGTACACGTATGTCAAGCGACTAACTAGGAAATGCGCTTAAATATGAAAAAAAAGTGCGACTGTGTACTACACAAAACAGCGCTTATCTTTGGAAAACTGATTTTTGCGCTTATGTTGGAAAAGAGCTTTATACAACCAGTCTCGCTTTTCATGAACATTTTTTTTTTAAACTGCGCGTATGCCTTATGCAGGTCTATTCTTTCTTCTGTCTTAACATGACAACCTAAGAAAGATGTATTTATTTATCTATTTATCTATTTATTTTATAACAATAATACGACATGCTAAGATACAGTGGCATCTCTACTAACGGTCACTTCTCAACAACAACCACCTCCCTAAAATAACCACTTTTCTGATTGTCCAAAGATCAAATTCTTCTATATTAACCTCTCTACAATAGCCAACTCCGTGCAACAGCTACTTTTTACAAAGTCAATTTTGCTAAAGCATAAGAACCAAATTTTCAAATCGTATATCTACATTACGAGGAACTTGCTGAGTACTGTATTTACCCTAAATATTCGGATGCTCTAACTATACACCGTACCTATCCTAAAATCAAAGCTTGCACATCTGGCTATTATATTGTCTAAAAGTTCCCAGTGCAGACCCTGATCAAACATAGTGTCTAGAAGTTCCCAACGCAGATGCTGATCAAACTGTTCTGATTTTGATCTGGGTCTACACTGTTTGCTCAGGCTGTATCATGTTGGAATATTTAAGGTAAATATGGTAGTCTGCGATCAAACAAATTGACTATTCTGCGGGCTGCGGGTTGCGGGCTGCAGGTTGCGGGCTGCGGGTTGCGGGCTGCGGGCCATATATAACTGCTGCCTTGTAATAAGATCATTACACAAGAAAACTGAAATGATTAAATTTATACTTTTTTTTTTTTGTTTTGTGTATAATACATCAACAGAATATGATCATTGAATACATGCACATGTATGTCTGTATGAAACTGATAGATAGCAAGATAGCAATGCCTTAATTCTTTGGAATAGATTATTATCAGGACATGTGGCTTTTACTGGCCACTTCATGAGAAAGTGTCCCCTTGGAAACATGTGACATGCACTTAAGAAAATACGGATCAGTCTTACTTGTATTCTCTGTGGATAGCCAGGCCAAGTAGCTACTGTATGCCATCATCAAAGACTCTGCTCTGATCAGCCTGCACAGATGAACAGTCTGATATGACTTGACTTATCGCAAATCATCTTAAAGGTATATTTTCTCTAACTACTGCCCAGATATAGCTGAATGAAACAATGCAAACACTAATTTTACAAGGTTTAACATTCTATGAAAAAACTTTCAGACAAATTAAACCTATGAAAGTTTACTAACAAGAGCTGTCAGCAGACAGCAACAGGGTGGGGGGGGGGGGGGGTGGAAGGAGGTCATAATTGTCATTGTGCTGCTGAATAAAACTTTGGACCCATATCTATAATCAGACTGAACATGAACCAAATTGAAATCCATCATATGGTTTTGAAATTTGAGCTTTTAAAAAGTTTTAACGTAAAACTTTAGCGTAAAATTTGTCTGTGACCTTGACCTTTCAGCCATAGTCATAGGTGGGGGTATAACTGAATAAAACCTCTGGACCTATAACCATCATCATACCCAATATAAACCAAATCAATCATATAGTTTTGAAATTATGGCCTCAAAAAAATCTTAAAAGATGAAATTTCAGTCTGTGACCTTTACCTTAAATGCATGGGCATAGACAGGGTATTGCTCGATAAAACTTTGGACCTCTATCTGTCATCATGCAAAATCTGAATCACATCCATCATTTGGTTTGGAAAGTATGAGCTCTTAAAAACTTTAACGTAATACTTTATTTGTAAAATTTCAAAGTCTGTAACCTTGACCTTAAGATTATGGGCATGGGCTGGGGTATTGCTGAAAGAAACTTTGGACTATTATATCTATCATCATAACAAATATGAAGCAAATCCATCATACGGTTTGGAAAATATGAGCTCTTTAAAAACTTTAACATAATATTTTATTTGTAAACTTTCAAAGTCTGTGACCTTTCAAAGTCTGTGACCAATTACTTAAGTATTTCTTCATGAATTTCATTTTTATTCCTAATATATTAGTATTGGGAATGAGTAATATGGGATTGTGAATGAGTGAAATTTGTTAATTAATGACAGAGTTATGGCCCTTTTCAGTTTCTGAAAATTGGTTTTTGGCCCTTAGTTCCTTTACTTCTGGAACTATCTGAATGGAACTTCATGGATATATAAAGGATCAAAGGTTACATACTAGCACAAAAGCCACAACTCTGGTTGCATTTGTACAAGAGTTATTTGCCCTTGGCTCTTCTGCAAAATTCACTTCACATGCTTCAAAGAAATTATTAGTAAGTTTCTGACATTCGTGCTTGTATTGTCTATTCTTGGATAGACTATTGTTTTAACGAAATTAACTTTTATCAAAATTTAGTCATCTTTGCTCTGAGTTATACTGCCCCACAGTGGCGGGGTATCATGCAGTGTTTGCGATGCTTTTATTATTAAAGCACAAGGTACTACATTGTATTTACAATGTTAGATTGTTAAATTTCCATTATAATTACATTATCTTTTTCTTTCAAAATTGCAAAAGAAAATGATGACTAACAAGACCAAAAAAATGAGATAGCAAAAGAAAAACTGCAGTATGTTTACAGCAATCTTTCCTTGAGCTTTAACAGCATACGTAAGGAAGTGGAGGTTTAAGGGGGAAAAAATCCTTTTAAACCATATTTTTATATTCTTCAACATTTTTTTTATAGTGTTTTGCTTCAAACAGTGGAAACGTTGTTAAGGTCGAAAGTAATTTTTGTTGGTTTGTAATTGCCTTCTAACACCTACCCCGATTCCTCCCATAATAAGACAAAACAAAAAATTGTATCACTGGGCAGAGTCCTTTGTTCTTCTTTCTTTGTACCTTACTATATTTCATTTGTATATCAGGACCAATGGAAAAAACAGCTATGGAGAGTCTGATCAGTGTCTTCACTGTTTACTGCATACATATTTCATTGCACCTCCAGATGTTGTTTTTTTTTTTCTTCAGCTTTTAGGATACTTACTGGTACATGTACTGAACTTTTTTTTCTCAAGGAATTGTATTTTAAGAATGGAAAATATTTTGCCTATCTACTCCCAGGAACATTCATAGGCTGGCAAATGCAAAACAAATTATTCAATAAGCCTGGCTTATTGACTGGTTCATCAGGACAAATCTTTCAAATTAAGTTAAATTATTGCAGGTCTGCCTTTTTTCACCTGTCAGCATCTTGAACTTTGTTTTGGTCCTGAATGCCAGATAAGCTGTGTCATGAGAAAATATATGTTTCTTATGATATTCTTGTGTCCCCACCACCCCACCCCCACTCTGCAAAGACCCAGCCTGGGACCTGCATATTTACCAAGTCTGATTAGAGATCTCGTCAGTTTTGTCAGGCACAAGCTTTGATCAGGTTGCGAGGGTGTACAGGCTGTTCAGAGGCTCAGATAGTTGCACATAGATTCTTTACTACAATGCACATGGTATTAACAATTGTACATTGTTCTTTCTTTCCTTTTTTATTGGAGTAGGCGGCAGTGGGGAGGGGGGTAATAAGAAAAATAACATTGATCACAAATTTTTGGCTTAACATATACTATTGCTGGCAACCTGTGGCCCGCATGCCCGCAGCCCGCATGCCCGCAGCCCGCATGCCCGCAACCCGCAGCCTGCATGCCCGCAAAATAGCGATTCCAGCGATCAAATGAGTATTTCAAGGAGCTTGATATGGTGAAGACATCTGACTCAGTTCATCTATGCAAAATAAACAATCATCGTTGTTTCAATCAAAATGATGTTCAAATCTGATTAAAAGCAGACATGCTTATCACCTTATTGTCACATAAATCACCACCAGAAGGCTCTTATGGAACGCCGTAGCTGTCTTATATGGAGCAAAGCCTCGTGTTTTGTTACTCTATGTGGTTTTGTCATCCTTTTATACGACTTTGATATTGCGTTTTGTGGTTTCAGTATTGCGTTATATGATTTTATTGTATTCGTTTCTAAATAAAGTTTTTTCATACGACATCGCCTTCTAAAATTAGATTTAAAAAATATAAGACTGTCATGGGTTTAAGGGGAAGATAGAAAAACCCGTCTCGAGGGTTACTGTCTGGTATTACGGGGCTTGCCGAGTGATGTCAGACTATGATCCCGAGGGACGTTTTTCCATCTGTCCCTCACATTTGTGATAGATTCTTTTTCTTGCATACCTTACATTTCTGAAATTAGGTATTAGATATAATGCAGTCACTTCGATTGCAGACGTCCGCCATATTGTAATGACAATACCGTGACGTGTATTGACGTCATTACGGTCAGTGATGTCAACCTTAACAATGGCGTACCGTGACTTCCAAAACAGTGTTTATCAAACACGTGAAAAAATGTCGATTTTATCTTTCCCATGTGACGGATAAGAGGGTGTGAGATAAGATTTGCTAGCATCGGTGTAATTTTCAGAAATCCTTATCCGGTAAGCAAGAAAAAAATATTCCGAACCGTGCTAAAATGCCCCAGATAAAGCACAGTTGAGTTTTGGTAGTTCCTATTTGAGCACGGGAGAGCGCAGCGAGCGACTGCTCAAATGGGTACAACCCAAACTTAACTGTTCTTTATCTGTGGTATTTGAGCACAGTTCGGAATGATTTATTTCTTTTCTAACATCCCTCATTGAGCGAATTTGTGCATAAATGAGATTTTTTTATTATTATTTAATTAATTATTTATTTATGTTATTTACTTTTTTATCATTTTCATTATTATTCCCCGACTTCCCCATTGGTAGTTTACTATTACTCTTTAGCATCGTGTCACATGTTACGTAGTTACAGGGTTCGATGGTGAATAATTTTAAGTGATTAACTTTTGTCTTCGAACATGTCAACAATACGAGATGGAAACAAGAAGTAAAGCGAATGGTTTTGAATGGTATAAACTGCAGAGGAACTCATAATGGTATAAACTGCAGAGGAACTCATTTAGTAAAAGAAGTCAAAGAACTGCAATGTTCATAGATCATTTTCTATCTTACTTATATAATTAATCATGTATCTGACTGTTTCGGCCAATATTACATGCTAGCGGTCATAGTTACAAGGGGCGCAACTCTCGCAACAGTTCTATGATTGGTTTCCCTTCGATAGCGCGTGGCGAAATTCCTATGCTCAAATACCCTAGATAAAACACGATTAGAAATGTAAAGACAAAGAAGGAACAGCACATGCAGGGCTGTTAGAAACGGGACTTACACTACGTACCAGCGTGCTGGATCTCATTCTGTTATTTGAATTTTGTTCAAGTACGGGAACCAGTGTTGTAGTTTGACCAAATTCTGGAGCAACAGCGACACAGGAGCTTGAAGTTATCATTATTATCATATAAACGCCTATACGATTCTTTGAAAATCATATAGTTTTACCAAGAAAAGAAAAATATAATTTCATGCTTCTGTAAACAGCAATGACGGATGAAACCACAGCAGGCGGAAATGCCACGGAAAATATCAAGAAGGAAAATTCGAACGTAAACGTTTTGCATCTTTATCGGACAAAGATTTCTGCCCAGACGTTGCAGTTCGCGCGTTTAGAGCATATCTAAAAGAGAAAATCAGTCTGTATGTCATTCAGTAGTTGTTATATAATACAAAAATTGTTGACTATTGAGTCATTGGAAATAATGTGAAGTCGACCACAGAATACCAATTATTATCTCGGCTTCTCCTCGGCCAATATTGGTTTTCTCTGGTCAACATAACATCATGTGTAACGATATGGTAGTTAACAATTTTATAATGTTTAATTCAACAGAGTTCATCAATTGTTTGTTAAATAACTTATTTTAGCTGTCTGGCAACAGTGACAAGTAATGGTGACCAGTTCTTTACCTCAGCCAGGTTATTTGCTATAGTATCAAAAGTGATGTTGACCGATCCTTGACCTTAGCCAGGCTATTTTTAACAAGCACTAGCTAATATTATCAAACATCAGGATGATAAAAACTTGTGGTAGCCAGTTTCAGCCAATCAAAGAAACCATATGAGAAAACAAATTGTCAAATTACGTATAAAGTACTATTATCCCCATACAATGCTTATTCAGGGGGTGGTGAGGTCGGCCTCGGTGGCTTAGTTGGATGCGCGTCTGATTGGTGATCAGGAGGTTGCGGGTTCGATCCCGCCGGGTCGGCAACATTCTGTCGTGGAGATTTGATCATGAAATATTTTCTACGGTCATTCCTTTCCGCTGATTCAAGGACAGTTGTTAGTTTCTGGCGAAAGAATGTGCACAGTATTGGTTAACCGCCTAAATGACTAAGCTTGCCCACTAAACGTGTGGCTTGGTAATTTGTTTGTTTGTGTTGAGGTTTTACGGCCCAGTCAACCCAATGGGGTCATGTCGAGCGCGGTCAGTTTACCTAACCACACGTTTACTGGGCAGGCTTAGTCCTCTAAGCGGTTAACCAGTATTGTGCACATTCTTTCGCCAGAAACTGACAACTGCCCTTCTTGAATCAGCGGAAGGGAGAGAATGACCGTAGAAAATATTTCATGATCAATCTCCACGAAAGAATGTTGCCGACCTCGGCGGGGGTTGAACCCGCGACCTCCTGGTCTCCAGTCGGACGGCGCATCCAACTGAGCCACCGAGGCCGGCGTGTGGCTTGGTAAACTGACCACGCTCGACAGGACCCATTTGGATTGACTAGGCCGAAAAACCTCAACACAAAACAAAATATCCAGGGGGCGGTCGGGTGTGGCGAAGTTGTGTATCTAACGTCACCGGGGCGTCCAACTGAGATTGGCTTACAGCTGGGCCAGGCCTGCTATCCTTGTAGCGGGTTAGGGTGGAGGGGGAATGTATTTATTTCTTCTGTTTCTCACTTTTATTCCTATTTCTCTTTCTTCCCTTTCCCTCTCTTTCATCTCCTCTACCATCTCTTCTATCTCTTTTCTCATTTTCTCTGGGAGACGACACAAAATGACCAACAAGGTTAAAGTGTCGTTAAGCCCCAACTCAATTAAAAAAACAAAAAAAAAAAAAAAAAAAAAAAAAAAAAAAGCTTATTCAGGTAATAGTAGCGACTAAATGAGAACAAATACAGCAGTTATCCCGTATTGTTTTCTTCTTTTGAAAACTAGCAGTTATTCCGTATTTTGTTTTATTTATTTATTTAAAAGCTTTGCGGTCGGTGCGACTAAACGTTTGCTTGTATGTCTTATCTGTATTGCATACTCTTACTACTGTCCCAGTACCAGTCCTACTAAAATGACATAGCCCTCAGCTGTCCCAGTACCAGTCCTACTGATAAGACGGTCCACTACTGTCCAAATACCAATCCTGCTGATACGACGCAGTCCACTAATGTCCCAGTTGTAGTCCTACTGACATGTTACAGTCCATTACTGTACCAGTACCGGTTCCACTGATATGATATAGTCCCCTTTAGCCCCAGTACGTCCTGCCGTCGGGGACACATTCCACTAGTGCCCCAGTACTAGAAATACAGATACCCTACAGTCCCAGTACCAGTCCTAATGATATACTGTCCAAGTACCAGTCCTGCTGATACGATACAGTCCACTACTGTCCCAGTTGTAGTCCTACTGACATGGCGCAGTCCACTACTGTACCAGTACCAGTTCCGCTGATATGATATAGTCCCCTTCTGCCCCAGTACAAGTCCTACTGAAGCGACACAATCCACTTGTGCCCCAGTACAAGAATTACAGATACCCTACAGTCCACTTTTGTCCTAGTACAAGTTCTAATGATATGATAGAGCCCATTACTCCTCGAATACCTGTCCTACTCATACAACACAGTCCATTACTGTCACAGTACCAGTTCTACTGATATGACACAGTCCATTATTGACCAAGTACCACTCCTACTGATATGATACAGTCCACCACTGCCGAAGCACCAGTCATATCGATACTACACACTCCACTTCTGTCCAAGTATCAGTCCGACTGATACGACACAGTCCACTACTGTCACAGTACCAGTCATACTGATATGATACAGTCCTTTACTATCCCAGTACCATTCCTATTAATATGGCATAGTACATTACTGCCCCAGTACCAGTCCTACATATGGATACAGTACATTACTGACCAAGTACCAGTTCCAGTTCTGTTGACACAGTACACTACTGTCATATTACCAGTTCTACAGATAATACCCGGCCCACTTCTGTCCTAGTACCAGTCTTATTGATATGATACAGTCCACCAATGCCCAGTACCGTCATATTGATACGACGACACAGCCCTCTTCAGTCGCAGTACTATTTCTACTGATATGATACAGTCTACCACTGCAAAGTACCAGTCCTACTGATACGACAACCAACTTCTGTCCTAGTGCGAGTCCTACTGATCTGATACAGTCAACTTCTGTCTTAATACCAGAACTATTGATACGATAGTCCACTACTGCCCCATTACCAGCCCTACTGATACCCTCCAGTCCACTTCTATTTATCAGTAGTATTTAGCCCCCGAGATATGACACAGTACACCACTGCCCCAGTTTCATTCCTACATACATGTATACGATACAGTACATTTCTGCTCCAGCATCAGTTCTATTGATATGATACAGTACACGACTCTCCCTTAGCTAAAAAAAGGTAAAAGAAATCTTATTGATACTACACAGTCCATAACAGTCCCAGTATCTGTCTTACTGATATGATATTTTCCATCAGTACCCCAGTACCAGTCAAACTGATACGACACAGTCAACTATTATTCCAGTACTAGTCCTGTTGATATGATACAATCTACCGCT
This sequence comes from Anodontia alba, assembly GCA_964016985.1. Classification (NCBI taxonomy): domain Eukaryota; kingdom Metazoa; phylum Mollusca; class Bivalvia; order Lucinida; family Lucinidae; genus Anodontia; species Anodontia alba. Next base: position 81,330,445 of record OZ024827.1, read on the forward strand.
GCCCCCCTTCCCCCAGATCAAGTCATATTGATTCGACTACTGCCCCATTTCCAGTCTTACCTATACGATAAAGTACAGTTCTGCCCCCAGGATCAGTTCTATTGATATGACACAGTACAGAACTGTCCCATTGTCAGCCTTACTGATACTACACAGTCCACAACTCTCCAAGCTTTAATCTTATTGACATCATACAGTTCACCTATACCCAAGTACCAGTCTTACTGATACGACACAGACTACTGTTCCCGTGCCAGTCCTATTGATACAACACAGTCGACCTGCCCCACTACGAGTTCTTATGATACCCTATATACCACTACTTCTCTAGTACCAGATCTACTGATAGGACATAATCCACTACTGCCAGAGTATCAGTCATATTAATAACCTACATTCTACCCCTGTACCAGTCTTACTGATACCTTACAGTCAACAACTGCCCCTGTACCAGTCCTATTGCTACTGCTCCAGTAACGATATAGTAAATTACTGCCTCAGTACCAGTCCTATTAATACGACACAGTACACTTATGTCCCATTACCAATCCTACTGATATTACACAGTCTACTACTGTCCCAGTACCAGTCTTACGGACGTGCTACAGTCCACCAATGTTCCAGTACCAGTCCTACCGAAACTACTTCCCAGTACTAGTCCTAATGATGTATAAAGACTACCACTGCCCATTATTAGTCGTACGGATACAACACAGCCCGCGTGTATCCCAGTGTATCCCACTGATATGTTACCGTCTGCTACTGCCCCAGCACCAGACCCATAAATACGATACAGTCGACTACTGCCACAGTACCAGTCCTATTGATACGTCATAGTCCACTATTGCCCCGGTACCGATCCCACTGATACCCTACAGTCCACCTCAGTCCCAGCACCAGTCTTATTGATACCCTTAAGTCCACTACTGTCCCAGGACCAATCCTATTGATACCCTACAGTCCACTGCTGTCCCAGTACCAATCCTATTAATTAACACAATATAGTCCACTACTGACCTAATAGGAGCTCTACTGATACTCTACAGACCATTACTGTCCCAGTACCAGTCCTACTGATACGACACAGTCCACTTCTGCCCAAGTACCAATCCTACCGATATGCTACAGTACACTTCTGTCCCAGTATCAGTCCTACTGTCCAACAGTTCACTATTGTCCCATTACTAACCCTACTGATACGATACTGTCCATCACTGCCCTAGTGCAAGTCCTACTGATACGATACAGTCCAAGTAGCAACTCTGTGGATACGCTATGGTCCAGTAATGTCCTAGTACCGGTCCTACTGATACAGTCCACTACTGCCCCTGTACCAGTTTTACTGATCAGAATCAGATATAGTCTGCTGCCATAATACCAGTCCTACTGATAGAATGCTAAGACTTGTACTATGTCTATAGTGAACTGTAGAAAAAACGGAGGACTGGTCTCTTGGTCTGCAACGGACTGTAGAGTAAAATGAGGAGTGGTACTGGGTCTGTACTTGATTACAGGGTATACGGTGGCTGTAGAGTATATGGAGGGCTGGTATTTGGTCAATAGTTGTCTGTTGAGAATAAAGAAGACATACTGGATCTGTGCTTGACTGCAGAGTATAGGGAGGACTTGTACTGGATCTGGTGGACAGTATATTATACAGAGGACTGGTATTGGGTCTTTAGTTGACTGTACAGATTGCGGAGGACTTGAGTCTATTCTGTAGTGGACTTGTAGAGTATACGAAGGACTGTTACTGTGTCTCTACTGGATTGTAAAGTATAAGGAGGACTGGAACTTGGAATGCAATGGACTGTAGAGTATACGGAGGACCGGTACTGAGTGTAGATGACTATAGAGTATACAGAGGACAGGAACTGGGACTGTGTAGTGGATTGTAGAGTATACGAAGCACTGAAACGTGGACTGTAAGGGGCTGTATAGTATACGGAGGACCGGTACCGAGTCTGTAGATGACCGTAGAGTGTACGAAGGACTGAAACTGTAATGGACTGTAGAGTACACGGAGGGATGGCACTGGGTCTGTAATGGATTGTTGAGTATACGGAGAACCGGTAGTGAGTCTGTAGTGGATTGTAGAGGACTGAAAGGTGTGTCTGTGGTGGACTGTAGACTATACGGAGGATTGCTACTGGGTCTGTAGTGGACTAAAGAGCATACGGATGACCGGTACTGGGTCTGTAGTGGATTTTAGAGTATACGGAGGACTAGTACTGGGTCTGTAGTTGATTGTAAAGTATACTGGTACTACAGTTGACTGTATAATATACGGAGGACTGGATACTGGTCTGTAGTGGACTGTAGAGTATACAGAGGACTGATATTGGGTCTGAAGTGGACCGTAGAATACACGGAGGATTGTTCCGATCGCTGTAGTGAACTGTAGTGTATACGGAGGACTTGTACTGGGTCTGTAGTGGATTGTAGAATATACGGAGGGCTGAAACCTGCTCTGTAGTGGACTATAGAGTGTACGGAAGACTGGCACTGGGTCTGTAGTGGATTGTAGAGTGTGTGGAAAACTGGTACTGTAGTGGACAGTGGATTTTAAGGAAGACTGGTACTAGGTCTGTGGGGGACTGTAGAGTATACGGAGGACTGGCATTGGGTCTGTAGTGGACTGAACAGTATACACAGGACTGTTTCTGGGTCTATATTGGACTTTAGATATTACGTAGGCCTGGTACTGGGTCTCTAGTGGAGTATACAGATGACTGGTACTGGGTCTGTTGTAGACTGCACAATATACGCAGGACTGGTACTGGGTCTGTACTGGCTGTAGAGCATATGTAGGTCTGGTGCTGGGTATTTAGAGAACAGTAGTGTATACGGAAGACTAGTATCTTGACTGTAGTGGAGTCTAAAGTAAAGTATTCGAAGATTGGTGCTGTGTTTGTATTTACGGAGGAATTGCACTGGGTCAGTAGTGGAATGTAGAATATATGGAGAAGTGATGCTGAGTCAGTAGTGGGCTGTAGAGTTCTCAAGTGACCTGTTAAAAATTTATCCAAATCACTCAGTTCATTTAATAGTTTCAATACCCCGGATTCAGGGACTTTAGCAGAGATTTTACCATAAATTTGTTCCCGCAGTGTAGGGCGTTTTACCAGGGCTTTGCATTTGAAAATATGAAAGCCTCACTTTTCCTCGTCCCCGTCTGGCCGGATAATCCAAATGAATGGTGTATTAACTGTTTAATTTTTATAGTTTGATTTTGTAATATTCCCATTCTCACGATTCTTGTATGGATTTGACAGACATAATAAGGAAATTGTCATCTTCTTGTTTTGTCTTTACAATCCATTCTAATTGTTTTGCCAAAAAATAACTTGATAAGACGTGCGTTGCTTTTTGAATAATAATATTTCCTATAAGTACAAATGCCGGCAAACAGATCAAGCTCAGACTGTTATAGAAGAGATGACAAGTTAAGTATAATTTCATTATGAGAGAGAGAGAGAGAGAGAGAGAGAGAGACTTGGGTAATAGTTGTAGTAACTGCTCAGATTTTTTGGTAGACATGTGCGACCAAAATCTCAAAAACATGACTCATTTTTATAATCCAGATTATGTTCTACATTTTAGACCGTACCTACGAGTGCCATTCAATATATAATGCAACCTGATAAATTATTTCCGTAATAAATATTTTTAAAATGTTACCGTCCTACATTCCTACAAAGTAATATCCACTGTGGTCAGTGACAGACTTCCAACTCTTTGGCAGGTCATCTATACCCGTAGCTAGGCAACCGTTCTCAAGTACCCTCACCCTCACGGCCACGGCGGATTCAAGCTCCTCTAAATCGTAATAACAAATACCCCTCATATCTTCCTTTAGTTTGGGGCAAAGGTCAAAGTCGCAGGGACTTGTGTCCGGGGAATAAGCGGGGTGGTCCAACGTTTCCCACTCGTACCGCCCTAGCAATGAAGTCACCCCAATCGCGCAGTAATCCTTCTATCAGATTTCAACAACCTTTTTAACTGTTCAGTATTATAACTGTTCGTAGCCGTCAGTTCTACCTGCTCGGTGGGCAGCTTGAACGCACTCTCTGCCACTCTTGAACTCATTCGCCATTCTTGTAACTTGAGAATATGATAGAGTATATATGCCGAAAGCTTCCTGTAATGCACTAAATATTTCCTTTGCTGTTTTATTACACTGACATTCAATTTTTATTTTTATGTAACTACGCTGATCCTGAGACGTGACCGCGACCATGACGCTTACAGCGACGTCATATAACGTCATGGTATGATGATGCCATTACAAAAGCCGTCGCAACGTTACGTGCTAATTGCATTTGTATTGAAGTATCATACATGTCAATTTTGAAAGTGACTGATTCCGTACTTAAGAAATTATTAGGTAAGTTGCATTGTATATTGAATGACCCTCGTATGTTTATAGTTTTTGTCGCAAAGCCCACCCCATATTTGCGCACATGCCTCATATAGGCAGATGAACCCTGAGAGAGAGAGAGAGAGAGAGAGAGAGACAGACAAACAGACAGACAGACAGACAGACAGACACAGAGAGAGCATTTTATTCGCTTCTTTTCGCTTTACTATTTACAATTCACAGTTTTCACCCATAGCAGTTGAAGTAGGTGTGGTCATGGTATCCAAGTCATAATCCAAACATAAATCCGTAAACGAATGACGAATCAGAATATTCAGACCAACAGACATGCACCCCAGAAAAAAGGGTATAATCAGGCGTCCGCGGATAGTAAGCATTACTTGGTAAGCAAGCTTCGTCCACCATGCCCATAGGCCTGAACGAGGCAGTTGAATCGATAGGTTTCACCTCTGTGCCAAGGTAAAGACAAAGAAATCACCTCAAAGAGAGCAATACATTGGATTTGCTTTTATGTGCGTACATGTGTGCATTTCTATGCATTCAGTAATTTCTAAGTAAATGTATATAGTTCAGAGAAGTAGCTGAAGCTATCCAAATTAGGCATACAAACAAATTCCCTTCTAAAACTTTTAAAGCAGTGTTTTCTACTTCTTGAAGAACATTTTCTCTTGAAGGTAATTAAGGTGCCTATAGACAGTGAGACTTGAGACATCTAGACAGGTTTGCGAACCTGTTCAAATATAACGTTTTACAATCCACAGGGATGCAACGCTAAGCAGTTTGACTGAGGCTATAAAACTATATCTTCTGAGTTAACCGAAGAATGTTTTCTGGGTTAACGTTCAGCGCTACAAACATAAAGCGTTTGCGCCACATAAGACAGTCATGGCGTTCCATAGGCGGTGTTCTTTGTAGACGGACAAATATCGCAATATGAACATCACATTCGTGGAGCGCTGTGGTGCAGTGGTAAAGCATCGGACTCGAGATCGAGAGGTATCGGGTTCGATCCCCACTAAGAGCAAGTGTTGTTTCCTTGAGCAAGAGACTTTATCCACATTGCTTAATACTGGTTTCTACTCAGGAAAAAAGAGGGCCACATGGAAGATTAGTACTATATTACTAAATGTGTTACCCTCTATAAATAAAGTCGATTATTATTATTATTATTATTATTATTATTATTATCATTATTATAAATGAGACACAGACAACCAGTGTAGATCCAGGATCCACCTGTTTGCATTAAATTCAATAATTTCTACGAAACATGATAATAAAAACTAACCAGACATCCCTTATATAGGAAATGAATTTGTCCAAAGACTTAAGATAGAAGAGTCCACTCGGCATAAATGGGTTAACCTTCATAGTTGTGATGCACGTCATTGATATGTAACTGATAAAGCGTGGTGTTATTGCGACCTATAACCTAAAATTTATATTAGATATGCAAAGTGCAATTCACACACATACACACACACAAAGTCCATTATAAGTATAAGCAGTTGGCATGTAAAGCTACTGATTAGCTTACAATTACATCAATTTCTAGACCACATTTACAAAGCGCAAAAAATTATAAAACTCTCACGTAGGCGGAAGACGCCGTTGCATTTTGTGTTAAAATCAACGACCACACATACTTAATCAGGATGATTTGTATATAAAACAATGATGCCCACTGCAGATATTGACTTTTCCAACTTCGTCGTTTTTCCCATTTAGTCGTTTTCCCAACTTAAGCGTTTGATATACGTTTTCCAAGATAGTCGTTATTTTTTCCCACTTAAGCGTATTTCCAACTTAGTCTCTTCACACACGTATTCGGTAAAACATCAGGGCCCACTTGTTCAAAGCGTCGTTAGCTTAACGAGCTTGTTAAGGGTCAATTCGTTAACTGTTTTAGCAGAGTCAATATACAATATTCTGATATTTTTTGCTAAAAACATGTGAGTAGCTGCACTGCAAAAGCTACTCACATTTTTTCAGCAAAATATTTCAGCATATTTGCGTATGACTCGATGTAAATTTTAACGAATCGTTAACTACAGACATCGTTAGCTTCCTGCTTAACTAGATATGTGTGCTTGTAAAACACTATGCCCCAATCATTTGCTTGCCCCCAAAAGGTGCGCCAAGTATCCCCAACTAAAGCAAATTTTATCATTTTTATCATGTTGAAATTCCTACTTACTGTGTTCCAACTCCTTATCCTTATGTTAATTTCTTTTCATAACGTAAGTCAACTGAGGTTAGCTGAGGCCAGAAGCTACACACTGAGTCAGAAATATTCTAAAGTAGTACATTGTAATACAGTGCTGACTTATATGCTACTATCAGCGCACTGTGTGGGCATTGTGGGTCTGGTGCACCAGACGGGGAGATACCAACTCTGTTTTATGGTGACACAGGGCAATTCCTATTACGGATTTGCACACTACCTTGTTACAGTATTAAGTTGGTCTAATGACATATCCATACCTTTTGCAAACTTCCTTCATATTAATAAACTTTTTCAAACTTGAACTACCCTGAAATTTCTATGTATATGTGCTTGTATCTTCGTAATAGCGATTAATCATGGGACAGAACTGGACAGCTTAGACGTCCAAGATGAAGTATTCGAACTTTTTTACAGATTTCGTCGAGCTTGTTTCTTGGCGATTTTCGATAATTGCACATTCGCCACAATTTGTAATAAATTTTTTAAACTTAAACTGCCCAAGGAATTTCGATGTTTATGTACTTGTATCTTCGTGACAACTAATCACCGGACACAACTGAACAGTTTAGACATCAAAGTTGAAGTATATGATCTTTATGCGTTTTTGGCGATTTGCGATGATTTTCAAATTCGCCACAATTTGTAATGAACTTTTCAAACTCAAGCTACCCCAGAAATTTCGAAGTATATGAACTTCTTTCTTAGTTACAACTAATACGGGCACAGAATGGGACAGTACTGATTTAAAATATTGAAGTTTTCGAACGTTATTATAAAATTGCGTTGTTTGCTTTTTTGGCGATTTTCGATGATTTTTACATTCACCACATTTTGTAATAAACTTTGCAATCTTTAACTTCCCCCAGGACTTTCGAAGTATGTGTATCTTCGTAACACCTTATCAGGGAACAGAATTGGACAGTTTAGACATTAACGACGAAGTTTGTGAAGTTTATTACACATTGCATCGACTTTGTTTTTTGCCGATTTTCGATGATTTTCACATTCGCCGCAGTTTGTAATAACTTTTTTTTTCTATCTTGTACTACCCTAGGAATTTCGATGTATATGTAGCTGTGTCTTCGTTACAACCTTGTTACACATCAGAGATGAGGTTTCTAAACGTTATAACAAATTACGTTGAATTTGCTTCTTGGTGATTTTCCATGATTTTCACATTCGCCGAAATTTGTAATAAGCTTTTCAAACTTGAGCTCCCCGAGTAATTTACACGTATATGTACTTATATCTTCGTTACAGCTAGTCAAGGGACACACTTGGACAGTTTAGACATCAAAAATGAAGTATTCGAACTTACAAATTACAAATGCTGTTCGTTTGCGTTTTGGTGGTTTTCGATAATGTTTACATTCGCGCAATTTGTATATAAACTTCCCAAAATTTAACTTCCCAAGGACTTTCGAAGCATATGCATTTGTATCTTCGTTGCAAGTAAAACAGGGGACAGAACTGGACAGTTTAAACATCAAAGACGATGTTTTTGAAGTTTATCACAAATTGCGTTGGCTTTAACTTTTGGCGATTTTCGATGATTTTCACATTCACCGCAATTTGTAATAACTCGCTTATACAACATTTCACGCCACTTCGTAGACAGCATGAGGAATCCTGGACTAGAGAATTAGGTACTGCAGCACCCTACTATTGCAATGACAAAACAGATTCTGTAGGGAATCTTACCAGCCCAAGATGCAGCTCGGTCAATGTGATGAGGCGCTTTGGCAGCTCTCAAAGACGTAAGAGATGTCATGGACATTGGCACTTCAATCGTCCTAATTTTCATGCTGATGTCGCATTTGACACTCTCCTTCCACATGTACAACAGCCATTAGGACTTTATCATATTGAATCTAAACTACGCTCTTTGCAGAAGGAAGCTGTGGATACAAAATCGTACCTTCCAAATTTTCCTGAATATAAGCGGGTTGATATCATTTTGGATGTTGCTAAGTTTAGGTTGTACAAGCCTGTTCAAACAGTTTCTCCAGAAGAGACTCCAACTCGTGATTTTCTGAAACTTGACTTCAGAAATAAAGGTCTTGACGCCGTTAACAAAGTAATAAGTAATAAAAAAAAGTAAACACACATCCCTTCTTTTGGAAATGGACCTGCCAAAAGAGCTGATGTATAGAAGAATGTATCCAGCATAAATGGGTTAAGATCTCGGCACTGAAAGATAGATAGGCCTGGGCGGACAACGAAGTGCAAGCTCAGCTTGTGTGTTCCCGCAATCTGATCAGAGCAAACGTCGTCTTTAATGGATATCACCCCATGCTCTTATCAGACCGTTGGATTTTGAACCTTTGTTGTCCGCATATGCGGTACCCTAGCAAACATACGTTATAACAACGTAGTTTGGTCTCGTCGTGACGCAGCGGCGTTTTGTATTTGTAGGAAAAGCCCCGCTTTGTTCATACCACGTTTCAATTTATTCGCTATTACTTCAGCAATGCGTTGCCACGGGACACGGTCCAGCGTAGCGGGCACATTAGGTTTAGACAAGGTCGCATCAACGTCAATTCAAATTCACTGTGTGACGTTGTATCGACGCTCATTCGACATTGTCTCAAGATTGCGTACCCGCTCGGCATGTAATGATACAATTTAGAAATTTTAGCCATGTGATTCCCAGCAGGCACATGACGTTTATACAACGTCGCCTCAACGTCGATGCAACGTCATGACGTTGCATCGACGTTGAGCCGACGTTGTGAAAACGTCATGTGCCCGCTGGGATTAATTGTACATATACTGACTGAATATCTATAGACTGACTTTAGACACATACCGTAATTGTCTTCCTTGTTTATTTTGCTCCATAACTTATATCCCAGATATCCTACTACACTGGCGGTTAAAGCTAAAGCTAAAGCCTCTGTTTCCCGATCATTCAGTTCTACATGTATACGCATGTTGATTCCTGCAAAGGTCATACACTCTGTTCAGAAATAGACTACTTTCGGTTTTGTACAGGAAAACGTCTAATCAAATACTAGTTCAGGCGTTCTATGGTCTGACTATAGTTGATCTTACTTTTTTAGATACGGACTGTCTTTATCAGACAAACTCTCAGATTAGCTATTAGAAGCTACGTAATGATATATATGACAAATAGGGAAAAAACCCGGTTGAGTTTTTTTATTAAATATTTTTTTCGCACAACCACCACTCCACAGCCTATGTAGACTGTTTTTTTTGCATTTTTCATCAAAAATTACACTTTTTTTGGCTTCTGGGGGGCATTTTTTGGCCCAAAAAGTCATAGTTTTTCCCACTCCAGAGCCCTTGTAGACTGTTTTTTGTTTTGTGTGTTTTTTTACGCCTTTCAACGGTGGATTTTTTTTTTTCGGTTTTACTTAATAAAGTCAAAGAATTTCTAGTTTTACTTATTTTTTTTTTATTTGTTCAATATTTTTTGTCCACACAATCACCAACTCCACATACTATGCAGACTGTTTTTTTATACTTTTATCCACAAAATTGCGCTTTTTTTGGCTTTTGGCTGCGTTTTGTGACCCACTAGAATCTCTAGTTTTCCCTGTATAAAATATTCTTGCCCTTGTGGATTTTTATTTTAAACAAATGAGATCCAAATATAAAACAACATGCCAAAACAACTTCCACTATCTGCATACGAAGAGATACAGTCTGGGCTCCTCTCCAAAAGACAAGCAATTGAAAAATACAACATCTCCCAAGCACGGTTTATGAAAATCCGTGGCCCTTTGAATCCAACCAAAGAAGAAGCAGCTTGGAGAATGTTAGAGAGGCGCTCTTTGACAGACAAAGAAAAAATAATCCTAGAAGAATCTGGGTACAAATTCTATGAAAGACACCAAATACCAAAACAATTCCTTGATATATACACGCTTATTATTACCAAGGCCCCTTTTGAAATATTAGACATTGTGTATCTTTTCCGTCCAGGTCAGCGTGTTGGCTGTGAAGGTCTTTTGAGAGTAATAATTCCAGAGTATACAAAACCACAACCACACACAGGGAAATATGTTGATTGTATAGTACATGTAAAATACAATGCTCTGTTTATGGAGGATCCCTCAACCTGCAAATGTGGTTCAAATGACCATTGCCCAAACAGTAGGCAATGTGTACTATGGGAAAAAAATAAAGATATTGTGACCAACGTACATAGGCTTCCATTACAGGTACCGGAACAGATTGAATACAACACTATGGTGATTAATATAGAAAATTTGTATGACCAGGCCTGCTTTGGTTGGACTATGAGATATATCACTATGATTACCCGCCTAGCAGAAAATTGCCAATGCGGTAAAAACGATTGTATATATAGAAAGCTAGCAGGGGAAGATTTGTGCAGAAATTTTGAACTTGAACCACCAACACGTGATTATAAACCAGAAAAGTTTCCGCCATTAGTATACAACAATCCATCACCAGGCATATTAGAAACAACCACTATACCACCGTTACACACATGTGTACACATTACATCCATACCAGAAGGCGCTTACAAATGTGAGAAGTTTGCAATTTCTAAACTAGGGAAGAAGACCATAGTGATATTGTTTCTTGCTGGGGTTGGTCCTGTGTATAGTTATAAAATACAAGAAGCAATAAAAAACATAGGAGGGATAGACGGTTTAAAATTGTGCAAAGATATTACATGTGAACTAGGAGCCCTATGCTACTCCCCTACCACTGAGAAGAAGAACGGGGACAGAGAGGTTACAGTGTATGAGGGTAAAAAGCCAGTGTTCCCCACCACAACAAAAGAGGCCAAAGCATGGATGTTTAAAGACCACCAGCCAACTGACTAGCACCACTTACACAATGGTTTAACTTTTTTTTATGATGTTGTAGTTTTACCACAGCCCTGTATAATAACTGCCACACACCCTTTATGCATCCTATGGTGGATACTTTTTCCTTTACGTAGAGTTAAACAGCTATTTCATTTCAAATGGGTCTGGGGTTTTCTTAAACAAACTAGGTCTTGTTGGAGTTGGCACAGGTGCGGTTGGCACAGCTGCTGTTGGCCCAGCTGGCACAGGAGACGTGTCTTTATCTACATGTTTCCAGGTTTTACATAACACTTGCCATACAGCAAACCCAGTAATAGCACAATACACAAGTGTTACATGCGGCTATATAGCATTGCTATTTGTTATATAGCATTGCTATTTGCTATATAGCAATGCTATATAGCAAATAGCAATGCTATATAGCCGCATGTAACTATTTTGTAGCATTATAAGCCAAGCTATCTGGCTATTAGCTCATAATAATACAAAATTAGAATGTTATAATCCACTTTACCGCCACTTTACCGCCAGACTCCACCTCACCTCCACCATACCTCCACGATTGCCCCACCGTGGTTTTATTTTGTTTTAAAACAATCTTATATCCACAGAAAAAAAAATGCCAAAGTCAAATCTTACGTTGGAAGACATAGAAAAAATTAAAAAATCCAAAGGTATATTATCTGCATCAGAGGTGCAAAGACAGTATAATATTGGTTGGAGTAGATTAAAAAAACTATGGAATGGTGAATCTGTTGCACAAGATTCTGAAAATATTACAAAACAAGAGCTTTCACAACCTGCACAGCAAGATCTAACACCTGTTACACAAGAAAAAATACAAAGAGAAATCGAGCGTGTGACATCCCCACAAAAAGAAATTGTAGTGGAAGATTTCTTTGCAAGACTTGGGCAGTTAGAGGCAAAGATGGAGAGACAAACAACACAGATGGAGAGACAAACAGAATTAATTCAAAACATATTAGATTCCTTGGATGCTGTGTCAAACATAGAGTCAGACACGCAATCTATTTTGGAAAAGGAAAATACAGAATCTTACACATTGCAGGACATAGGAAGGAGTGTACACAGATTTTACCAAGACACTTGTGTATTGTGCTATTACTGGGTTTGCTGTATGGCAAGTGTTATGTAAAACCTGGAAACATGTAGATAAAGACACGTCTCCTGTACCAGCTGGGCCAACAGCAGCTGCGCCAACCGCACCTGTGCCAACTTCAACAAGGCCTAGTTTGTATAAGAAAACCCCAGACCCATTCCAAATGGCGTAGGCATAAAAACATCTGGGGCTGTCCAGATTAAACTAATACACTTTACTGCCATCTCCCAAACAAATTTCTCCATTCCATATTTTTAGTTTGTATACAGGCAGTTTCTCGGGATTATATATCTTGCCCGGAGGCGGGAACATCTGCCTTAGTTCTTTTTTTGTCAGCTGCTTTTCTATTATGGAATCTTGCCCGCGCCTAAACTTAATAAGCTCTAGGTCCCACAAGTAAAAATCTTTCATTTTTTTATATACTAAATTTTTTTATTTAATTAAATAATTCTTACAGAAATTGCCTTTGCTTTCTGTTTTGTTGTTTTAAAACCACAACATACTATTTTGTGCTCTGTTAATTCACCTAGTTTGGCATAGATTTCCCGCAGAAACCAATTGTCTATGTAGGCTCCTTTATCTGTAAAAATGACATGCCTGTCTTTCCCACGCACAGTTAATATCCCATACTCTTTTACATCTAATACAGTACCTTCTACCAAATTATCCAATTTATTATAATCCTTTGGTTTTCCTAAATTGCCCTCCTTCTTTGGTAGAGGCCATCTAAGGGAACAGAATTACAAGAAATTTTATAACGTTGCCTACCATCTGCATTATAACCCACAGCTTTTATAAAAGCTTTCTGGTTATGTTTTACTAGGACTGTATGTATGCGTTGGTTATATAATCCAACTAAAATATTTTTCTTTTTTTCATCTCTGTCGGATGGCGCAGACAACAGAAAATTGTCACAAAAGACTTTGCTTATTGGATAAATTGTGTGGCCTTTCTTGCCGTATTTGTTGTAATTTAAACCTTTTAAATCATTCTTGCAATTTAGTAGGCACATTTTCTCTACAAGCGCTCTATCCTTTGTGGTTTTACACCTTGTTAGTTGGGATTTCTGTATAGTCACGTAATGTTCTGGTTGCTGCATCTTTTCACCTTCCTTTTCCATCATTTTGTTTTATTATTGGTAGATTATTTGTTAAATAGGATGTAATTATTGTTGTTTTTGCATCCCAATTGCCTGTTAAAACAAAAGTAGATAAAATTTTGTGTGGGTGGTAGATGAAATTTTACATGTTTTGTTTAATAAAAGACGAAAAAGTAGTAAAATGATTGTTTTGGGGTGTATAAACTGTGTTTTTGGGCAAAAAAAATATCTACCTTTTTTCGTTTTCGTCTTGCTGTCTTCCTTTACGAAGTAGTAACCATGTTTGTACCTGTGACTATATATATTTTTTGAATTTCTAGGTCAGTCCATTTTTGGTATTGGGGTGTTTGTTCTTCTAGTAGTTGGTCGAATTCTTCTGCTGTTATTTCTCTGATTTCATTTGCCATTGTTTTATTATTATATTTTTTTCTCTTAAATATAAAAAATTTAATATAGTCAATTACTTTTTTATGTTAAATAAATTTTGCCGAAGGAAAGTGGATATTGGCCACAGAACAGAACCTGCAGGCCCTGCGAAGGCTTACTTTTTTTCCCGACATCGTTGGATTTACTCTGTAGGGCCTGTGGAGGCGTTGGTAAGGAAAAAAAAAATTTTACCACAGAATACCTAATTTTCCATATATATTAATGGTCTATTATTAGACCTTACTAGGTGGCGTTGAAGGTAGATGTCAGTTCAAATAAGGCTGACATTTTGGTACGATCGCCGATATCCAAAACTGGGCGATGTAAGTCTAGCAAATCATTACATGTGTCTATTAGCATTTTCTTCAAAGTTAACAGGCATGAGTCTTTTCAGATTTTCGGCAGATTTCAGATTTTTTTGTTTCGAAATATGTTCTGCAGAATTACTTGTTTTTGTCTGAAAGTTGCAAAAATGGCGTTTTTGCAAAGGGAGGCGGGGGTTTTCAGATTTTTTTTTACCAAGAATTCATATTTTTCATCAGTCCTCCAGTCTCATGCCTGAAAGTATTGATAGTCTGTTCAGAGGAATATGGTATAAACTCATTACGAAAACACGCCTATTCAAATATACTGAAAAGTTAATCACCGAAAAATTGAGAATTTTCAGACAAAAAATTCAAATATTTTTCATATTTCTGCTCAAAACATAGAGTGTGGGTACTCATTAGAACCGCCTCGGCGAGGCGGTTCTAACGAGTACCCACAATCTATGTTTTTAAGCAGAAATAAGAAAAATAATGTATACCCCTGTAAACCCCAGTTTTACTATATAAAAGTGGGGTTTAAGGGGTCAAAATTATATAGGCATGTTTTCGTGATGGTAAGTATTATGTGGTGGTTGCCTCACTGCTGAAAACGGATTGCCGGTTGGTCTTGATCTAGTACCCAGGAAACAGCAGTGGGACTTAGCATGTAGGTGCTGCATGATATGTAATTGCTGGATTATTATATTGTACTGTATAAATGAATTGTAAGGTGTTAGTGGGATGGCCCTCACCGACCCACTACACATCAAATGAACGGGGAGAATAAAGTATTTTCGAAAAAAAAAAAAAAAAAAAAAGATAGTCAAAAAAAAAAAAAAAAGAAAGAAAAAGAAATCCATTCAGGGTTTGTCAATTCATTTTTGGAATTAACAAATATGCTTCTTACCTTGCGTCTAAATCTGCCTTACTGCATTTTATTAAATACCGACTTTATCTAAATTAAAACCGGGAATCAGCTGACTATAGTCTTACCGTCCAATCATTCTAGTCTGCTTTTGTACGGGTTCCAATATAAAAACTGCTAACCTTACAATCGGAAAGATATACAATTTATTTTGACCTAGGACAATTTGGACATGCCGGTGTATAAAACAGTTGTATAACAGATATGCGTACTGTATAAGATGCGTACATTGCGTTTCGCGAAAACTGGCAGGCCCAGTTTATACTTAACAAAGCATAAAAAATCGTGGGTATTCAGATTAACGTCATAGAGCAGAAAGAAAATAATGTTGAAACCAGAAAGTTTATTTTCTTATATGCAACTACGAAGCCAAACGTTACACTAACATTACGAAAACACGCCTATTCAAATATATTGAAAAGTTTACTACCAAAAATGAAATTTTTTAGATAAAAAAAATTCTGATATTTTTCATATTTCCGCTCATAACATAGATTGTTGGTACTCGTTGGAACCGCCTCGGCGAGGCGGTTCTAACGAGTACCCACAATCTTTGATCTGAGGAGAAATAAGAAAAAATATTGTTTACCCCTGTAAACCCCAGTTTTACTATATAAAAGTGGGGTTTAAGGGGGTCAAAATTATATAGGCGTGTTTTCGTGATGAAGGCGGCTGTTTTGCGTACCCTAAACCAATCTTAAAAGTTCGCATGCAAACTGTATTTCAAATACACCTACCTTTTTTCGATGCCGTGTATTAAAGGATTGACACCAAAACTATCCGATTTCTGATCTAATATGGCCGCTTCGATAAACTTGTAAGAGAACCTTTTTTTAGACATTTTATAAAATCGTTTTATTGACACATTTTAAATTTAACCAGATACCTTTGGACGTACTTGCTTATGATTTGTCTATTAACTCTTTCGGTGCCAAATTTCAGACGACATTTGTCGTCTGCTTTTCTTTCTTAACAAACTAGGCCTACCGCTTTAAAAGAAGTTTATACGTGAAGCTCATGAGCCGTCTCATCTGGATCTATGTTGTTTGCAAAAGCCAACTACTATCGCCTTTGGCAATGAAAGAGTTAAATTAATTCGTATACATACAATTTTATACTTACATAAGTCTTTCAAATCATGCTGAGGGAGTTCTTTGCAAATTCTGTCATGTCCACAACTTAAAAACATTTGTTTACGGACTACTCTCGGTAAGAATGTATGAAGATTAAATACAACCACTCGAGTAGTTTCCGCAAACAAAAATGTTCATCGAAATTCCATAAAGTAGAAGCCGTTTAACAAATATGCGTCAAGAATGTTAATAAACATTCAGTGATTATTTATATTTAGACATCAACTGTACAGATTAATTTATCGCTACTATATCGGGTGTGTTTACTATACACTTAACATAACTTACAGTTACTAGGCGAAATCGAAAGCAGTACCATGCAAAATGCATGCATTTCACCAAAATACAATTTGTTTCGGATTGCTATACAGTGGCTTTGTATCATGCAGTATCCAGGCTTTATATTTGCAAGATCCGAGAAATGAGAATACTGACTAACTATATGGCTAATTGGTTTTCAGTTTTCCTTGAAGGTCAGCAGAACACTAGAATTAGTAATTTTGTTCCGTCGGCATTGATTCACAGCTGCTTATCTCCACACGCACAACACTGTCTTGTGAAAAGAAAATCGCGATGAGATCTTCCGGAGATGGTTGCTGAGAGTCAGTTTAAGTAGAATTGAAGGTGGGTGTCAGTTGAAATAAGGCTGACATTTTGGCATGATCGCCGATATCCAAAGTCGGGCAATATAATTCAACCTCTTATTTAGTCTCCCATATAATCAGGCCGGAATTGTAGTCTTTTAAGCGAATACGGAACAAAATTCATTTTTCTACTGATGCAAGGGTGGTCAAGGTTTGCCATTTTGGTGACAGAAAGGCATGTAAAACTCCAGTTCTTGGAGAGATTACAAATCTCTGGTTAAATACATCACCGTTTCAGTGAAGGTTTAACATGTTACTATTTAGTTCGAAAAAAAATATGCATCCATTACGAGAACAAGCCTATTCAAATATACTGAGAATTTTTACCATAAAAAAAAATGAAAATTTTCAGATAAAAATTCGGATATTTTTAATATTTATGCTCAAAACTTAGATGGTGGGTACACGTTAGAACCGCCTCGTCGAGGCGGTTCTAACGAGTACCCACCATCTATGTTTTAGAGCAGAAATAAGAACAATAATGTATATCCCTGTAAACCCCAGTTTTACTGTATAAAAGTGGGGTTTAAGTGGGTCAGAATTATATAGGTATGTTTTCATCATGGCATTAGTTTGCAATTGCACAGAAACTTGGCATTTTATTGACGGGTGGTGCGTAAGAAGAGCAGTGGAGAGTAAAGGGATAGGTGGTGATTGAGGAGACCATGTTTTTTCAACAAGAAAGAATGAAAAAGGGTACAAATTGTACAAGGATTGAAATATAGCCTTCAGAAACATATTTGCCGCAACTGGTAGTATGAAATATGATGTTGAATAATCATGGTCCCCTCAATCACCACCTATCCTTTTACTCTCCACCGATCTCCATATACAACACCCGTCAATAAAATGCCTAGTGTCTGCGCAATGGCAAAACAATGCGATATATTTTCTTTTGAACTACACAGTAACTTGTTAAACCTTCACTGAAACTGAAATGTATTTAACCAGAGGTTTGTAATCTCTCCAAGTGCTGGAGTTTAACATGCCTGTCTGTCACTAAAACGCCGGGCCAAAATGGCAAAATCTGATCACCTTTGCATCGGGAGAAAACGATTTTTGTTCCGTATTCGCTACAATTCCAGTCTGATTATATGGGAGACTAAATAAGAGGTTGAATTACATCGTTGAGAAATCGCCACGGTAAGGGTCAAAATGTGTGGTTATGCATTAGAGCTGTAAGTTTTGTTTTTATCTATTTAGAACTAATGCGTAACCGCCTATTTTCGGTCCTTCCCGTGGCGATTTCTCAACAATGCTACATTGACAACCAAACTATCCATAACACAAATAATTATATGTGTGTATCGTGTGTACGTGATGATATACTGAACTTCTAGCAAAGCGCAAAATTAAAAAAAAAGGACAATAAACACCACAAATTTCCACATGTTTTACATGGCTTTCGGTACACCTTCAGCACGCGAAAAATAATTCAGCCAATATGCGTGAAGTAGGTAGTCTGAGATTTACTTTACAGACGCCGATAAAAATGGGCTGTTGAATGTAATTCCCGTTTTTTCAAATAATTATCTCAAAACATTTACATCGCTCATGAAACACAGAAAATGCAAAGTTTGTTTACCTTTTTTGTGTCATCGAATGCCTAACCGATGTCGCTCTCATTGTTTCACGTTCTTAACCGATGATTACGCATTCATTCGTTTGGTAGGCGTGTAACACTTGTACATTTTCATTGACTAACATTTAAAATGCATTTACACTAAGATAAAAAATGGTTTTGTTCTAACATGGGTTATCACCATTTTACCATTGTGCTATATGAAAACTGTACTTACCTTGGTAGTATTGCATTATCTTAACCTTCGTCATGCTGAATAAATTAAAATGCCACGCCCACTTCTAATTTCCAGCCAATCAGATTACTTGATCCGGGTTTTTTGATAGAAATTCACATATTTAATGACAAACAGTGCCGATCTAGATCGGTTGGCTTCTTCAGAAGCCAACTGAATTGGATCTACGCTCTTTGCAAAGGCAGGGTATATCCTGGTTCAGCAGGACAAGGGCTAACAATCTATTTCTAAGATAAGACGAAACTTATTATGAAACCTGTTATGACAAGCTTCACACCACAGATGCTTCTGACATATAGTTTATAGTGTATTTATTCTTGCAGGAGTTATTGCCCTTGGTTTTGCAAATTTACGAAAATACGCACATTAAACTCATCCAGTCTTCCAAATGTGCAACGCATGCATATAATTCAGTAAAAGTTGAAATATTAGACGAATCTTGCAATATGATGTGTTTATTATAAATAAGAACAAGGCAGTCTGAAGGACAGCTATATCCCCCGCCGCAGAATGACAATGGAGCGGCCTCAAAATTCAAGGCTCAAACTGGTGGCCTTCAATTGTGACCTTGACCTTGAGTCTGCATTGTTGAGTTATGTGTTATATACATCATCTCACTAAGGCGAACATTTGAACCAAATTTAATAAATATCTTTCAAAGGGTTAAGGAGATATGGAGTGAACATGAAATTCAAGGCTCAAACTCGTGACTGACCTTTAACTGTGACCTTGACCTTGAGTCGGCATGTTTGAGTTATGGGTTCTTCACATCGCATCACTACCTTGTAAGTCTGCATGGTTGAGCTATGGGCACTGCACATCATTTCACTGAGGCAAACATTTGACCAAAATTAAAAGAAAATCCTTCCAGGGGTAAAGGAGATATCGAGTGGACACGAAATTCAGAGTTCAAACTCGCAACCTTGAACTGTGACCTTGTCCTTGAGTCCCCATGGCTGAGTTATGGGTTCTGCACATCGTCCCACAGGTGAACATTTGACCAAAGTTTAGGGAAAATCCTCCCAGGGGTAAAGGAGATACAGAGCGGACACGAAATTCAAGACTGAAGCCCATGACCTTGAACTGTGACCTTGACCTTGAGTCGGCATGATTGGGTTATTAATTCTGCACATTGTCTCACCAAGGTGAACATTTGACCAAAGTTTAAAGAAAATCCTTCCACTGGTATAGGAGATACAGAGCGGACACGAAATTCAAGGCTCAAACCTGTGACCTTAAACTGTGACCTTGACCTTGTGTCGGCATGGTTGAGTTATTAGTTCTGCACATTGTCTCACTGAGGCAAACCTTTGACCAAAGTTTAAAGAAAATCCTTCCAGGGGTATAGGAGATATGGAGCGGACACGAAATTCAAGGCTCAAACCCATGACCTTGACCTGTGACCTTGACCTTGAGTTGGCATGGTTGTCTTATGGGTTCTGCACACTGAGGGGAACATTTGACCAAAGTTTAATGGAAATCTTTCAAAGTGTTCAGGAGACATGGAGCGGACAAGAAAGTGTTACGGAAGGACAGACGGACGGACAGATGGACAGAGGGACAGACGGACGGACAGATGGACAGACGAAGGCCATTTCTGTAATCCCCCATCCGCTTCGCGGCGGGGAATTAATTATATTTATGTGGCTATTTGAACCATTTTGATCATATTATCATGTTGAGCGTATGTTCCTAGAAAACAGTGGTGGGGTAGCAATTCATAAATATTTGCTAAGACAACCTATCATTTTGGTGTGCATTATTATTCAGATCGTCTCTATATATATTTAGAATATGACAACATAACATTTTAAAGCAGTACTGATCTCTTGAAATCGATTGAATTTATCAAACTGTTCAATTATTTAGAAAAATAGAATTTTGCTATTTCGTGGGTAGGGTTAGTTATGGAGCATTATCTCGTTTAACGAAATTTTATATCATTTTAAAATAATACTACACAATAAGTAGCGATCATTATTTGAAAGATTAATGAAAATTTATTGTTGTACGAGGGCAAGTCAATAAGTAACCAGCCTATCCCATTTCCAATTGACCGAGACACCCAAGATTTTCATGCCTTGTTTCAATACATGTTTTAGGCCTGAGGGCAAAATTGCACCCTTATCGTGTCATTCACTCATAAGATATTGAATGTCAAACATGGCTAGCGATGCAAAAGTAAGCTTTTCGTCAAAAGTTGAGTACCGTGCTGTAATTCGGTACTTGTATTTGAAAGGGAAAACAGGTCAGGAAAAACATTGCGAGTTGACCAATGTTTATGGGTCTTCTGCACCATCGTATGCACAAGTTAAATTCTGGATTGGGGAATTCAAACGCAGTAGAACGTCTTTAGAAGACGAAACCAGGTATGACGCCCATCAGATGCCACCGATGAAGAAATGTGTAACAAAGTACGGGATCTGGTGTACTCTGATAGGTGAATTAAGGTGGAAGAAATAGCGAATGCATTACACATTTCACATGGTAGCGTTTCTACAACTTTACATGATCGCTTGGGTATGCACAAGCTAACAGCCCGTTGGGTCCCAAAATCCCTTAGCGACGAGCAAATGGCAACCAGAGCATCAGTATACAGCACATTGTTGAAGCGGTTTAGGTCAAAGGAAGATGATTTCCTTTCACGTCTGGTGACTGTAGATGAGACCTGGGTCCATTATTATGAGCCAGAGAATAAAGCTCAAAGTCGCCAGAGTGTAGGGCCGGGGTCTCCGAGGCCAAAGAAGTTCAAAACGCAACCATCTAATGGCAAGGTGATGGTAATTGTATTTTGGGATGCACAAGGCATTATTATGTTGGACTTTCTAGCAAAGAAAAGTACAATAACAGTTGCGTATTATGCAAATTTGCTCGGCCAACTGAGAACTGTGATCCATAAAAAACGCCGAGGTAAACTCTCCAAAGGGATTCTGCTCCAACAGGACAATGCGAGAGTCCACACTTGCAAAATTGCAATGGATGCTGTTGAGCGGAATGGGTACGAGCTAATACCGCACCCCGCCTATTCTCCGGACTTAGCTCCTAGTGACTATTTCCTATTCCCAAACTTGAAAAAGGATATCCGTGGACGTCATTTCCGGTCCAACGAAGAAGTCGTGGCGGCAGTTGAGGAGTGGGTCAGAGACAAGGACCCTGGCTTCTTCAGTTCTGGGCTGATGGCACTGGAACACCGTTGGTCCAAGTGCATCATTCTAGAGGGCGATTACATCGAAAAAGAAGAGATCGATCTCACCCAGAAATAAGTTAGGCTGGGTTTTTTTTCATTGACTCGCCCTCATAAAGTGTCTTTAATAGTTAAATATTTAATAATTTACGTTAAAACTACAGTATATTTTCAACATTTCGGTGGACAAAAATGTTGCTTATTGGGTATATTAAAGTTTGCTTTACATCCGCAAGGCTTTTCTGCACTTTGCATATTCTAATGTCATTCTGTTGCAATGAGTGAATGTATCTCATCTCAGAGTATCTCATAGCTGTTAGTTGCTGCGTTAGAATGATTTTCTCAGCACTACTAGGTCCTAGAACATTTTTTGAAGAAACATGCCTGACGGGGTACATAAATGAAGACCCAAAACTCTAATACCAGGTGATGACTTCAGCTTTTTATTGTTTTATAACTTTTGCAATGAAATGGGAAAGCAAAATGCAGAATTCTAAGAAAATCTATCGCTGGGATAAAAATAACTGCACCAGGTGTCAGTAGTGACCTTTTTTGAAGACCCTGTTCAGGACCATTTTCCCAGCCTACACAGAGACAATCGAACAACTAGTGCTGTCAGTACTTTGATTATTCCTTTAAAAGTGTCTAAAAGCGTTGTACGTGTGGCAAACAGTGAGACTCTGATCAGATGCCACGTTCTGTGGTATCAAATCTGTGTCTACATCGTTTGTTCATAAGATACTCAGGTAGGATTGTTCGGGGTGACCGATGGATTATGTTTCGAGGATTTCTTCCAACACATTTTGCATTTTATAGAGACGATGGCTGGGTGACAAGGAAAAGCTTTGTGCAAAGAAATTTCTTAAGTGGATTACGAATCCGGACATTATGATCCGAAGTCTCTGATCTGGGAAATAGAATGCAACAGCACTGTCCCAGTAAGCATTCTTTATAAATCTATAGCGGGCCGTTATCGGCCCGTCAGGGTAGCTGACGGACCGATAACGGCCCGCGATAGATTTATAAAGCATTCTTTATAAATCTATAGCGGGTCGTTATCGGCCCGTCAGGGTAGCTGACGGGCCGATAACGGCCCGCGATAGATTTATAAAGAATGTTAGCTGGGGTATTGATCCAAGGTATAAGGACACGAGGACGTTTCTATTATTGCGTATGTAAGAATACCTAGTGAGCGCACAACATTGAAGCAACGTCGATTGAACGTTGATTATGAACGTTGAATCAACATTGAATCGACATTGTTTTATTGTGTGCCTGCTGGGTACATGCACCGAAGACCAGTTATTGTCACTGGAAGAGCGTATATTTGATGTTTTAATTATTAACGCCCCATCAATTGTATTTTGATCAGTTCGGGGACGATGATAAGATGGTAAATATCTCTGCCCAAGGGAACAGCATAAAGTCAAAAGACAATGGCCTAAATCCCATAATCACTTGAACAACAGTAACATACTGTGTTTTAAGGGAACTTGATACACAGGTTTTTTTGCGGTTTTTTCACAAGGGAGATAACTTTTGCGGCTTCCTGTTTGCATTCATATACAGCAATGCATTTCTGAAAAAGGGGTCTACTCTAAAAGGAAAGAATTTGCTCCTAGGGGAGCATTTTCCCCCTTTTAGTGTAGACCCCTTGCTTGGTTGCAAATGTTTTCCTTATAGACTAAACCCCTTTCGAAAAAGGGAGACAGAAGGAATTTTTACGGTCGCCTCCCATGAAAGTGTATTAATTTCCCTTTAACGACCAAGGCTTGACTATCATGTTTTGTACAGCCTTTGCAACTGTCATTTTAACCATTAAGCTGCTGAATTTATTAAACATCTTAAAATAAGTTTTGTTATTATTTTGTTTTCCCAGCATATAGGGGTTGACGTTTCATTTAAACAGAGCCCTGCAAGTACTATTTTTCTACTTTCCCCAGAAGAAAGGGGATGAATAATTGTGTTCTAAGAAGACAATTACCATGAAATGTCAAATCCTATTGAATCTCTGTTTTCTGAAGGAAATATCATCAACAGTTTGTCGTCTGCTGGTTTTACTAAGAAATAACGAGGTAATTACAATATTTACACTTTAAAGCATATAAATACAAATATTGCAATATTTACAACTTAAAGCATATAAAACAAATACATGTACAGTGAACCCTCGTTACAACGACAGCATTTGTTCCCAAAAACTTTGCCATTAAAATGAATTTGCTGTCGGACAGAATACTTAATGAGCAGATTGATATGTAAGAAAGGTCTTGTTTTGTTCTTATTTCCTCATCGAACATATGTTTCGGAATCGCCTCACTGAGATGATTCTAACAAATATCCAAAACATATGTTTCATTAAAGTATTAAACACAATATTCTTGCATAATTTGTGACTAAATGTTACCTCTAAAGCGAAGGTTTCGTGACAGTTAAATTGTCATAATAACGAATTTTGTCGTTGTATCGAGTGTCGGTATAAAGTACTTCATAAAAGGTCCGATAAAATAATGGCAGTTGACTCTCTTTGTCTCAAACTCCAAGGGACAACGATTTAGACAACAGCAGATTGAGATAAAATGAGTACATGTGTAGATGTGTGATAAACATGTACTAAACCAATATCATTTACAGTCGACTCTCGTTATCTCGAAGTCCAAGGGCCTCTCTGAAATACTTCGAGATATCCGAAGTTTGAGATAATATTGAAAATTGTGGAAAAGAGGAGAAATTGCTCCTTAGGAGCAATTTCTCCTCTTTTCCACAATATTTTATTGCCTGTTGTTAGATATTCATGTTTTAAACAGGGACCAGATTTTCACTTCGATGTAAGCGGTTATTCGAGATAACGAGAGTCGATTGTATTTAGTTTTAGTAGTTTGAGTTATCAGTGATTGAGAAATTGAGAGTTAACTCTAGTTCAGTTTTTCAAAGCAACAGAGTGGTCTTTCTTCGTAGCAACCGACATCCCCTTCCACAGCTTCTTTCCTTTTATCTCTGTCCGAGGATGTCGACCTACGTACTTCCACAATCTCATGAGGATTAGGAGCTTGAGAATTTGTAGGATCAGTTATAGGTATTGACGTCACATAATGCAGTCCAGAAATAGACGCGCGAGCTTCTTGAATAGACGAATGATGTGATGTACCACGCGACGGAGCACGTGGTGGTTCCGAAACTAGTGGTGGGCCTGTAACTAGTGGTGGACCAGAAACTAGTGGTGGATCCGAAGCTAGCTGTGGATCAGATACATATAGTGACTCGTTGGTCTCGTATATATCTGACAAAGCCGAATGTACCCTGTCAGCCATAACATGAGTCGGAAGCCTTTGTTCCTCTGCATCGAATACATATACAGGGTTCGCCTTGCTGACATTGAATATTTCACTGTCTGTCTCTGATCTGGAAAATAGAAAGCAACAGTACTGTCCCAGTAAGCATTCTTTATAAATCTATAGTGGGCCGTTATCGGCCCGTCAGTGTAGCTGACGAGCCGATAACGGCTCGCTACAGATTTATAAAGAATGTTAGCTAGGGTATTGATCCAAGGTATAAGGACACTTTAACACTGAACAAGACTGGTCCAAAAATTGAACAAGGCAATCCATTACGAAAACACGCATATTCAAATATATAGAAAAATTCACCTCCAAAAACTGAAAATTTTCGGATAAAAAACGCTGATATTTTTCATAATTCTGGTCAAAACATAGATCGTGGGTACTCGTTAGAACCGCCTGTAAACCCCAGTTTAACTATATAAAAGTGGGGTTTAAGGGGGTCAAAATTATATAGGTATGTTTTCGTGATGTAACTTTTGGTGTGCCCAACGTTTGCCGGATGAGGTGCAGTGTCAACCAGATCTGACGCCGCGTCCAGTGGCGTCTGATCTGGGTCTACACAGTTTGCTCAGGCCTGACTGTCCGAATATTGTTTATCCCACTACTGTTTTGCCGAATATTGTTTATCCGATTACTGTCTGCCCGAATACTGTCTGCTTGAATACTGTTTGTTCGAATAATGTCTGGCCGAATACAGTTTCATGGCCAAACTGTTTGTCCGAATACTGTTGTCCGAATACTGTTTGTTCAACTACTGTCTGGACGAATACTGGGGTGCGTTCAAAAGTGTAAGTAACTCGCGAGTGTTTTGCCATGGATCCCTGCTCCTGTTGGTGCTCGTCATTAGGTACAGGGATCCAAGGTAAAACAATCGCTGTCACTTTGCACTTCTGAACGTAGCCTTGTTTTTTCACTCAGAAAGTACTTGTCTGACAGAATACAGTTTGCCCGAATACTATCAGGCCGAATACTGTTTGTCCGAATACTCTGTGTCTGAATCCTTAGTTTAAACTAGAAAAGGACCCGCGCAAGCGTTGTACACAAGTCATTTTGTTGATTTTGTCATGCGACGGCTCATATATGCAGAGTTGCCGCTAGGTCAAATTACAGCTCGAACCCTATGGTGATCAATCTGAGTTCGGACTGACCCAGTGGTGTTTAAGATGGTTCGAAGAGTGAAAACGACGTAGCCTGCTTATACAACAATTCACCTATATTAACCACAGAGGACAGTAATAACTGACCAAAATTAAAATATTTATTGGTTAGGTTTTTCTATGCAGTCTGAAATAAATGAATTTTCCCGAGAAAAAAAAAAAGATTCTTAATTACGTATGCCATTACGTTTTCGAACTTTGTTCTTTCATTCGGTTCACACCTTTGTCGTTAACAGAAGCATCGCTGCAATGTATAAATTGACTATTACGCTACACGGGGAATACCAACGTGCAGTCATATAAATACGCACCAGTCTATGGTTAGATGATGTCCGATTTATTTACAATGTGCACGTAATCTATTTATAGGCGGTAAATTCGAGAAGCTACTTTGGGATAATTTGAATAAAGTATTGTCTGTTTCCCTACAAAAAAAAAAAACAACTGGAAAACGTATTAAAATTCCGGAAATTAAATATAAAATTTATCAATAAGAACAATATCGTTATTAATTTAAACCAACCAACCGCGGCAGGTTTTTACCGTTTTCTTGTTTTTGAGGCTGATTCGTTCTTTTAGTAGTATAGATACGATAATTAGACTTAAAGCAAAGCCAGGGACTTCATACCAGTTTTTAGAGTGGCTCCTTTCCAGCAGGAGCTTGATTTGCACGAAAGCCAACCGAAAGGCACGAATGAAAATAAAAATGACAGGAACTCTATCATATGGCGGCCCGCTAGGGTTTACACCCGTCTAATACAGATGTCTATATTTTAAATGCAGATACCTGCATTGAAATAGAGGTATCTGCATTTAAATACAGATATCTACATTTAAATACAGATATCTGTATTTCAAACACAGATATCTATTTGAAATGCAGATATCTTTATTTGGTTATAAAAGAGAGATATCTGAATTTGAATTAGAAATATCTGCAATTAAATTACAGATATCTGCATTTCAAAGGCAGATATCTCTATTTAAATTAGAGACATCTGTAGTTTTAGAAACTCAGATATTTGTATTTGAAATAAAGATATCTCTAATTGAAATACAAATATCTATAATTATCATTCAAGATATCTGCAATTCAAATGGACATATCTGTATTTATAGAAAATGCAGATGTATCTTATTCAGATAGAGCTATCTGTATTCAAAATGGAGATATCTCTATTTATGAACCTGAATTTTTTTCAACTTTTATTTTTAAGAAATAATCAATGCCCCCCCCCCTTGCTCAAGGCTTTGACATGCTTGATATTAAGCAAGCTTTAGAGTATCCTTTCATTACAACTGGACACTAATGTGCTGACCTAGAATTCACAGGACTGTTTCTCGGATTTCTGTGGTCCTTGAATCTGGTTCCCAGATATCTGACTCCTAACGGTTAGAACTTGGTATCGTAATTAACAATGTTGAACGACTGTTGGCCAGCACCAACTAAGAATTCATGTCATGTATGCACTGGTCAAGTGGGGTCCGGGGTATTCTCCGGGGACCTCCCCCGAAAAATGTTTTAATTTCTAGAATGCAGGAGAATCAATTACCCCATCCCCGGGCCCATCCACACCCTCCTTTATACAAAACACAGAAAAACTGGTCAGACTGAAATGAAGCATAACTGGCCAACACCTTTTGTGTCTTACAAATATACTGATACTACTATTAACAATTATAATGCGGAATTTCTATTTTCCTGGGCCCAATTGTTCAAAGCGTCGTTAGCTTAACGAGCTCGTTAAGGGTCATTTCGTTAAATGTTTTAGCGGCTTCAATATACAATATTCTGAAATTTTTTGCTGAAAAAATGTGAGTAGCTTTTGCACTGCAAAAGCTACTCACATTTTTTTCAGCAAAAAATTTCAGCATATTTGCATATCACGATGTAAATTTTAACGATTCGTTAACTAACGACATCGTTAGTTTTGAACAACCGGGCCCTGAGCTTTAATTATTCCTCTTGCCATGCTCTTCAATTTGGATTTTTAATGCTTGTCACTCTGGGAAAAAAATCAGCAGGCCACATATTGAAATATTTTTTCTTATTTTTCCCCAAAAACAGATTGATATTTCATGCAAATTTTCTACAATGATGACAAATTGCATGAAATGTCAAATCCTGTTTTCTGGGAAAAATATCACCAATTTGTCTTCTGCTGAATTGGCCCAGAGAGAGGTAAAGGTTAAGCGAGCCATAAACCGTCAATATAAAATAGTCTACCTTGTAAATTGCCATAAGGTCAAGGGTCTGAAGTGGCAACACAAAATCAGACTCAAGCAGGGAAACCCGATATCGGGATATCGGAGGTTGCGAGATTTCGGAGGTAAACAAATGACGTCATCCAGCGACAGGGTATGTATTTATCCATTTTTTTATAGCTCATTTGATAAAAAAGCTGAGTTGCTCGTTCTAGAGACATAATAATGAATATGTTAAAGCAAATATTTCCTTTCTCAGCTACTTTGTGGAGGTGAAAACGGCATTTGAACCAAGATGATCTATTTTTCATCTCAGTTTTTGCCTTTTCGACGGCTACCAGCCCGATCATGGTAAATGACATGTTGGTTTATTATTGCCCAAGGATGGACTTATCTTCTCTTCGACTGTCTTCATAGTTGTTTCAGTTTATCAACAAAAAATAACGCCCCCGGATGAAATTTAAAGCAAGTACTAGCGAAAATTTGGATAACGGAATATTCGGAGGTACATTGACACATGATGCTGTAGATCTCGGAGGGACTGTTGCTGGATTTCGGAGGCACTGAAAATTGACGGAGTGAGTTCTGTCTAAAAAAGCAATATAAATTAAAACCTGCTCGCACAATTTGGTGCTAAGCCTGTGTGCAAATACTAGTGTCTCTTTTTTTAGCAATTTTAATAGAGTTTGATTGGTTTGAAGGAGAGTTTAATGTAATAATATTACTAGAACCAATGTCATTACGTTTAAGAACTTCTATGCAATAAAATAGCTTTTCGCTGCAAAAATGATGTTCTGTATGTGAAACGTGATATTTTCCTACCTGAATTTTGATTGAAATGTTGATTTTGGAAACTCGTGAGAACCGCAGCGCCGATGCGGTGCCAACGAGTGCCATCAGATCAGAAATAATAAACGTAACGTTCCACTGTAAATCTATGATATATCAATTATTCATAGCAATATCCCAACTCGGCACAATATTCACCAATATCAGTACAAAATATCTATAATAAAATTAACAACAGGTGCTTATTCGTCCATCGGGCTGACATTTGTATATCTAATTACAAGAAGCTTATCTATTTTCTTATACTGAGTCGTTCATATCTGACCATTACCTGAGTTAGGTGGGTCGCTTAATTAAGAATTTAGCAACAATAATAATAATAATCACACGGTGAGCCTGGTAAATAGTTCCTTTAAAATCTGTGGAATCCAGTTAAACATTCAAAACAAAAAGAAAACACCCATATGTCAGTCATCTTGAAATCTTATAATGCCCTTAACTCCCACCCATCATTTTAACGGAATTTCATCAAATGTGCATCGAAATCCAAATGTTACAATGTATAGTTTAGAACTATACTGTTCTTTGCTTGTATTCTCCTTGCGCGTACAACCGAAAGTCCATATCAGAGAATCTTAATTGTATTTTCTTTTATTTATGTAACGCTCCTGATTTTTAATGCTTGTCGGCAAACCGTCTTATAAGAACTCCCCATGTGGTGTTACTTAACATTGTTGTCTACAAATCTTTATGGACAATCCGCTTATCTAGGTTTTTAAGCAGCAGCCAGAAAAATTACACATTCCCCTGTAATCCCATTTTCCTAATATAAGTGAAATTTACAAGGGGTCTTCACCGCATAAATTTGCTGGCGTGATATGATAATTATATGAGTTGTATCAAGTTGTATCGAGGAGACCTTTGTCATTTTCATTTTCTATCAATAGAAAACATTAAGATTTTGTAACGTGTTCTTCCATATGCGCTGTGCGTGCGTGTGTGTGTGTGATTGGGGATGGGGGTGGACACATTCATTTCAAAATCAAGCAGATGGGGTTGGGGGTGGAGTTGGCGAACGTAGCCCCCATTGTGGACAAATTATTTAAAAAATCAAACAGATTTTAATCGAAAACACAGGTTACACCCCTAATTTTCGCCTCTAAATCGATATTTTCTGAGCATTTGCACGCCTCCATACGGTCACACCATCCCAATTTCAAAACCCACGGGCCTGGGTTTTTAAGCCTAAATTAAATGTAAGTGAAAAATCCATGGAGTGTCTGACCGACCAAACGATGAAACGAGACCTGTACCCATTTCGGGCCAATTATTTTAAAAATCATGCAGGTTTGGCCATAAAATCACTTTACATTCTTTAATTTTGCATCCCCCATCGGCATTTTGTTAGCATCTGTGTCCCCTTTAAGAATAGCCAAGAATTCACACACCCGCCCCTTCCATTTCAAAAGTCTGTGTATAGGCCTGGAAACTCACCAAAGGCACAAAATGTTGTGATGAACAAATATGAAAACACGCAGAATGAAATTTTCATGTCTTAAAAAATACAAACTTTTCAGAAAGAAAACTGTTAATTTTCGTATTATTATTCTTTTTTCATCGAGACAGTTCTAACAATAACCCGCAACCTATGTTTTAGAGCAGAAACGACGTGGCTCTTAAGAGTACCTCAATACATATTTTAGAGCAGAAACAAGAAAAAAAAAAAAAAAAAAAAAAAGATTTATAGTCCTGTAATCCCCACTTTTTCTATGTGAAGTCGTGTTTGTTACCGGGGTTTTCATCACGAAGGCTGGTTATCTTGATGCTGGTTATCTTGCTGTTTTATCTTGATACATCTATGGCACATTATTTATTCTTTACCAGTCTGCATAAACGCTTTGTTCGCTTGCTACATGCCACTCCTGACGATTCAGGTAATCGTCTTCAACATATAAAACCAGGCAAGATCACGTTTCAGAAAAGATGTAGGCGTTTTAAAAAGAACACAAAATTTCCTTTCCTCCGATATCCCATTAACCAATATAAATCTGTCCTCCGACATCCCTGCATCATACCTCCGACATCCTGTTACCAATAAATATGACAACAACCCTAAAGAAATCTAAAAAATCTGCCACTTTAGTAATTTTTTCACATCTGCTATTTCTTGTATAATTTATAAAAAGGTTCTAGATTTTACAGACATATATACTCAATGAAAAAGCTTTACAGGATAAAAGTTATAAACAATTGAAAATGGAATTTGGGTGAAAAACAATGAAATTTCCTTTTCAAACGTGATTTTGAATAAATAGGAGGATACTTTATATTGAAATGCCATTTTCATATACATGTATTAAACTATTCAACTGAGAAAATATAAGTTACGTTGCTTATCCTCCAGAAGCACTTTTTTGATCATTAAAAGAGGATAAGACATACACTGTCGCTTGATGACATCATTTGTTTACCTCCGAAATCTCGCAACCTCCGATATCCCGATATCGGGTTTCCCTGGGTGAGACTGGGTAAACTATTATTATGTGCTCCTTTGTAAAGAGTGGCTAGTTTGACTGCAAAGAGATGATGATGTGAAATCTTGAACATCTTTTATTAGTTTTTTCTTGTGTCATCTGTAATGGCGCGATCTGCGCCGTCCGCCATATTGGTATTCATAACAATTGATCGATCGGCGAGGGAGGTATAAGTTTCCCATAAGTGGAAAAAATAGAGATATATTTATTTCAACCATAAATACAGATATCTTTAACTGAATTCGGATATCTGTATTTGAAATGCAGGTATCTGTATTTAAATTAGAGAAATTCAGATATCTGCATTTCAAATACAGATATCTGCATTTCAATTAGAAATATCTGTATTTTAAATGCATTTCTACTTAAACAGAGATATTTCTGATTGAAATGCAGATATCTATATTATAATCGGAAAAAGAGATATCTGTATTTCAAATACTGATATCCGCATTTCAATTATAGATATCTCTAGTTCAATTAGAAATATCTGCATTTCTCAATTAGAGATATCTGTAATTACAAAAAACAGATATACATATTTATTAATAGAGATATCTGTATTTAAAATGCAGATATCTGCATTAAATGGGTAAGAACCCAAACGGGTTGCCATGCTATTTAGTGTATCCAGATTTAGCGTAAATATAAGCTGAATTCGGCCTTTCGTATTTGTGCTAGGGCTAGGCGTGACCCTAATTACATACACAAATTCTAGGACGGCCATGGTGTTTGCTGGGTATCGGCAAATAGGGTGGATTACCTGTGACTTCCATTCCGCTTGGATTTTGGCCTTTGACTGGATAAACCGCTTCCGGTCCGGGATGCCCTTACTCTATCAACTTTAGCACTCACTTTAGTTGATTTTGTCCGGTTACTACCATTTCGAGAACGCTTGGAATGTTTACTATTTTTTCGTCTACTTTCTATTTCGTATCTTGAATAGAATCTTTTATGCCGGCGTATAATCATCCTGCGCCTGAAATGAAATAAATAATTGCCTTAACCCTTACATCACGAAAACATACCTATATAATTTTGACCCCCTTAAACCCCACTTTTATATAGTAAAACTGGGGTTTACAGGGGTATACATTATTTTTGTTATTTCTGCTCAAAAACATAGATTGTGGGTACTCGTTAGAACCGCCTCGACGAGGCGGTTCTAACGAGTACCCACAATCTATGTTTTGAGCAGAAATATGAAAAATATCAGAACTTTTTTTCTGAAAAATTGCCATTTTTTGGTGGTAAAATTTTCAGTGTATTTGAATAGGCGTGTTTCCATAATGAAACGCCAATCACAACTGCAGCAGGCAACAATCTAATTGTTTTTCTTTTTCAAAGAAAACGAGTCATGACATTTTATGTGAATCGTCTGCCAAGAAGACGATTTACACGAAATGTCAAGATTTATTACTTTGAAAAATGTCAAGACTTATGGGTCACAAGAAATATTTCCAATGCATTTCGACCCCTAATGCAGACTATTCATACTGTTTAACCTGCTATTTGATTCACTATTGCAACTCAGTGATGGTTACAAACTAATTAGACGGCAATTAAAGACGAAATGGCCGGCCTCGGTGGCCCAATCGGAGGCACGTCCGAATAATGATAAGGAAGTCGCGGGCTCGATCCCAGCCAGGCCCGGCAACATTCTTTCGTGGAGATTGATAGTGAAATATTTTGTACGTTTATTCTCTCCCTTTTGCTGATTCAAGAATGGCAGTTGTCAGCTTCTGGTGAAAGAATGTGCGCAAGTAGTCAACCGCTTAGAGGACTATGCCAGCCCAGAATAAACATGAACCAAATGGGGTGACTGAGTCGTAAAGTTTCAACTAAAAAATGAGATGGCTATACCTCCAAGGGAGATTATTCTGGCTAGAAAATATTTGCTTCTTCCCTTCTCAAAGTAGGACTACTCTTAAAGAAATAATTTGCTTCCGGTGGTGACATGGAAGGAAAAGAAAATCTTAGCTTTAAGAGGGAAAAGAAAGTTTTAGCAAATACCACGGACAATTCTTTACTGTAAGTACGGTCTCTGTTTGAGAAGGAAGGCAACAACTTACACTACAGAGTGCGCTCTCTTTTTGAAATGTATCCATTCATCTAAATTAATATTCTAAACTGATATAGTGATTGGCTTCTTAGATCACCAGTACAAATTTAAAGCGCAATTAAAAATCTTTTTCTATCACATGGAGAAGAGATTCCAGTACCAGGATCTGCTGGACTGATCTCCTCTTAAGAAAAGGGAAAGTTTCTAATGGATTTTCGACCCCAGATAGGTCTTTATAGAACCAACATGACTACAGCCAGAATCAAAATACTGACGTATTTAAACGTTGGTTTAAGTTGTACCAAACCTCCTAGCAAATATAATACATCGTTTCAAGCTCGGTGCAAGTAACGTGGAGGAAAATACCCAACTGTATTAATCAGCTAAGTAATTATTGTTCTAATATGTGTCAAACAACCAGCATCATACCACTACAATGTTTTGCATGATTTCTACATGGTTTTGGCGTGGGTTTTATGCGAGGACCAATACTGAAAACGAGGGATTCAGGAAAGCCAATATTTAACACTATAAGTCCTGCCTACATGTACAAAGAAAATGCAACTGAAGTTCAATGTCTGCGCTGAAGTGAGAACAAAAGTACTCAAAAAAGATGTTGTATTGACTTTCAACACTTTAAAAATTGAAAACAAAAAGAAACAAAAAGAAATGTTTAATAAAAAATGTCATAAAATAATGTTTTTAAATTGGCCGTGTTACAACTCCTCTGCCAGTCGTACTGGCCTTCGGGTGACTTCGTCTCGGGCTAATACAGCCATCCTCTGGCCAATATGACTGACCTCAGACCTATAACAGGGCCAATATGAAAACTCCCATTTAATAACATTATAAGATTTGACCGTTTCAGGATTCCTGTCGGGCCGATTACGGTCCGATATAGACTTAAGTTTGTCCTTTGTTCTGTCAGTGGAATGACCCTCTCTTTGGTCCTCTCTTACCATCCTCGATCATCTTTCTATAAATACTCAGTCAACACGTTTTTCTTATCAAATCTAAGGCTTACGAGGCGATTTGTTTTATGTCTTACCTTGTGTCATTTTGTTCTTGTGTTTTTCAGTCCTTTTAGCATAGCCATTACCTCGCTTGGGGAAGAGAGAGCTAATCTTAGTGCTTTTCGTACGTTTGTACGATTTGTGCTTGTTTGGATGTGTCAGTTACCTCTTCCTCTTGGTGTCTGGGAAGGGCTGCGGTTTGTAATTGTGGCACTCCCTGGATTTTTCTCTTACTTTTTTTAGCCAAGAATGAATATGAAGAAGAAACAGAAATGTTTGTTAGGGAGGAACTACTTCTCATCTTTTCGACTCATATTGAAGTATGATGACATTGTACATAATACAGTTATTAAAATACAGTCGACGCTCGTTATCTCGAACTCGCTTATCTCGAATAACCGCTTATTTCGAAGTGAAAATCTGGTCCCTGTTTTAACACAGAGATCTACCAACAGGCAACAAAATATTGTGGAAAAGAGGAGAAATTGCTCCTCAGGAGCAATTTCTCCTCTTTTTTACAATATTTTCAATATATCTCTAACTTAGGAGTCAAATTACATATTCATTCTGTTAAAGGTGGTTGTTCCATTAATTGTTTTCCTCAGTTCCGCAAATCTGATATGTTGAAGTACGGATATCTCGAAGTGTTTCATAGAGTCCCTTGGAATTCGAGATAACGAAAGTCGACTGTATTATAGCTTTACTAAACAGCTCCCCCTTTGCCAAAATACTATTTTCCTCATGCTACTTGATGCGTCATTCCAAATTGTAGCACACGACATGGTAATATATGTTTTTATTTTCAACAAAGATAAAGCTTGACATTTCATATGAACCTTTCGCTGGCTTAAAATTTTAAGCAGTACACGTAAAAAGTTCCACAGTAAAACACCTGGCAATCTGCCAGCGCATGCGCCGTTACTGTTTACGGGCGCCCGTAGATTATGTTAGGAATCGTTTCGCAGTAATTAACAGATTGGGGCAAAGTATGGTAAACAGGCCAGGATAGGATTATAGGCTACCATATCGCACAGTCCTTCCTAAAGCTCGGTCACACTGTCAGGATTCTGGCCACGAGTAACCACGATTTCAATAGTCGTGGTGAATCGCGGACATATACATGGGGAAGTCTTGATAGATCTGGAAGTGTCTTGGTCGGTCGTGAAAGATCGGGTAGGCTCACGACAGTTTTGGTCATGTTCAAAACAATCCTGGCGCCACGGCGATTTGCCGATTTGTTTTATTCATTGGACAATTCTAGCGCTGTCGTAACCCCATCTGGCATATTCGTGCTGCTATAGTGCGTACAATTGTGGTGTTTCGTAAGTGATCTTGACTGTATTCAACGACGATTTCATACGATACGATTGTGCCAGATTGTTCTACGGTTTATTGCGCTTCTGCCACGAATTTTTACGATAACCACCAATTCCGCAATGGGTTATCTACGATTCTAACCGAATGATCACAACTACCAGAATTCGTCTTGAGAATACACGACGACATACGACTGTCCTGTGGTTGAGGATGCTGTCTCTACGATTATTTACGAAGAACCTGCCACGCGCGCCACGAAATACCCGCCCAGTGCAATATCACATGACAAACTGATGCCACTCATATAAAAAGTCAGTCTACGTCCATCCAGACAAATTTCCTGAAAGCAGATCTTCTTTCCGTAGTTCCCATCAGACGCTCATAATACCCAAGAAGGGGGCGTCTCTTCAACCATGGGCTGACCCAGTATTTTCTTATGCCTTTCCTCCTCTGTCGTCTGTTTCGCTGGTTTGTCAGCACCAAGGCCATGGCTACATCGTTGTCTGCCGCCTCCCTCTCCAGTTCTACCAAGTTCTGGATCAGCCGCAGTCTTTGCTCAGGTTGTAAGAACAATTTCAATCGTTGTGAACGTCTCAGAATCCTGAGAGTAAATCGATGTAAACCGCAGTTTGGTTCTTATATATACCTCAGCCGTCAGCGTGGTAGATCGTTGGTTCATCGTGATAAGTCGGCAATAGTCTTACAGCTGTCGTGCGTCATCGTGTATAACCGTCAATAATCGTCTGTAGTCGTCAAGGCGTCGTGTATTATCGTAGTTCAGTCCTCGCAGATGCGTAAACGAAGCGTAGAAAGATCGTTCTAGACCGTAGAACCGTAGAAATTCGTAGATATTCCTGAGAAATCTTGCAAATTCGTATTCATTATCGTATAGATATTCGTAGCTTCACCGTAGAAAGACCGTAAGTATTCGTTGGAAGAGCGAATCGTGGGCAAATACTCCCCAAATACTCCAGATTTACCACGACTTTGTCGTGGAAAATGGGCGTTGAAATCGTGACAGTTTGACCAGGGCTTTAAGAGATAATTCCTGCAGAAGTTATACGGGCCCCAGTTAAAATAACGGTACGATTGCCAGTTATTTTACCGTAAAATAATTTTTCAGCGCATTTTTCTCGGAATATAAAAGAGCATTATTATTATTATTATTATTATTATTGTCTGTTGTTGTTGTGATTGGACATTTAAGCGTAAAGATAAACAACTTTCAAATGATAAAATGACCCGAAACAGGAAAAAACGTACCTTTTGAAATATGCGCCCAAAGAAGACTCACATCAACCTGCGCATCCGCACAGTCTGATTAGTCTTCATTGTCCGCGTGACGAAACTTTCCCTCCTTGGCTATGAGCCGCAACGTTAGAATACGTACCTTCTGACGTGCGCCTAACAAAGATTTAAATTACATGAAGAAACTTGGCCGTCCAAAATGCGCTCAGTGTAGATTCTGATCAGACTGGGAGAATGTATATGTCCGAAGATGCTTTTTTTTTTTTTTTTTTTTTTACGAAAACACGCCTATTCAAATATACTGAAAATTTTACAACCAAAAAAAGGAAAATTTTCAGATAAAAAAAATTCTCGTATTTTTTATATTTCTGCTCAAAACATAGACTGTGGGTGCCTCGGTGAGGCGGTCCTAACGAGTACCCACAATCTATGTTTTTGAGCAGAAATAAGAAAAACTAGAACAGCGTTTTCGGAGGAAAATGTATGTCCCCCCCCCCCCCCCCCCCCCCCCACACCGAAATAAATAATAGATTGTGTCTATAATAAATTGTGTCTATAATAAACTCAAGGTCACAATATACCTATATGTAAGTTTGGTCAAAATTCATCCATTCCTCAATGAGATAGGGTGCTGACAAGCCATTCTAAAATTATAGCCCTTGTTTGACCTTGAAAATGAGATAAAGGTCACAAAAATCTAATCAGTTCTTGTCTCTGTCTTAACAATGTAGCTGTGCAAGTTAGGTCAAAATCCATCCATTCATTCAGCAGACAGTGTGCAGACAAGCTACTATCCAACAATCTGATCCCTCCTGCGAGCTTGGAAATGGGGTCAGGGTCACCAAAATAAAATTAGTTATTTTCCATGCCACAACAATTTTGCTGTGCAAGTCTAGTTAAAATCCATCCATTCCTACAAGAGATACAGTGCAGACAAGCCATTTTCCAACAATCTAAGCCCTAGTGTGACTTTGAAAATGGGGTCAAGGTCACCAAAATCTACTCAGTTCTTTTCCATGTCCCAAAAATATAGCTGTGAAAGTTTGGTCGAAATCTACTTATTTGTTCAGGAGACAAGGTGCAGACAAGCCATTTTCCACAAATCTAAGCCTTAGTGTGACCTTGAAAATGGGGTCAAAGTCGTCAAAATCTAACCAGTTCTTTTCCATGTCTCAACAATTAAGATGTAGAAGTTTGGTCAAAATCCATTTTTTCTTTTAGGAGATAGGGTGCTGACAAGCAATTTTCCAACAATCTAAGCCCTCCCGTGACCTTGAAAATGGGGTCAAGCTTACCAAAATCTAATCAGTTCTTTTACATGTCCCAACATTGTAAATGTGCAAGTTTGGTCAAAATCTATTCATTCCTACAAGAGATAGGGTGCGGACAAGCCATTTTCCAACAAATCTAAGCCCTCCTGTGACCTTGAAAATGGGTTCAAGGTCACCAAAATCTAATCAGTTCTTTTACATGTACCAGCATTGTAGATGTGCAAGTTTGGTCGAAATCTATTCATTCCTACAAGAGATAGGATGCAGACAAGCCATTTTCCAACAATCTAAGCCCTCATATGACCTTGAAAATAAGGTCAAGATCACCAAAATCTAATCAGTTCTTTTACATGTCCCAGCATTGTAGATGTGCAAGTTTGGTCAAAATCTATTCATTCATACAAGAGATAGGGTGCGGCCAAGCCATTTTCCAACAATCTAAGCCCTCCTGTGACCTTGAAAATGGGGTCTAGGTCACCAAAATCTAATCCGTTCTTTTGCATGTCCCAGCAATATAGATGTGCAAGTTTGGTTAAAATCTATTCATTCCTTCAAAAGATATGGTGCGGACAAACCCTTTTCCAAAAATTCTGTGACCTTGAAAATGGGGTCAAGGTCACCAAAATCTAATCAGCATTTTACCCCCTCCCAATGATATATTTGTGTAAGTTTGGCTAAAATGTGTCCATTCAATAAGGAGATAGAGTGCGGACAAGAGGCTACGCCGACGCCGACGCCGCCGCCGACGCCGCCGCCGACGGGGTCCGCACTAAAAACAATATGTCCACCCCCTCCCCCCCACCATGGTGGAGGGACATAATAATGTTTATCCCTGTTAACCCGTTTTACTGTATAAATGTGAGGTTTAAGGGGTTGAAATTATATGGGTGTGGTTTCGTGATGGGTATAATTTCTTCACGTTGCGGCTCAAATATCATCCACAATTTGCAATGGCTGGTTACTTGTACATTCCTTACCTGAGAAAGAAACATATAGAGAGTATTACAAATCCCAGAAATATCAGAGCGGCAACTGAGGACCACACAATCGCCGGAACAACATACCAACTTCCATCCGAACCTCTGACTGCAAAGTACATAAAAAGACATGAAAAAACAATATGAGAAAAATGGCCCGTATCAAGTATGCTGTACCGCAGGCCTAGTTCAGACTGTGCATTCGTGCAATCTGAGAGGGAGTTTCAGTGCTTGGTTTCAGAGTCAATATCGACAAAAGCCTCACGAAAATATGCCTATATAATTTTGACCCCCTTAAACCACACTTTTATATGGTAAAACTGGGGTCAGGGGTATACATTATTTTTCTTATTTCTGCTCAAAACATAGATTGTGGGTACTCGTTAGAATCGCCTCGTCGAGGCGGTTCTTACGAGTACCCATGATCTATGTTTTGAGCAGAAATATGAAAAATATAAGAATTTTTATCTGAAAATTTTCATTTTTGGGTGGTAAACTTTTCAGTATATTTAAATAGGCATGTTTTAGTAATGGGGTAAGTCACAGCATGCCCTTGTCGCGATTTTCGCTTGTTAACGCTTTGCTCACTGGATAAAAATTTTAACAGACGACAATTTGAAATTTCTTATTTGTCCGAGAATTCCCAGAAAACAATTCATAGTTGTGAACCGTCTTTTGTGATCATACAATACCTGACATAAGCGATTAAATTTTAACGTAAAATGTCTTGTCTGCTTCTTATCCCATGTATAACACTTATCCTGCTTTTCACAACCCCTACCTTTGCAAACAGTTTAGATCCAGATCAGATGGCTGCTGAAGAAGCCATCTGATCAGGATCTACACTGTTTGTCATTCAGTTTGTGAATTTGAACGGAAACATTATTATGATGTAATGTGATTGGCTGATAGTCAGAAATGGGTGTGGCTAATTAAATTATTCAGCAGGATAAGGGATAAATGTAGGAATAATAACATACGTGTATCAGGACAAAATGTTATGTTTTCATGGACTGCTACCTACTTGTACCTTGTGCTTCTCCGTATTAAAGTTTTAATGTAAGATTTTGTTCTTAAGCAGTCCAGTCACTGTTTTGGGGGAAGAGGGCGCTGGTTCATCTGATTTTTTGTTACATATACAGTCGACACTCGTTATCTCGAATTCTAAGGGACTCTCTGAAACGCTTCGAGATATCCGTACCTCGACATATCAGAGTTGCAGAAGTAAGGAAAACAATAAATCGAATAACCAAATTTAACAATTGAATATATAATTTGACTCCTGAAGTTAGAAATATATATAAAATAATGTGGAAAAGAGGAGAAATTGCTCCTTAGGAGCAATTCTCCTCTTTTCCGCAATATTTTGTTATCTGTTTTTAGATTTTCATGTTAAAACAGGGGCCAGAATTTCACTTCGATATAAGCGGTTATTCGAGATAAGCGAGTTTGGGATAACGGGAGTCGACTGTATTTATCTAGTGTATATTTCTTTATTTATTCATTTATTTATTTATTTTTGGCGCCTTTGCTTGGGTTGCTTCTTTTGATTGTGGCACTCCCTGGATCTTTCGTTTACCTTTTCAATTCATTTTCAAGGTCATAGACGCACTGTCGGAGGGAGCATCCGTTCTTTTTTTTTTTTTTTTTTTTTTTTTTTTTCTGAAAGCACTGTTACTTCTAACATTCAGTTACAACACCCTTCTGTTAGGATTAAATCTATATACAATCCTGTGTCACTCCATCGCCTTTAATGACCTATATAATCATGCCAATGTGTTTTGCGGGTCGTGCACCTTAGCGTATGTTTATTACACATAATTCAATTTGCAATTTACTATATAACACCTTAGAAGAGTTTATGTATCATTAATTTATTCATCTTTTAACTGTTATCTATGGTCGCGTCATAGCAATACCCGCCGTCATGCTCGCACTTATCGAACATGTCCGTGAAAAAGAGCGCTCATAAGCCATCTGGTCAGGACATGCACAATTTTACCCCGGTAGTATAAAGACCTTGTATATTTCACAAAGCGAAACTGTTCAAGAACTGGCTTTAGTACGCATGTATATTCGCAGTCTGATCTGTACGTGCCCAAATGAAGTATGCCTCCCCATATTAAACCCCCATATAGAGGATAAAATACTCCAGATAAAAAAGGTAGCGCCGAGTCGCACGATGGACCACC
The DNA here is from genome assembly GCA_964016985.1 of Anodontia alba. Taxonomy (NCBI): domain Eukaryota; kingdom Metazoa; phylum Mollusca; class Bivalvia; order Lucinida; family Lucinidae; genus Anodontia; species Anodontia alba. Next base: position 81,372,620 of record OZ024827.1, read on the forward strand.
AGTAACGACACATGACATAGGTGTAGCACTCACTACGCACGTACGCATGTGCGTAACATGCGTAAGAAACATTTTTATGATAAAGTGGCATTAACATAAAATATTTGGTTCGTTACATCTGGGGCTGCTTTCCTTTAAGAGCAGCCCCTATTTAGAAGTGCTTCAAGACATTTTTTTTTCAAGAGTTTTCCCGGATTTGCGTACAAATAATTCTGTGTTAGCTACGCCACTGCATGGTCCAGTGTTGCAGCAATTTTGGAAAACCTTGGCTGGATGTTTGTTGTATATGGACTTGTGGCAGTACCAACCCAAAACCTGGCCATCTAAAATTGCCACTCAACGGCTTTCCGTCAAGTCCACGCCCACAGGAACTTTTATGTATATGCCATCCCCAAGTCCGTTGTATGTTTGCCAACCCCTGATGCGTTCAAGGAAGACGGTGACAGACTGCTTCACGCCCGACCGTAGGTCCCGAAAGTGGAGTTTCACTACGTTGTACCTCTCTACTTCACCAGCTGTTTACCCTATCGTTTTTTATCTTATCACTATCCGCTCGTTTCACTATTATCTACTTCCTTTCTTCTTTCGTAACGACATGACACACCCGCCGAGAATGCCCGAGAGGACAGGAGGTATCCAGCGAAAGACAAGATCGCATATTCCAGTTGACAGATTTTGTCATGACATAGAAAAAAATAGCTCTCCTTGGGTCATAAGTCTTGTACTTTTTGTAATACTTTTTAAATACTTATTTCGTTTAGAAAGTATTTAAAATTAGGGGGACGATACGCTCGGTAGATTTTCCGGTACAACTTACAAAAGAGGCAATTTTGTGACTTCCAGTTTACTTCCCAGCATATGAAGCCCCTTCTGAATAGGGGTCTACTTTGAAAAGGAAGAATTGCTCCATTTTGAATCAAATTCATTCCTTCAAGGATAGATTCCTTCCAGAATTGAAGCAAATCAATTTGACAGAGTTACCTCTCCTGAAAGTGTATCAGTTCCCCTAAAATATCGATAAAGAAAAAGCTTTGCCGAGTAATATTATCTACATCCACTTATTTGAATACTAAACGAATACTTACTGGTTCATCCTATGTAACATACATTTTTTGTTCATTTAATCCTGAATTTCCCTATTCATACAAGTACATTTGTACCGTAAGTAATCACTTACTTTAAGTCCGTTGGATACATGTCTTAAAATTCCATATGGCTTCCTGTTGATTTGTCAAAATAGCTAGATGAATTGCAAACAGTGTAGACTCAGATCAGACGCCGCGTTCTGTGCCTACACTGTTTGGGCGGACCTGTTCGTCCGAGTATTGTTTAGGGTACATATAAATGCATTACACTGATACTCACCGACCGTAGATTCTGTTGTAGCGCATCCAACTGTAAGAAGACAATTAAAGTTCTCAAATATAATATAGACAAATAGGCGAACATTTCCTTAACTAAAATAAATAAATAAAAACAGAAACATTTCCTTAGCTAAAATAGATAAATACATCACGAAAACATGCCTATATAATTTTGACCCCCTTAAACCCCCCTTTTATATAGTAAAACTGGGGTTTACAGGGGTATACATTATTTTTCTTATTTCTGCTCAAAAACATAGATTGTGGGTACTCGTTAGAACCGCCTCGCCGAGGCGGTTCTAACGAGTACCCACAATCTATGTTTTGAGCAGAAATATGATTAATATCAGAATTTTTATCTGAAAACTTTCAGTTTTTGGTGGTGAAATTTTCAATATATTTATATAGGCGAGTTTTCGTAATGAATAAAAACAGAAAAAAAGAAAAGGAGAGAGAGAGAGAGAGACAGAGAGAACTATGGGTGTTTTTAAGTGTGAAATTTGCCTAGCGGTTGGATTTTGTGAGGATGTCAAATAATTATAATGTTTGGCTGAGATGAGCTTACCAGTCTTGCGAATAGTGAAAACAATATGCCAAACAGGTTACAGGTATATGTAACCACAAATGTAAAACTGACCAATATGTCATTAAATGGAATTTTGTTCGTTACAGCAATAATACTAACTCGTACAGTCTGGAATTGTTATGCCTGTACTTCTAATACACCTTCAAACGAACAGGAGACTTGTAACACATTATTTGCTCTAAGTATTCGTATGGTCAGGTATAAGCAAACAGCGGAGACCCAGGTCAGACGCCGCAGAATGCGGCGTCTGATCAGGGTCGCCGCTATTTGCCACTCATTAAGCAATATTTTATGCACATCTACAGGTATGGTTACAGACTTACAGTATTCAGACTTACAGAAGTCGTAAGACTTTCTTCTAAATCCCAACTATAGAATAACGTTTATTTGTACGAATGTCTTGTTTGTTTACGTGTTTGTGACAATTATACAAATATGATGTGTAAACCAACAGATGGACAAACAGTTTTGTTTTTTTTTGTGTGTTTTTTTTTTTTTTTTTTTTTTTTTTTTTTTCAATTTTAAGCCAAGTATGGTAAGGCGTTATGGTCTCTGTGTACTTTGGGTAACCACTGTAATATATTTACTTGTGCACTTGCACGAAGTGAAAAAAGCGTGACACAAGTAATGTGCAACGCATAAAAAGACCCGGATGCAATCATACTAACAACTTTGGCACTATCAGTAATATCTTCTATACATTCTATAGTTCGCATCGATTCTGTACGCGGACAATGGATCAGACTGTGCGACTGCAATGGTTGATCTAAACAGTTGTTGTTTGTGTTTGGCATACGAACTCCTTTTCTTGCGCTCGGCATCCTATAAGCAACTTGGGCCGTGTCAGGAGAATGTATACGCGTTTACGGGGGTTAACATTGTCCTGCTAAACCCGAATATACCCTGCCTTTGCAAACAGTGTAGATCCAGATCAGTTGGCTTCTGAAGAATGCAAATTTATTGCAAAAAATCTGGATCAAGTAATCTGATTAGCTGAAAATTAGAAGTGGGTGTGACATCTTAATTTATTCAGCAGGACAAGGGTTAACTGTGTCAAACGTGTTTTGCTTCCTTTGTGAATAGGGATCTGCTCTAAAAGGAGAGAATTTGCTCCCCTTGAGAGCAAATTCTTTCCTTTTAGAGAAGATTTTTCTTCAGTAGGGGCTTGGTGTGCTGGAAAGCACGTAAATGGCAGCAAATCTTCAAATTGTATAAAAATCCCTTTAACCCTTACAGCCCGGCTGACAAAGAGATACCTGTGCAAATAGTGTAGATCCAGATGAGACGGCTCGTAACGAGCCGTCTCATCAGGATCTACACTCTTTGTCATTCTATTTTTGATTTTAGACTAAAACCCCTATTTGCATCAATGGACATGTCCAAATTCAAGAATGGAAGAGTCCACTTCAGAAAGTTAGGAATGAAAGGGCTTATCTTCCGTCTGATAAGCATCGAATGGTTTTAAGGTACATAAATTGATACAAACATTAAAGGGGTCTGAACACACATGGTAGATTTTCCGCCATTTTGTACAAGAGAAAAATCATGCGACTTTTTATTTGCCTTGCTGCACACCTTCTGTTCTTTCGACATCACTCGGAAAGACGTTTGCTTGCTTTGCGTTTTAATTTAAATGAAAACATTTTGTTCTAATTGACCATATCCTATCAGAAACCATTAGATTTATTGTTTCTATGTTTTGTTCTCAAATATCTACCCTAAAATTTAATTTACGACCAAACATTGGTCTGACCTATACTATTTCTATAGGAAAGTGATTTTTTGGAATTTTTGTCTAAGAAAATAGTTTTTACTTTTCTTTGCTATTTTTAAATTATTGATGTTTCACGATAATATTGTGAAAATTTCTAAAAATTAAACGACCGGGACTTGTTGAGAATCTGCCTCCAAGTCACATGCCCTTCGGATTTCTGCATAATTTGTATTCATTTTTACTGTGGGAAATAGTAAAAATATTTTTTTTTTTTTTTTTTTTTTTTTTTTTTTTTTTCAAACCAATGACTAGAATAAAACTTTTTGTGCAGAAGTAGTTACAACAAATGGTTTTGCATTAAATCGTGACAAAAGTTTGCAAAATTACTTTTTCTGTGTAAAGCGCCAAGCAAAAAAAGGGGAGCAAATTCTTTCTCTTATGAGTAGACCGCTTTTTAAAGGGAGGTAAAACAAATTTGACAGAAGTGCCTCCCCTGAAAGTGTATCCATTCTTTTTTTTTTTTTATAAAAAGCAGCAATGTATGCAGCCAAAGTTGATTTGTTTTATTATATTCATTTGCAGTTATACATGTGCGGTCTTGTCGGGGAAAACCTGTTGTATGCCACGATGGCAGAGATCGAAAGCCCGTGCGCATATCTTGTAAGAATGAAATTTTGAACTATATTTTCAAGACAAATATTAAAAATATCCCCCGTTTGACGTCTACCGTTTATGTCTGTGCGGTAGGGTGGTGCGCCCTCTAGCAGAAGCTTTCGGAGGATTGACCCCGCAATTATTGATTTTTTGGCAGGTAGGGTCATGTCTCGCTCGAAGTAAGCTCAGGGATTGAGCCTTACGCTCATCAATCTCATTCTTCTTCTCTGAAAGACGGCTCTAAATGACTGACATATTGTTGACAGGGCTGTTACACCTCGATTCAAACGAACGTAACCGTTTATGTCCCGAGAGCTAAAGACTGAAGATAGATAATGGTACGTACCTTGGACAACAACTACAGCCAGAAAGATGACAAGAAATCCAAAAATTGTAGAAACAACCATTGTAGATACTAAATTCTAGGTTCGAAATATTTGGCTATTTTTGTTACTGTCTTGGTTATGACATGTTGTAGGTGTGTAAGTCAACACATGTAGGTAAGACTTGCATCAGACACCTTTGAACGAGTTCATAAAAAATTTGGAAATTAATCGATTGTGTGAAAAGATTCAGTTAGATGTCACTAATCTACCATAATACCCCTGTGTATTGGGAGAGACAGGCCTGAGCAAACAGTGTAGATCCTGATCAGCCGCCGCGTTAAGCGGCGTCTGATCAGGGTCTACACAGTTTGCTACACATCAAGCAGTTATTTGGACGCATTAAAGGGTATTAAAAATGACTTTTTCAACGTTTATGAGAAGAATGGGAAGGAGATAATGTGTTCCAATATTAAGGATATATAAGGTAAATATATTCATAAATGGGCGGCAGCCAAGAAAATTGATATACTCTAGTAATGGAAACACAGACCAGCCTGCTTATCTGCACATTGTGGCCAGGCAGGACCTTCACCGTCCGTCACGCATTTTGAATAGATTGAGTTTGTGAACAGAAATAACTGACCAAAGGGCGTGGATGTGCATGTTAATCTTCGCTGTGTCGATTTTGTCATAATGTGCATTTTCTTGGCTGTCGGCCCATGTCATGTAAATAAAATTCTGTAATCTTAATTTGCCGCGACTTACTGCAGATGTGAAGAGAAAGCTGATCAGGTGAAGTGAATTTCGCAGGTTTGTTTCTTTAGCGAACAGTCTTCAATGTGAACAGTGGGGCGCCGTTTTATTATCTATTGCCTATTTGTAGATATCCATAATTATTTATGGATATCCATGATTCGTTATTAATGATATTCATAACTATTTATGGATATCCATAATTGTCTATGATATTCATAATTCCGAATTACTGATATCCATAATTCGAATAATGGATATTACAAATTCGAATTATAGATATCGATAATCTAAATGATTTACTGATATCACTAATTCGAATTATGGATATCACTGGTTTGTTTGATTTTATGGAGATCACCATTCGAATTATGGATATCACTAAATCAGCCCATTTATGGATGTCGCTAATTCGAATTACGGATATTCATAACCTGGAAATTAGTGATATCCATAAATAATTTAGATTATTGGATTTCTTTAATTCGAATTAGTGGTTTCAATAATTCGAATTACGGATATCCATAATTCGGCCCATTAATTGATATCATTAATTCGAATTATAGATATCAATAATTCGTCTTTGCAAATAAAAAGTTTAAATAACGACTGCTTCCTTTGCAAAGCGGGGTTTAACCAAAGCCCTTGCGGTGAATTATGGATATCACCAATTCGAACTATGGATATGAATAATTCAGCCCCATTTATCGATGTCATTAATTCGAATTATGGATAAATATTGATTGATATCACTAATTCAAACCATTTATTGATATTCATAATTCGAAATTCTTGATTACCATATTTCGAATTAGTGATATCCATAATTCGAATTAGTGATATCCATGAATCGGGCTGAATTATGTATATCCATAATTCGAATTAGTGAAATCACTTATTTGATTTACGGATATCCATAATTCGAATTAGTGATATTGATAAATGGGCTGAATTAGTGATCATTAATTCGAAGTATGGCTATCCATAATTCAAAGTATGGATATCTATAGAAAGGGAATAAAAAGTAAAAAGGCACCCCATACAAACTTTAGTAAAACATCAATGACTCGAACATCGAGAGCTCGTCATTGTGGCTGATTTGAACTCGTTTTTGAGTCCCTAGGAAATTCTTCCGACAGCTCAAGAAAACAAATATTTCGGGGCTTTTTAAGAACGGTATCTTATTTTACCAGGTAATGTATGTTGTGTGTAATCATTAGAATCAACTCATGGAGGCGATTCTAATGAGCACACACAACATACAGTCGAATCTCAATAGCTCGGATATCGATGGCTCGTTCACCATGGCTAATTCGAACTCGGTTTTGAGTCCCTACGAAATTCTTCCGATGGATCAAGAAAAAAATTTAAGGAAGCTTTCGTATTTCATTATGAAATTGTATGTTGTGTGTACTCATTAGAATCGGCTCTTCGAGGCGATTCAAATGAGCACACTCAACATACAATTATTGTGTATCAGATCGATAGATTTCCCAGAATTAGCGATATTTGCTTCCCGACCTGGCGCCATGATTAACCTTCACTGGCTCGAACTACCCATGGCTCGAACAATTTTCCATGGTCCCAAAGATGTTCGAGCCATTGAAGTTCGACTGTATTTATCATTATCTTATAGAAGATAGAATTGATTGATTGATTGATTGATTTTGGTATCACAGATCGGCAGATATACATGATAAAACAAGGTACTGTTAAATATACATACAAGTTATAAAACAAAATCACTGAGCTTATATCATGACTTGCCAATCAACACCAAGTGGTTACTCTTATTTCCACTGTGGTCCTTTCGTATCGATTACAAGTCGTAGTAAGGCACGAAACAAGAGTCACATAAGAGTAAAGGATTAGATAGGAACCACTTTCAAATAACATTACTACCTTAGAGGAAACAATATGAATAATAAAACTGTGATACACATAATACGAAAATCAAATAATATGCACTAAGAATCTGAAAAGGAAGCTTTTAAGCGATCGTAAAATGTGGCGTCTGACAGCCCGTAAAATTTCAGTTACTCTCGTTTTTGAACTGGATCAAAAATGAAAAGATTTTGTATCGTATCGGCAACATTTAATCAGAGCTACGACAAAAAATCATTTCATTTCAAGAACGAGAGACTAACTGAAAAATTACGGGCTGTCAGGTGCCACATTTTATGATTGTATTAATACCATATATCAATTTATCAAATCTTTCTTGGACAAAAAATGCCAAATTTTGAAGAATATGGAGCCTTTAAATTTATGAAACCCAGATATCTCTTTAATATGATTCGGGAGGCTATTCCATACATCACGAAAACATGCCTATATAATTTTGATCCCCTGGAACCCCACTTTTATATGGTAAAACTGGGGTTTGCAGGAGTATACACTATTTTTCTTATTTCTGCTCAAAAACATAGATTGTGGGTACTCTTTAGTACCGGGTACCCGGTCCTAACGAGTACCTACAATATATGTTTTGAGCAGAAATATGAAAAAATATCAGAATTTTTTATCTGAAAATTTTCATTTTTTGGTGGTAAAATTTTCAGTATATTTGAATAGGCGTGTTTTCGTAATGGACTACAGCCATTATAAGCAAATGACTTCTTACTGAAATCTTTCACTTTAGGAAAATAAAACTTAGTCTAGTATTTTCTTTAACTCTTGTTCCATAAGAATGCACTAGACTTGCTGGAACAAAATGCTCAATCGTATAATTTGCATATTTACCAGAATTAATTTTAAAAATATTATTTGAGATGATTTAATCAATTCTACTAGACACTGGTAACCATTCAAATGATTTGAATTCATGAGTTCCAATATGCGACCTTGGATAAAGTCGTAGAACAAATCTGATAACTTTGTTTTGTGTAGTTTGTAGTTTTTTTGTTGTTTTTTTTTCTTTTTCAGCAATTTAGAGAGTCCGGGGTACCAGAAAGAGCAAGCGTAGTCAAAATGACATTGAACAAGTGACATGATTAAAAGCTTTTTTTTATGCAAATTAAGAATTTTCTGTTTACTGGTAAACAAAACCTTCAGTCTAGCATTTGCAAAACTGATTTGGCTATACTCTCACAGGTCAGACATTGATCTAAAACCGCACCAAGTAGACGTTATCGTTTGATTCAATAACAACACATTTAATTCAATACTTAGATTAGCTTCTGACCTAAGTTTTGACTTAGAACCAAACAGTATTAATTCTGTCTTGCCTAGGTGCAGTAAAGGCTTATTATCGATACATGTAAGCCAGTCACTAACAACATCAAGCTCACTTTCAAGTACAGCTTCAATTTTTATATCTATTTGTCTGCCACCAAAATTGCAGTCATCTGCATACAAAAGAAGTTATTACTCACTGAACTAGACATGTCACTGACATAGATTAAAAATAAAAAGGGTCCTAAAATTTACACGTGAGGCACCCCGCATCTGATATCTGCACAAGAGGAAAATATTCCAGAAACGTCAACAAGCTGTTGTCGGTCAGACAGATTTGAGTCTAACTATATTCTGACTTAGACCGAGTGCTTCTAACCTCATTAGTAGAACAGAATGGTCCACAGTGTCAAAAGCCTTTGTAGGTCAAGTAAGAACATGCCAACCAACTTATCTATTTGAAACTTGATAAAATTTGTTAAATGTATTAGACAAATATCTGTTGAAAAACGTGTTCGAAAAACCAGACTGAAACTTGTATAACAATTTCTTTTCATCAAGATAGGCTTCAATCTGATCATATACCACTCTTTCAAAGACCTTTGAAACAAAACTGACACAGGGCGATAGTTTCCCACTTCAGTTTTGTCAATCTTTTTTGTTAACCTATTTAAGCCTGGCGTCCCATAAAAAGGACATTGACAAACAGGATAGACCCAGATCAGACGGTCTGATCAGGGTCTACACTGTTTGCAATAAGTTCAGAAATTTCAACAAAACATAGTTATAATAAAAACTAACCAGACACCCATTAGATTGGAAATGGAGCAGTCCGACGTGTGAAGGTAGACGAGTCCATTCGGCAGAAATGGGTTAAAGGAACAACTCTAGCCGAATTCAGATCATCAGGCACACCTTGCAACAAAGACAAATTAATGAAATGGGATAAAGGACAAGCAATAATTGGGACACTGTCTCTAACATAATTATGCCATTCAGACCGGTAGCCTTTTGACACTTAAATTATTCAAATATTGCAAAACTTTCTTTTGTGAACCGAGCGAAAAAGCGAAAAAAATATTTGGCTTAACACCTTTCGAACGATAAAAATGGTACACAAAACGTTTTCCAAATTTACTAACACTTTTGGGAAGTTTTCCAACAACTTTGAAGTCACTGTTGTGTAAATTAGTTGACCTTTTCTGCTACTTTTCGTTTATCAAAACAAACTTCCCCTTCATTATTCAGGCGCCAATACTACTAGCTGCCACTTTGCCTTATTGGACGGCATACATGCTCTTTTAGAGAGTGCCACATAAAAAAAAACACCCGTAAATTATCCACATTTGCCCCCTGACCTGCCGCTGTGACTGACCTCAGTGGTTTGAACTACCCATGTTTAGAACAAATTTCTATGTTGCCAAAGATGTTTGAATCATGAATTTCGTCTGTATATATTCATCTATATTATATCCATTTATTGCTGGTTTTGTTTGTGTTTAGGTTTTACGGCCCAGTCAACCCAATGGGGTCATGTCGAGCGCGGTCAGTTTACTTAACCACACGTTTACTGGGCAGGCTTAATCCTCTAAGCGGTTAACCAGTATTGTGCACATTCTTTCGTCAGAAACTGACAACTGCCCTTCTTGAATCAGCTGAAGGGAGAGAACGACCGCAGAAAATATTTTATGATCAATCTCCACGAAAGAATGTTGCCGACCTCGGCGGGGGTTGAACCCACGACCTCCTGGTCTCCAGTCGGACGGCGCATCCAACTGAGCCACCGAAGCCGGCTATTTATTGCCGGTAGTTACACAAATATTGCAGTCAATTCATTGAATACCAAGAGAACAAGCAGCCTCGAAAAATCTCTGAGCAAAAATATACGCATATACCGGGATGTCAGAAAAGTGGGGCATCGGGTCATCTTTCATGTAGCGTGAAACCAAGTCTTCTACGAAGTCAAGCACCGCGATCACCCATCTAGGTACTAACCGCGGTCTCCGTTGCTTAACTTCGTTAAAAAAGCCAATCACTCTACCAGTGTCGCCATAAAAGCCGGCTTCCACAGCACGGCTGTGGAAGTGATATATATATACTATTCCGTTACGTTTCTCCCCCTCTTCTCTTGATTTCGTCTCGAAGTCACACATACCTCACTAGACAGATCTGAGGGCAGAGCCTATGCAACACTAAGGACACTGTCCTCCATCCCACCGATGCCACCAATGTAACGTGAAACCGAGTCTTCTACCTGGCAGCGCTGAAAAAGGGGGTCATTTGGCATGCACATCCGTAGGAAGTTACCTCCCCTCCACCTACCCCACGCCTACCAAGGAAGTTACCCCCCCCCACACCCCCGCTGCCCCACCACACACACACACACACACACACACTACCCACCCACCCTGCTTCCCGAGGTCTGTCTATATTAAATCCGCATTTCCTCTGAGCGGCGTCTGATTATGATTTATACTGTATGCTAGTCATCTGACAGTTTTTAGACACATTAAAAGGCAGTGAAGTTGTTAATTTCAGGACAAACATGGTACAAATATCTAGTGTAAGTATGATACGCACATGTATATGACCAAAGACCTCTTTTCACATGAAACGCCAGTGCTGGCAAATCAAGCAAACATCCCAACAGGTTAATACTGTTGAAAAGGATGGCAATTTTACACTATAACGGGCTTATGAATAAACGCTTAGCATGCTGGGTAAAAATTGCAGCAGACTACATGCTGAAATACGTTTATTTATTTATTTTTTTTTTCTAGAAAATAGGTTTTGACGTTTCATGCAAATTGTCTCCCAGGAGACAATTTGCATGAAATGTCAAAGATTATTTTCTGGGCAAAATAAGAATAATATCATCATTTTGTCGTCTGCTGAATAAGCCCAGCGTGTTGTAAAATTTAAGCTCAAACCCGATGAAAAGTTGAATGTCACTGTCTCGCCACCTTACATGTTGGTTGTGTCATGCGAAAAGCCGTCTTTGAGTATACGCTTTTCTAAGGCTTTGTATGTTGGGTATTCTTTTTTAAATATCTTCATTTTCCCCAGAAAACAAGGCTTGACATTTTCCGTAAAGTGTTTCCACATGAAATATTAGACACTAGTAGAGGGCCACTTGGTAGAATGGCTATTTTTAGCTAAATGTGTCACCCTCTTAAAATATTGTGTAGATAAAATAAATAAAATAAAATAAAATAAACCCTATATCCTGGGAAAAATGAGAAAAATACTGTGTATTCAAATTATTTCTTCTGTTAATGCTCTATCATTTGAAATTCTTTCCTTCATTTTTGTTTTGTTTCGTCTAACCATTACATGCCTCTATGTGTGCTCCTATGTGGGCCGAAAATTCGAAAATAAATATATAGTACCGTCTGTTGAATATGCTCAGCGAGTGGTAAAGCCTATTATTGCATAAAGAGCAGTGTCGCACGTTATTAACAGCCGTGCATTAACCGGCGAAAAGCCGTGTATTAACAAGGCAATTCACGCGCTGTTAATGCACGGCTACGCAACTTTCAATATGCTCGTACCACATATTTGCTGCCGTTACGAGATGTGTACTGCCCGGCCCTAGAACGAGCATAGTCCGTGGAAATCGCGTTAGCGCGACATCAGTGAAAAGGCGAAACAAAACAGCGCAAGAAATAACGCGAAATGTAGTAAATGTTTTCAGTTTTTATGCAATAATAGCGATCGAACATGTTTTTTCAATGCATTAACATTCGCCAGGTCCCTTGGGAGGTGTTGAAAACCGCGGCCTTCGGCCTCGGTTTTCAACACCTCCCACGGGACCTGGCGAATGTTAGTGCATGAAAAACCATGTTTGATCTCTATAATAAATGCTGTCCCAGAAGAGTTTGATTTGCTCATGCTCTATGATGGAGAAGAGATGGGCCGCACCATGCGAAAGCGTGTCTTCTGGCAAATGCCCACAGCTAAGACCCAGATCAGGCTGCGCATGCGCGCAATTTGATCAGGGCCTTCAGCCCCGCTAACAGAACCATTGGATACAACAGAATATATGAATGGAGAGCAAAGGCCGGAATGATATAAATCTGCGCATGCGCGGGACGATATGATTGCGCTTTTCGCATGTTCGTGAGGACATATTTTCGCTTGACACGTCCCACATAAAAATTACACTATTGATGTTACGTACTCAGCGAAACAGAGCATAGCAGTGTATATATATCTGGATATGAATCAGCCAACAGACTATCAAAAGAAAAAGAAAGTTAAAAGATTAAAATATTGGACATTAAAGCAACTAAGTCTCGAACTATGTTCGTACATGTACTATGAAGAAGGCAACTACAGTATTATTTTTATTAATAACTAAGTAGTATGCCACATTTATTCTCCAAATAACTCTGTAAATTGTTGCCTATACATGTTTTTTTTTTCTATTTCATATGTTGATATGTTTACACTTTTACTTGCTTGTGATCACGTCGGCTTAGTTGATCACGTCGGCTTAGTGACCGTAATTGGGTTGATGAAGTGCTTACTTTATTACAAGTTTTCGGTCCTTTGAGACTATTAGGCTCGTATATTACTAAGTAGTATGCCACATTTATTCTCCAAATAACTGTAAATTGTTGCCTATACATTTTTTTTCTATTTTATATGTTGATATGTTTATACTTTTACTTGCTCGTGATCACGTCGGCTTAGTTGATCATGTCGGCTTAGTGACCGTAATTGGCTTGATGAAGTGCTTATTTTATTACAAGTTTTCGGTCCTTTGAGACTATTAGGCTCGTATATTATATGTGAAAATAGAGTTCCGACCAAAGGTATTAGGAATGTGGTGGATTTTGCATTTTTTGTTATTCCTAATGAACAAACTAAATCAAATCGAGTCTGATATTTTTTTATTTGTTCTGTATATCTAAACGATCCCAACCTGTAGGAACATAACATTTATCTATACAAAGTGGCCGCAATGTCACTGCAACGTTGCACAGACGTTGGTTTAAACTTTATTTTGATTGCTTCTAATACAACATAATTTACAATACAATATTTTCCAGGATCTGACTGTAAGCCTTAGCTTGTCTGAAAGTCATCTCCAGGTAATAAAGGCATAGAATTTTCATAGATGTTATGAGTGGCTGAGCCTTTTGACAAATTTGATCATAAGCAATTAAACCAAAAGCTTAATAACTTAAATGCATGTATGTAAACCGTTACATACATATACATACGCACGTAAGTACGTACATACATACTTACGAACGCACGTACATGCTCATGTACATACATACACACATACATACATGCATACATACTCGCACGCATTCGGGCACATACACAAACGCATGCATAGTTATGCGTGCGTGCACGCGCACATACATCAAACATGTAGAGAGAGAGAGAGAGAGAGAGAGAGAGAGAGAGAGAGAGTGTTCCAGGACTCCATAAGTTGATTCTTTCAATATAATTTGCATCAATGTTACATTAGTACCTTTATATCATAGGAAAAGTTTCGACTTGACTATGAATTCTTGAACGTGGCAAAACATGGTTTCATTATCTTCATCAGTGGCTGTAACTTTACTGTGAAGCAATTATTGAATAGAATGCGTGTGCAAATAGCCAGAAAGGTAAGTATTCCTGACGTTGGCATATCTAGGACAGTGGTGAAAAAAATGACAACAGCTTTCAAATTCGCCGCATGCACAAGATGGTCTTGGAACAGTATTTTTAGAGTATAAATGTGAATTGAGTGAGCTACACCCCATGCGCAATATTGCGTGTAGAATTTGGCCAATTCTAGATCCAGCATTAAAGTATTTAGGAGGAAGTCTTCTGTGTCTACTGAGGCAATATTTAAATGGTGTGACAGTGTTTGCATCTTTATATCTTGGGGCAAGCTATTCCAAGCTCTTATAGTTGAAGGGAAAAAGGAGTTAAAGAAGAGATTAGTACGAGCGCAAATAGACTGTATATCGTTTGCGTTTCTTAGGCTATAGGGGTTACTATCGCCAACAAGTGGGGGCACAAGATCAGACAGGTAATCAGAGGTGAGCCCATTGACAATCTTATGAAATATATCTAACTTGTGTTCTGTGCGTCTTTCTTGTAGTGTTTCCCATCCGAGCTCTGCAAGAAGTTTTTCAATACTACAGAGTTTAGTCGCCCCGCTTACTATACGACCTGCTTCGCTGTGTATTGATTCTAATTAGTTTTTGCATTCGGTCATCACGTAAACATGCCTATATAATTTTGACCCCCTTAAACCCCACTTTTATATAGTAAAACAGGGGTTTACAGGGGTATTCATTATTTTTCTTATTTCTGTTCAAAAACATAGATTGTGGGTACTCGTTAGAACCGCCTCGGCGAGGCGGTTCTAACGAGTACCCACATTCTATGTTTTGAGCAGAAATATGAAAAATATCGGAGATTTTTATCTGAAAATTTTCAGTTTTTTGGAGGTAAAATTTTCAATATAGGCATGTTTTCGTAATGGGAGCAATTGTCCCAAACATTATCACTATATTCGAGTAGGGGGCGTATGAAGCCTATGTAGATATTTTCTTGTGCAATCCTATTTATTTTAAATTTTAGAGCACAGAGGAGGTTTAATCTTAACCATGCTGATTCAGTAATTTTGGCAATACGTTCTGTCCATGAGCAAGTGTTCGAAAATTAACTCCGAGATGTTTGTGACTAGTAGATTCTGAAATGACTGTATCGTTCAAAGACATTAAAAGAGACATGGTTTTCCTTGCATTAAAATCAACCAGCCAATCAAGAGCCCATTGAGATATGGTGCCCAGGTCAAGGTTCATAGCAATGGCTGCTGTCTGAGGGTTTTCTACAACGATATACAAACTGGTATCATCGGCAAAAAGAAGTATTGAGGAATTTTATGTTTTTGACAATATCATTTATAAAGATGAGAAAAAGCAGGACCTAGTATTGAGCCTTGTGGGACTCCAGCGTATACAGACGCCCATTCTGATAAAGCACCACTTAGAATGACATACTGTCGTCGGTTTGCATAGACGTTGATGCGACGTATAAACGTCATGAACGTTGATGACGTATGACGTTGCATCGACGTTATATAAACGTCATGTGCCCGCTGAGCAACTTCAATGTATATATTTCAATGATAAAACTGATTTTGCTACTTTGTATTCTGAGTCAAAGAATAAATTGCGTCTTGTGTTCAGGTTAGAATCAATACCGCTTCGGCCTCCTACTGTATGCATGGTTTTAATTGCATTTTTTCGCAGCATCATCGGAGTATACTTGGAATTCATTTCAACTTCTTACCATGAAATGCTAAAACAATAATGCTTAGCACTCTGGGCCCAACTGTTCAAAGCGACGTTAGCTTAACAAGCTCGTTAAGGGTCGTTTCATTAACTGTTTTAGCGAATTCAATATACAATATTCTGATATTTTTGCTGAAAAAAAATGTGAGTAGCTTTTGCAATGCAAAAGCTACTCACATTTTTTCAGCAAAAAATTTCAGTATATTTGCGTATCACTCGATGTAAATTTTAACGAATCGTTAAGTAACGACATCGTTAGCTTTGAACAACTGGGCCCTGGATAATATCTTCAGCAGACGGCATAATATATATAAACCTATTAATAGAATTCAACTTCTTATATGTCAGATTAGCAATAGACTTGCGTGACGTCCTATACAAAGCTGCTTTCTCCACACGCGCGCGCATCATCGCGTTGTGAAAAGAAAATCGTAAGATCTTCCGGAGGTGGTTGCGGAGAGTCAGTTCTGGTAGCGTTGAAGGCGGGTGTCAGTTGAAAAAAGGATAACATTTTGGCACGATCAAGTACTGGCGTCAGTAATGATCCTGGGCCGGAATTCTTTGTTGAAGTTTGTTTAAATCTTAAATTATAAAAAAAATATTTCCAAGCTTCAGTATCCTATGGATCCAGAGATTTCCTTGTACATAATGAGTGCGTTAGCGCACCAAAAATATACCCTATCCGACGGGTCATTCAGAGAAATCAAGCATAATACTGTTCCATGAATCTTGTTTTTTAACAGGCGTAGTGGTGCAGTGGTTATGTCTCCTGACTCTGAAGGGCTAGGTGCGGCCGTCGTAGCCGGCATGGGTTCGAACCTCATTCAGCCCTGTGGTATTTCATATTCCTCCCAATACACTTTTTTTTCCGAAGTACTTGCATCAGTAATGATCCTGGGCCGGAATTCTTTGTTAAAGTTTGTTTAAATCTTAAATTATATATATATATATATATATATATATATATATATATATATATATATATATATATATATATATATATATATATATATATATATATATATATATATATTCATTTTTTCCAGAAAACGGGCTTCGACATTTCATGCAAATTGTCTCCAACGGAGATAATTTGCATGAAATGTCAAAGCCTGGTTTCTGGGGAAAACGTCATCAATTTTTTCGTCTGCTGAATTTGCTAATATGATCTCGATGCAAAAAGAAAATACCAGAGCCAGTGTCGCAAGACCTTATCAATCACCGTTATCATCTAAACCCTTATCCTGCTGAATAATTTAATTAGCCACACCAATTTCTGGCTATCAGCCAGTCAGATTACATCATATAATGTTTTCGTTCAAATTCACAAACTAAATAGTGTAGAAAAGCCTTCTGATCTGGATCTACACTGTTTGAAAAGGTAGGGGTTGTCGTGAACAGCAGGTTAAGGGTTAACCCATTTATGCCGGGTGGCCTCTTCTACCTTAGGTCTTTGGACAGGTCCATTTCCAGTAGAAGCGGTGTCTGTTTAGTTTTTATTATTACCAGGTCTTCAAGAAATTCATGTATTTAATGCAGACCTTGGTAGGACGCCGCGTTCTCTGTCAATGTTCATTTTAAGGGACACTGGGCATAAATCGGTTAGGGGGGCTGGAACACGCTTGGCAGATTTACCGCCATTTTGTACAAGGAAGACGGTTTGTGGCTTCCTGTTTTGCTTTCCCGTACACTGAGCCCCTTCTGAAAAAGGTCTACTCTAAAATAAAAGAATTTGCTTCCCTTCAGAAGAAAGTCAAAACAGTTTGACAAGAGTTGCCTCCCTGAAAGTGTATCCGATAATCCCTTTTGTATCCATTCCCTATATTATTTGGAGTTGTGTAAACGTCGTATGCCTGCTAGGTACTCAGGCCGAAGAGTATGTGAATTAAAAAAAAAAATCTTTCATAGGTGTTCGGTGTGTATGGAAAAACCGTCCAAAGGGTCACTGTCTGGCATCACGAGGCTTTGCTGAGTGATGTCAGAGTGTTTCCATGTGACGGGTTTTTCCACCGAACATCCATGATGTGATTCTTTTTCTTGCATACCTTTCAATAATTTCCAGTGTTTGTTGATCTTTTGTACTGATTTTAAACGCAGTACATCCGAGATACACAATGAAGTTGACGTGTCATCTTGAAAAGTTGTTATTCGTCAAGCCGCGATAACAGATTAGCAACAGACTTCCTATACAAGGCTGCTTATCTCCGCACGCGCAACACCGTGTTGTGAAAAGAAAATCGTAAGGAGAACTACCGGAGGTGGTTGCGGAGAATCAGTTCTGGTAGCCGTTGAAGGCGGGTGTCAGTTGAAAAAAGGCTAACATTTTGGCACGATCACCGATATTCAAAATCGGGCGATAGAATTCAACCTCTTATTTAGTCTCCCATATGATAAGACCGGAATCGCGGTCCTTTTTGCGAAATCGGAACAAAAGTAATTTTTCTCCTGATGAAAGGTTGGGTAGATTTTGCCGTTTGGGTGACAGGCATGCAAAACTCCATTTCTTGGAGAGATTTTTTTCAAATCCATGGTTATATACGTCACCGTTTCAGTAAAGGTTTACAATGTTTCTGTGCAATGACAAATGAAAATACAGTCGAACCTGAATGGCGAGTACATCTTTGGGACCATGGAAATTCGTTCGAAACACGGGTAGTTCGAGCCACTGAGGGTTAATCATGGCACCAGTTCAGGAAGCAAATAGCGATAATTTAGGGAAATCTTTTCGATTTTCTGCACAATGATTGTATGTTGAGTGTACTCATAAGAATCGCCTCGATGAGGCGATTCTAATGAGTACACACAACATACAATTCCATGATAAAATAAGAAAAAAATCCCTAAATAATTGTTTTCTTGAGCTATAAGAAGAATTTTGTGGGGACTGAAAATAGAGTTCGAATCATCCACGGTAAACGAGCCAACCGTATTCGAGCCATTGAGGTTATACTGTACATCGCATTCTTTTGTTATTGCACAGAACACGCCTGGTAATCTCGTAAGATGTAGCCGATGATTATGCACTAAAAATCTTTTCGCGAACTTCCGCCTTGACATACAAAACATCCAAATGTCAACAAACGGATAAGTTCTCCTGATTTATTGATTTTTTTTTTTTTTTGTTAAATTTCATAGACGTATTTTGAAAAAATCGGACAATGCTGTTGCCAACAACTTTCATTTCTGCGTCGGAAAAGATAGGTGTGGGCTTGGAAAAACAAGCGGCTATTTTTTTATTTCAATTTCACCCAGAGAAGGGTAGTCCGGTGTTCCTATTTTGACTCTTTTTGCCAGTGCAAACTGAAAGTATTCTCAGCTACCTGGGCTATGAAATATTTATTTAACATATGAAATAAGACGCACTGCAAATATGTCTACGTTGAAATACATAAGATGCTAAATTTCCCAAGCATTTGTTTCGGGGACTGAAATATTTGTGCGGAATATGACTTACGAGGCTGACTACCCCTTACGGGGGCATTAGCCCTTAAGGGGACAAGATTAAGTCTATACATCACAAAGCGATTTTTACGGCAGTAAAATGAAACTTCTATATGAATTTGCTCAATTGAAAGCTTCAAATATATGCAAACGTGGCATATCAACACCCTGTTGACACATGCTGTTTCATTTGCAAAACCTTTCATGGTGTTTGATTGTTTGTATGTAAATGGGATATTTTGAAACTGGTTTGGTCTAAAATCTGCATGTTTTTAAATGCGCGGCATTCTGATAATGGCTTATGTTCCCATAAGGGATAATCAGGCCTAGTAATCAGACACCCGACATTTGGCTTTCTCGTCCCCGCAAGAGTCGGCCTCGTTAGTCATATTCCGCACAAATATTTCAGTCCCCGGAACAAATGCTTGGGAAATTTAGCATATTATGTATTTCAACGTAGACCTAGGTTGCAGTGCTTCTTATTTGATATGTTAAATAAATATTTCATAGCTCAGATAACTGAAAATACTTTGTTTGCACTGGAAAAAGAGTCAAAATAGGAACATCGGATTACCCTTCTCTGGGTGAAAGTGAAATAAAACAAAATAGCCGCTTGTTTTCCCCAAGCCCACACCTATCTTTTCCGACACAGAAATGAAAGGTGTTGAGAATAGCGTTGTCCGATTTTTTTTTTTTTCAAAAAGTTTCCACAGATCAGTTTCTAGTAACAGGCCAAATATGAACAAAGTTAAAAACTTGAACGTAAAATCTTAACATTTTACGTGGATTCCAAGGCTTTAATCCAGGATTCCTAGGCTTTCATCCAGAAGAGCAGGCTATCTCTCACTGCACAATGATAGGTTGGGCCTCAGACTGTTAAGTAATGGCTCCTTAAGATTGGTTACCAATGGTTCTATGGTATTTTTATGCCCCGCCATTCGAAGAATGGTGTACAGGGTATATAGTGTTACCCCTGTCCGTACGTCGGTCTCCGTCCGCGTCCGCGACGGCGTTAACAATTTGCGTTTAAGTTTTTCAGGCATTAACAATTTGCCTTTTAAGTACTTCAGGCGGGGGCATCCGTGTTGTTTGGACACATTTCTAGTTTATACATATTTGTCTAAGGCAGTCATTCTGTTGTCATCACGAAAACATGCCTATATAGTTTTGACCCCCTTAAACCCCACTTTTGTAAAGTAAAACTGGGGTTTACAAGGGTATACATTATTTTTCATATTTCTGCTCAAACACATAGATTGTGGGTACCAATTATAACTGCCTCGTCGAGGCGGTTCTAACGAGTACCCACAATCTATGTTTTGAGCAGACATATAAAAAATATCAGAATTTTTTATCTGAAAATTTTCATTTTTTGGTGGTAAAATTTTCTGTATATTTGAATAGGCGTGTTTTTGTAATGCTATGTGGGGTGTGCTGCAGATCGTACAAAGAGTGTTATACTGAATATGTTCTTGTCTTTTCTACTTTTGATGACGGTAACATATAACTTTGAAAAGAGGTTAACCAAAAGGTAAACCTGCGACGACGCCCACTCGGACATCGCTATTTTCAAGGACAGATTAAAAAAAAAAAAAAAAAAAAAAAAAAAAAAAACGTGCAAATACAGTTTAAAAGGCATTTGATAAACAGAATCTAACATTCGCGCTCATTTCATATGGAATTTATGAAATTTGCTGAAAGAAGAATTTTATATGAAATGACCACGAATGTAAGATCCTCTATATATCAAAAATCACTCTGTATTTGCAGGGTTAATACAGATCCGGACAGTTAATCAATGTTTCCACTGGCAATGACTACTTAACACTTAGCATGCTGGGTAAAATTTCTGCAGATGTTTGTTTTGTTTGATTTGGGCTTAACGTCGCTTTCAACCTTTTTCAGTCATATCGCGACGGTGTCTGGATGTGGCAGGGAGCTCAATGCTCACTTTTAGAGTGCTGCCTCACTGAAATATCACGCCCCAGACACTTTGACATGATATTCCACTCAGTCACATTATACTGACACTGAGCTGACCAGTTCTAGCTCTACTTTCTTAATGCTGAGCGCCAAGCGAAAGAGCAGCTAGTACCATTTTTAAAGTCTTTGGTATGACCCGGCCGGGGATCGAACCCGCAACCTCCCGGTCACAAAGCGGACGCTCTACCACTGAGCCACTGTGCCGGTCAAACTGCAGATGACATTTTAAAATATTTTTTCTTTCTTTTTTCCAAAAAAAATAGACTAGTTTCTGTAAAAAAAAAAAATATCATCAAGCTGTCATCTGCTGAACCTGCCCCGAGAGTTGTAAAGCTTAATATTCTTTTGAATGTCCAAATATATACAGCTTTGTGTAATACATTTCATGGATGGACACAGATGGCTGATAAACCAATATCAGCGGGAATAAATCTTTTTCTGAACACATATAGATAAGACACATTTTTTTAATGCAGACAGTATTGAAATGTTTTTATTTCTCCATGAAATATTGTGGTTATTCATTGAAATCGCCTTGCCAAGGTTATTCCAATGATTACCCAAACATCTGTTTTCATGAAAGAATAATATTATCCGGACATGCTCTTATCAAGCCTACAAAAAAACATACAAAAACAGATACATGAATGTAAGTTTAATACTTTTCTTGTAGACTCCTTAACCCTTAAAGAGCCAATCACAACTAGCAGACGACAATTCTGATTTTTTTTAAGTTTCAGAAGAAAACAAGTCTTGACATTTCATGTGAATCGTCTGCCAAGCAGACGATTCACATGAAATATCAAGACTTGTTTTCTCTGAAAAATAAAAACTGAAAATTTTAGATTGTCGTCTGCTACAGTTTGCTTGGCGCTTTTTTACCATACTTATCCTCAAATTTGAAAAAGTCTATTCTACCAGCATATTTACCCTAACTATTCAGTCATCTAAACTTTTTATAATTTTCAAA
Source organism: Anodontia alba (assembly GCA_964016985.1). Classification (NCBI taxonomy): domain Eukaryota; kingdom Metazoa; phylum Mollusca; class Bivalvia; order Lucinida; family Lucinidae; genus Anodontia; species Anodontia alba. Next base: position 81,394,895 of record OZ024827.1, read on the forward strand.
ACAACCACAAAAAAAAAAAATGAACTAATCCATTTGACTATCTGCTGATGTTTCTAAAACTTACTGGTTAAGTGGCAACCAGGGTCCAGTTGTTCAAAGCATCGTTAGCTTAGCGAGCTCTTCAGTGGTCAAACTGTTAACTGTTCTAGTAAGTACAATATCTAATTCACAGGTATTTTTTGCTAAAAAAAATGTGAGTAGCTTTTGCAATTGCAAAAGCTACTCACATTTTTTCAGCAAAAATTTAAGTGTATATGCCATATTTAATGATCAAAGTTTTAACAATACGTTAACTAACGACATTAGATTTGAACAACTGGGCCCGGTATAGACCCAGATTAGACGCAGCACCTTTGATGTGTATAAAAAACTGTTGAACGAGCGATACTGCAGACCCTGATCAGATGCCATGTTCTGTGGTGTCTGATCTGGGTTTACACTTTTTGCTCTCTGTAACCCATTTATGCTTCGTGTCTCATAAAAGGGCATCAGCAAACAGTGTAGACCCAGATAAGACCCAGCAGAATGCGGCATCTGATCAGGGTCTGCACTATTTGCATTAAATACAGGAATTTCTAAAGTCTGTCTGAATATTTCGGGTTAATGGAGTGCTCTGTAAATCAACGTATTTTATTCAAATCCGTTTTAGAATGTCTGTCAATGAAGTAGTGAAAGCTAAGCCTCCAGAAAATATTCTCGGTGTATAGCTTCATTCCAGATGTCTGTACGGTTCTGTCACCAAATGCAACATTGTCACCAGAAACCGTTTTCGCTGTACCATTTAAGAAGTCTACAGGTTTCTCCTATCTTCAAAATCATCACTGCTTAACTTTTCTAGTAATCATAAGAAATCACTAGCTGTATGATTTCCTTTCGCATCGGGCAAAATTTCTCAAGTAATGTGTAATACGTACCTGGAAATAAAGAAAATTTAATAAGACCATCAGCTATCAAACAATCAAATGTTTCGAGACACAGATTGAGGACTAAGGATAAGCCCCATGGACTGATAGACCATAAATAATGGCTTCCGAGTCTCAGTAAAATGAGATTTTACATACAAAGTATACAGAGTAAACTCCGATGACAGCATTTTGTAGGTTTTGCAAGATGGAAATTCTAGGTTCAAAATGTCGGTCAACCCAATAAAAAGTGGACCATGGTGGTCCTTAAAGCTCATCTGTGCTGGAAAGAGGGTCACGGTCACTCTATGTTACAACATTCATTAATATGGAAGACATAACTCTTAACATGTCCATAACTCTATCAAAATCTGGTGTACTTTAAACTCAAAAAATATGCACTGTATTACCTCATGGTTTAACTCAGTCCACCAAGTTTCAACACCATCTTATATGTAAGGTTCAGGAAGATCTGATCAAAATGAAGGAGTTGTGCCGATGACAAGGTCAAAAATAGGCGTTTTCAGCAATCAAGTGGAATTAACTCTAAAATAAATATTTAAATCTGGACAGTTTTTTTTTTTACTTTATCCAAAACTTCATCCATGTCCACCATATCTGCAACTTTAAGGATGATCTGATCAAAACTGAAGGAGTTATACTGATGATAAAGTCAAATACAGGCTTTTTTCCGGAAATCAAGGAAACATAACTCTAAGACAAACGATCCGATCTGGCTAGGTTTCAAACTCGTCAAAGAGTCCATCCATGCCCCCCTTATCTGCAAGTTTCAGGAAGATCCAATCAAAACTGAATGGGTTATGCTGATGACAAAGTCAAACAGAAGCTTTTTCAACAATCAAGTGGATGTAACTCTAAAATAAATGATACGATCTTGCCAAGTTTGGAACTCAACTGAGATTTCATCCATCCCCCACCACCCCCACTCCTCTCCCCTTATCTGCAAATTTCAGGAAGATCCAATAAAAACTGAATGAGTTATGCTGATGACAAAGTCAAACAGAGGCTTTTCAGCAATCAAGGATGTGTAACTAAGATTAATGATTCCATCTGGCCAGTTTTCAAACTTGTCCAAATTTCATCCATGTCCACCTTATCTGCAATTTTGAGGAAGATCTGATCAAACCTGAAAGAGTTTTGCTCATGACAAAGCCAAACAGAGGCTTTTACAGCAATCAAGGGAAAGTTACTCTAACATCAATGATCCCATCTGGCCAGGTTTAGAACTCATCTGAGAATTCAATCATGTCCACCTTATCTGTAAGTTTCAGGGAGAGCCAATCAAAACTGAACGAGTTATGCTGATGACAAAGTCAAACAGAGGCTTTTTCAGCAATCCAGGGGATGCACCTCTAAGATTACTGATCCAATCTGGCCAGTTTTTGAAGTCATCCGTGATACCTTCCATCTTATCTGCAAGTTTCAGAAAGATCTGATAAAAACTGAATGAGTTATGTTGGTGGCAAAGTCAAACAGGCTTTTTCAGCAACTAAGGGGACATAACTCTCAGATTAATGATTCCATCTGGCCAATTTTCGTATTTGTCCACGATTTCATCCATGTCCACCTTTTTTGATGGCCCTGGATGGCTTACCTGATCCATATTGTACAAGTTTGAGGAAGACCCGATCAAAACTAAATGAGATGCTGATATAAGTCTAACAGAGGCTTTTTCAGCATTTGAGGGAATGTAACTGTCAGATTAATGATCCGATCTAGACAGTTTTCAAACTTATCTGGGATTTCATCCATGTTCACCTTATCTGCAACTTTTAGGAAGATCTGATTAAAACTGAAAGTTCTGCTGACGACAAAGTCAAACAGTGGCTTTTTTCGGAAATCAAGGGATGTAACTCTATGATTAATGATCCGATGTGACCAGTTTTCAAGCTTGTCTGAGATTTCATCTATGTCCACCTTATCTGCAACTTTCAGAAAGATCCAATCAAAATTGAATAAGTAACCCTGATGACAGTCCAACAGATGATTCGGGATGGAAACATGGATGAAAGACCTTTCTATAGTACTCCTCCTCCTATGTGGTATGACAATGTTCATTCCAGTCAAGGAGGATAATAAACAGACAAAGGATAAAACAACGAAGTACATGTAAATATTTGAGCTTCTAACACCAGCTCAAGTATCAATTAGATGGAGTAGACTGTAAGAGAATAAAAGGAAACAAAAAAGCATCAGGAAAAAATATGAAAGTAGATGCAACCACAAACATCCAAATGAATTGTACCGAGAAATGCATAAATAAGGAAGAGTTATGTCAAAAACAGTTTTTGCTCTGAACCTGTATGTCTATTAAATAAACTAAATAATACTTCATTTTTTTATTCTAATGGCCCAATCCAACAAGAGGGCCATGACGGCCCTGGATGGCTTACCTAATCCATATTGTACAAATGAAATGGTAGGTAATACAAGCTGAAGGAGGTTTTAGCAGTTCTGGTAGGTGACTCAAGGAATATTTGTGTGAAATTATTTCAAAATCAGTCTAGCTGCTTAGAAGGAGAAGTTGTTTTGAGGTTTGCCTATTTTTAGCTCTGGCAGCCATCATGTTCAGTGGAGCAAAATGCTTTTGAGCAATTTTTTTACTGGGTCACCTACGGAATATTCCTGTGAAACTATTTTCAAATCTGTCTAGCCTTTTAGAGTAAGAAGTCATTTAAATGTTTTTTTTATTTGTTTTTTTTTTTTTTTTTTTTTTTTTTTTCTGTTTTAAGCGCTTGTGGTCATCTTGTCAGCAGTGGAACAATTTGAGCAATTCTGATAGATGAACACACAAAAATCATTCCTGTGAAATCATTTCAAAATCAATCCACCTATTTAGGAGGAGAAATCATTTAAAGGTTTTTCTATTTTCAGCACTGGCTGCCACCTTGTGTAGCAGAGTGGAACAGTTTAAGCAATTTCGGAGGAGGGCCGCCCAAGTAAGATTCCTGTGAAATTAGTTCAAAATTCATCCATCTGTTTAGGAGCAGAAGTCATTTAAAGATTTTTTTTTCTATTTTAGCACTGGTGGCCATCTTGTTCAATGGAGCTGAACAGTTTGAGCAACTTTGGTAGAGGGTCACCGAAGGAACATTCCTGCAAAATTATTTCAAAATCCACCAACTGGTTTAGGATGAAAAAAATGTTTAAAGGGTTTTCTATTTTTCGCCCTTACTGCCATATTGTTTAGCCGAGGGGAACAGTTTGAGCAATTTTGGTTGAGGGTCAAGGTGACCCAAGAAACATTCCTGTAAAATTATTTCAAAATCCATCTACCAGTTTAGGAGGTCGTTTAAAGGTTTTTCTTCTTTTAGCTCTGGTGGCCATCTTGTTCACCGTAGTGGAACGTTTTTCAGCAATTTTTGTAGAGAGTCACCCAAGGAACAATTCTGTGAAATTATTTTGAAATCATGTCAGTGGCCTAGGAGGAGACGTACTTTATGGTTTTTCTATCTTTAGCTCTAGTGGCCATTTTGTTCAGTGAAGCATAACCATTTTAGCAATTTTGGTATGTCACATAAAGAACATTTCTGTGAAATTATTTTGAAACCACTGAAAAAAAAAAACCTTAAAACGACATCTCCTCCTAGGCCAGTGGCCTAGGAGGAGATGTCGTTTTAAGGTTTGTTTTTTTTTCTATTTTTAGCTGTAGTGGCCATCTTGTTCAGTGGAGCTGAACGATTTTGGCACTTTTGGTATTTTTTTTTTTTTTTTTTTTTTTTTTTTTGATTTGGGTTTTACAGCCCTTTCAAGAATATTTCACTTATATCGAGCCGCTCGTTCATCAAAGGTGGGTGAAAACCGGAGAACCAGGGGAAAAAACCACCTAACCATCCACAAGCAGAACTTGGCTTTCCCACATGTGACCCGAGCAAGGCTCGAACCACAGCGGCGGAAAACCTAATGGATTAAGAGTCAGCTCTCTTATCCACTAGGCTACAGGGGGGCCGCCTTTGGTAGAGGGTCATTCAAGGAATGTCTGTGAAATTATTTTAAAATTGGGCCATTAGCCTTGGAGATGTTATTTAGAGGTTTTTCTATTTTAAGCTCTAGCCGCCATCTTGTTCAGTGGAGTGGAATTCTGAGCAATTTTGGTAGAGAACAATTCTGTCCAGCAGTTTTAGAGGAGAAGTCATTTAAAGCAAAAGTTGATGACAGACGCATGGGCAGACAACGGACAGTGGCCTCTCACAATAGCTTAGCACTTTGTGCTCATGTGAGCTAAAAAGTACAAATGTTGATCTAAAGGTATTCTTTTTCTGTAACGACTTATCTTTCCATACTCTGCTACATGATAGTGGTGGAGTAACATGTTTTCATGCCGGATATCAATCATGGTCTGTCCATGTCTTTGCTATGCTCATACCTACATGTGCCTGTCTGTCTGTACGTCATTTCTGTACTATAATTTTTTGGATTGCATTTATTTTATACGTGCATCAATATTGGGATAATCTCACTGGGTTTTAATGGGTAAATTTTATTTAATATTTAAAAAAAAAAAAAAAAAAATTTCAGAGTAATGGGCCCTGATAGTTGTTAAAAAATGTTTCTCATGCCATAGTTTGCATGTTTTTCATTCAATTCGAATTAATTTATGTGGTCGATTACGAATGAAAAACCTCAGTTGGTTCTGTAGGAATTCGATATATATAAGCGTCGCTAATTGTGAGGGTTATAGGCTTATAGCCTATGATAAAAAATAAACAGGTTGTCAGAGGGCAATGCAGTTTGCCGTAAAGGGGTGATCCAATATGAGAACAATCTTTAAATATTAAAGATGAAATGCAGAACTTAAACTTAAACATATCTATAGGTTAAGTATTGCTTGTTAAAATATGTTTTACTTTTAAAAACTTCATTTTAACTGCACAATACATTAACCTATAGATAATGTGCTAGAATTCGCAGATAAGGTGGGAAGGAGCTCCTAATTCTAACACAAAAAACAAGTAGATCCCTCCACTTCCGGATTAAGGTTCAGGAAACTCTTAGAATAAGCTCATTCTTGATATAAATCCTAAGAGTGAGCTCATTCTGACATGTATATAAGATATTAATAACCTTCATATATGTATTATAGGGTTTGGAGGCTGTTAATCTTCTTAAGGCATCCAAGGCACTGTTAACTTGGCTCCCACCACTTTTTGGGCCACCACAATTGGGCCCAAATTAAGCAGGCTTGAAGTTGCTGAGACATATCCCTTAGACAGCAAATACAGAAGATTGATTCCATATTGCTGTTAGAATCTCCTTGAGCGAAACTTATTGAAAAAGACCCAAAAGGAATATAGAGCCCTAACTTCATGGGCTTAAATCTTAAAGAAGGGAAAATCTTTACGGGTGAGTTTCCTGTAGGCAAGTTTAATATTATAAGAAATCCATCTCGAGACAGAGGATTCAGAAATATCTTGTTTGCCCCTAATTGGTAGAAATAGTCTAGTTCTATTTGACGGTAAGGTCTAGTCATTTTAAGATAGAATTTTAAGGCTCCTATCGAGCATACAAATCTATCCGAATGTTCCCTTTGCATATATGGGCTAAATAGAGATAAGAATATGATCTGGACAAATGAACGGATGCTGACTCTTAGCCATAAACCCAGTTTGAACTATCAGATACTGATCCATCAGATCGACTGAATCTTAAATGATTTGAATCCATTGCCAGGGTCTGAATCTCGTTTCATCTTTAGGCAGTGGTAAGAGCTAAAAGAAAGGCTGTCTTTATGTGGAGTTAGAAGCCTTATATAAAGGTTCATATGAGGCCTTTTGTAGACAGACTAAAATAAATCCCATTAAGGAGTAATAGATCTTTGAACAGTGCTATGTAATTCAAAAGATCTTATTAATTCTGACAAGACAGGGTTAGATCCGATTTATAACCAGTCTTAAATTAAAAGTACTAGGTATCATATATGATCTATAGCCTTTACTAGTACTCATCTGAAATTTTTACTCAGAGAAAAAGGTAAAAGAGGAAATTGGCTATAACAGAAAGAGGGGTCGAGACCAGCTTAAACCTTCCTTCTATGACACCAATGGGTATATACGATCCATTTCGCGTCATAGGCTTTCTGAGTTGATGTTCGCCTTGATTTGGAGACAAAAACAGCAACGTTTGCGAAATTTCTATCTCTAATTGATTGCTTGATAACTCCCAGGCGTGACGGTTGAATACTGGGAGATTTCGATGTTGAAACTTTCCTTTGCTTGTGTTAATAGTTCGGAAAGAGTGGAAGACAAACTGGAGCTGAGACAAGTAGTTGTAGAACCTCTGAGAACCATGTTTGTTACGGCCAAAGAGGAGCTATAAGAATCATTCTGAACTGAGATTGGCGTATCTTGTTCAGGACAGAAAAAGTTAGTGTTGCAGGAAATGTATAAGTATGAATATTGTTACAGTTCATGGAAAATGTGTCTATCGCAAAGGCTTGATTGTCCAGAACTGGGAACACATAAAGTGGAAGATTGTGACTGAAACGTGCCGCAAACAGATTCAGATTGGAATGGTTGAACATTTGAAAATTGAATTTGATATCAATTGATCCAATTCCCACTCTTGTTTTGACCGTTTGTCAATAGTCGACAACGTATCTGCCAAATCATTGAATTTGTCTGGGATATGACGAATCCAGACGACAATATGATGTTTAGGCATCATTGGAGGATCTTCTATACCTCTACGCATAGGATGGGAGAATGTGTTCCTCCTTGCTTACTGATATATGAGACCACTGTGTGTTGTCGGTAGAAAACATGACACAAGAATGGTGAATATACCAATAAGGTTTTATCAGTGCGAAACGAATGGCCATTATTTCCAACATGTTGATATGGAGCTGGAATTGGTCTTCCGACCAGCAACCATGAAAGGAAAGACTCATTGTTCCAGATGAGTGCCCATCCATATTGACTAGTATCCGAATAAGGAAATGTTTTGGGTTCTGGAGGGTGAATGGACATTCCTTGAATGAATCGATTGGTATTCATCCACCATTTCTAATGATCACCACCCCCTGATGATCTAAGGAATCGTACCTTATGATTCAAGGAAGACTTTAAGTTCAGATCGATAACAGCAGACTTGCAGATGTCATAAATGCAGGTCTGCCTAAAAATTTAAGTCTGCTGCTGCACTGAGTTTGCCCAAAAAGAAAAGAAAGTTCGTAATGAAACCCGAGTCTGAGAAAGAATTGTTTTGATGGTCAGAATAAGAGCTTTACTCGGTTCGCTGGTACTCTATTTTGTGTTGAATTAGAATTCCATACCTAACGATGAATTTGTGTTGGTATCAAAAAAGGTAAGAGAAAAGTCCAGGGAGTGCCACAATCACAAACCACAGCCCTTCCCAGATCCCAAGAGGAAGAGGAAACCGACAAATCCAAACAAGCACAAACCGAAAAACACCAAGATTAGCTCTCTCTTCCCCAAGCGAGGTAATCGCAATACTAAAAGGACTGAAAACACAAGAACAAAATGACACATGGAAAGACATACAACAAATCGCCTCGTAGAATAAACCACAAAGCAACAAAGAGTAAGACTAACACCCGATTTGTACTATTTAAAAAGTGTATTTTGTGTGCTAGATAAGTCGATTGCGAATCAGATCTCTTATTAGCCAATTGTCTAAGTATGGGAAGAGAGATACGGCACAGTCATAATTTTGCTGCTATTACACTCATTAATTTGTGAAAATTCCACAGGCTTAGGGACATTACAAACGGTAAGGCCGTGAACAGAAAGACCTGATGTTTGTAGACGAACCGAAGGTATTTTCTGGATTTCGGATGTATCGGAACATGAATATGCATCCGTCAGATCTCTGGAGACAGCCCAACCGTTGGCCATAATCGATTGACTTACTGACTTGACTTTCTACATCTTAAAATTCTTTGTTTATAGAACTTTCCGTTCTTCTTTTTTGCAATAGTGAAAGCCGGCACTAGTAATATCCAGGAGTAAAAACCGAGAGTTCCCGGATTCGGTACCCTTTCCACTGCCCGTTTCTTGAGAAGTTTTGCGATTTCTTCTCACAATAACGGGGGGTGGGGGGGGGGGGGAGGGGGGGTTGAGGGGGAGGGGGAGGGGGCTGGGTCGGGGGTGGGGAATCAGATTTATCGGAACAGCAGATAGGACAGGAAGTGACGAATAGGACCTTGAACCTGTTTCGAAAGATAGGCAGGATCCATTTGTTGTCTGTCAATTCTTCCCATTGTTCCACAAAATGGGTCAACCTTCCTCCCACTGGAATGTCTGGATGTGATAGGACTGGCAGTGGGAGAGATGGACTTCAGAATTTGTTAAGGATGAGGCTTGCTTAGAGGAGGGGAACTGTTTCTGATTTCCATTTCTCTTAGCTAATTCCTCTCTACTCGATGAGTATGACTGTCTGACTTTAGGCCTGTACAATTGTGTTTGGTGAGGACTTGGAGGTTTAGTTGGCTGCTTCGGTTTCTTAAAGACCGGAGGAGCCAGATAAGTCACTTTTGTTGTTGTTGTATGGTATTAGCAACAGAGCCAAGGACCTTTGTTGCTGGACCTCAAATTTGCCCTTGGTACCTCCTTAATTTTGTTATCAAATCAGGTTTAGAATTAATTGGAGTGTTTCGCAACTCATGGTTGGAATTGTCCAGTAAAATCTTAAACGTGGCTAGCACCGCATCACGTTTAGCTTGTAAAATCTCCGTAGCTAAGATCGCAGATATAGCCGTCACATGCTTTATACACTTAGTTACGGTTTCAATCAGTCTCGAAAGAGCAGGTACAGATATTGTCTGCTCTTGCATATATAAATAAGTAGCAGAAGACTTAGCTATGGTATCAATCAGTTTCGAAAGAGCAGGTACGGATATTGTCTGCTGTTGCATATATAAATAAGTAGCAGAAGAAATATATACTCATGCAAGTTTATCGCAATAAATTTGCGGGCTCTTTTTACCATAATTCAATATTTTATTGGAATGGATCATTTTTCTGCTAGATAAAACCAGCAGGGAAGCTTCCGATTCTAACTGAAGAATATTATTGGTCGGTAAATATTGACTCTGGCTCTTATAAAATTTAGTCTGTGTCAAGGAAGATACTAAATTTTTGGGAGCATATCATCTCTGCCAATTTCTCCATGTCAATTTGCTTTGGAAAAATCTGGAAGTATTTTAAAACTAGCTTAGATTGGGGCAATACTAGTAATGGAGTCGCACGTGACTCCATTAGGAGTATAATGCCAGATAAAAGCTTCACAGGCGCGTGCTCCTTGGTTGGCCTTTAACTCCGGAGGCAAAAGCCTGAAATTCATTGATTGCCTTCTCAAAGGACCAGGTTTCAATTTCAGAGTCTGAACCTGAGTCCTTTATGTTCAGGTTGTATTGTGTGGACATTAGTTATTTCCGTAGGCTGTAGTATACTCGGATTCTGTGCAGCCAGTGGACTATGTCTACTTTTTTGTATCTGCCATAATCATGGGACTGATTATCAGATAATTAAAAAGAAGAAGAAAAAGATGTATATTTTCTTCTCCTTTCTTGTGATATTGTCTGGATCTTTAGACTTTCTGTTTCTGAGCGATAGTCTGCAGACCTAAAAGACGAGGGTGTAGAGAATATTCTACATCTCCTCCTCTTCTTGGATTCATATTTACTTCTAGACTGATCCCTCCTGGAAATACGTCCAGAGAGGGAAGTCTGCAAAGTCTGTTGTCCTATCTCCATTTGTTGTCAGACGGTTCAATTACAACACTGGGATCAGACATACTTACTAAAGTACGGTTCCAGGGGTAATAAAACTCTTTTTTGAGTTATTATTATTATTAGTGAACTTCATGCCCATGGCATGAATTTCACTAAATGTAGGTTGATATAAATTCTGATGACCGGTGACTGGTTGACCGGTGAATATTGACTTCCCCTGCGTTGATATTTTCTAAGTCCAATGTCCGGTGGCTGGATGGCCGGTGACCGGTGATTGACTGACTTGAAAATTCTTGTGTAATGCCCATTTGAACAGTGGCCTGTGACCGGTGGCCGGCCTTTCTGAAATGTCTTCTTGTCCATTGGGCAAATGACTGGTGGCTGGTTGACCACTGGTCGATAGACCGGTGGACTTACACTCCTCTGGGTACAAGTACCCTTGGAGTTGCAACCTTTATGGATCTTCCCCCGGGCAGCAGGGCCTTGTGGGGTAGTATTCCCATCAGTTTTTTCTTCGTCTGATGAATCAGACATGGCTTGCGATCTCCTCTTCTTCTTAGCCATGAAACACTTTCTAGAAGTGTAATTTCTTCTTTCTTTGGCAAGTTTCCAGGTTTATCTGATCAGAAGCTACACATAGAGCAGGTTGATTCCCTGGAACAAGAAGAGCATTTAATTCGTCATAATTATCCGAACGCGATTTTAATATGTCCACATTCACTACGAAGAATCGTCAGGAAAGTCACGAAAACTCATTATGCTGAACGAGCAATTGATTATTACAAGAATTCGAAAAACGATTTACAACAAAATATAGTATGAAAAGTGAAAGGCCTGATAAAGGAACATAAGAAAGAACAAAGTTTATAATTTCAACCAGAGAAAAAGGAAGAAAACATAGATTTCTTTCACCCGGAGAAAAATCCTTTGTTTACTTTCTCATCCACAGAAAAGAAACTGACACCTGATCAAAAGAGCGGGGGGAATACGTCACACAGATGACTGCCTAAGGGATTTTTGGATTAGGACTGTATGGGACGACGTTGCTGTCGTTTTTTTCTGTGGAAGGTATGAACAGAATAGAATACAGCACATTATCTTTAGGTTAATGTATTGTGCAGTTAAATGACAGGGTATGACCTGTCTTTGATGTCGGAAGAGTGTCAAACTGGGGGATTGAGTATATGCCATTGAAACGTCTTCCCTTAGGCTGGTGTGGACTAAATATGGAAGCTATATCTTACATGCTGAATCCCTTGGGTTGGTGTGGACGAAATATGAACACTATATCGCATACTTCAGCAGTCATGTATACTTTTCAAAACTTTAACACAGCTGTAAATGACAAAATATGACCTGATCTTGACCTGTGCAGAAGGTCAAACTGAGGAAGGGGTGTGTGCTATCAAAATGTCTTACCCTATGATAGGTGTGGGCCAAATATTAAAGCAATAGCTTGAATACTTTGGTAATTACATACACTTTCCAAAACTTAAATGCAGAACTTAATCATGGGTGTAAATGAGAAAGTGTGATGACGACTTATATAGAGGGGATGGGACATATGCTATTGAAAGGTCTTACCCAAAGGTAGGTGTAGGCCCAATATGAAAGCAGTACCTTAAATGATTAAAAAACTATGCACACCTTTGAAAACTTAAACATTGCGCTTATGTGGATGCAGACATGGACAGACATTGATGCCAACAACTGGGTGACAACATAACCTCTCCTGGGACATAGTCCCGGCTAGTTAAAAATTGGCTTCCTCAGCTTATTGGAATTTCTGTTTCAGACAATGATTCCAGGGGTGAGGTATTATGCTGTGCAATGCTTTTAACGATTAGCACTCTGAGTAAAAATTTCAGCAGATGACATTTTGAAATATTTTTCTTACTTTTCTCAGAAAATAGGCTTTGTCATTTCATGCAAATAGGCTTTGTCATTTCAGGCAAATTGTCTCCTAAGGAGACAATTTGCATGAAATGTCAAACCTGCTTTCTGGGATGAATAAGAAAAGTATTTCAACGTCATCTGCTGAATTAGCCAAGAGAGTGGTAAAGGTTAATAAGTATTTTTATTCTTCATACAGGTTATGATGAGAGTATTTGTACAGGTAGGGAGGGTAATATTTCTTTTAGATGTAATCTAAGCTGTATTAAACTACAAATCATTCTTCCTTCATTCATATTAATAACCTTTTGGTTCTTTGTAATCTGTCTCCATAGCTGGGAGTCTGCAAAGGAAAAATATACATCTAATTAATACAGCTGTAATGCAGGAAGTCAAAAATTATGCCCCGCCCCATAAAAAAAAAATGGCTCTGGATTTAATAAATAGCAATGACAAGGTTACTCATAAATCATTTTGAAAAATCTAGTTAGAAACACAAAAAACAATTCAATCATATACAAATTTCATATTCAAAAACAATATGAAAAGGTGTAGCACTACTTCCAGTACAAAAAAGTATCAGCAGCGTCAATGAATGTTTGTTTTTTTCGTCCCTACTGAAACCTTCCTTAGGTAGGTCATTTGATTGTATTCCTGGCTATCAATTACACACTCAGGTGACTATAATGCTAGAATTACAGGAAATTGTGTTGGGGTTTAACGACACGTCAACCCTTGTGGGTCATTTTGTGTCGTCTCCCAGAGAAAGGGAGAAAAGAGATAGAAGAGATAGTAGAAGAGATGAAAGAGAGGAACAGGGAAGAAAGAGGAACAGGAATGAAAGGGAAGAAACAGAAGAAATAAAAACATTCCCCCTCTACCTTTACCTACTTCAACGATAGCAGGCCTTGCCCAACTGTAAGCCAATATCAGTTGGACGCCCCGGTGACACAAGATACATGACACCTTCGCACCACCCGACCACCCCCAAGAATTACAGGAAAGAGGACTCACTTACTACAGAAACAGTATCTCAAAATATGCAGTGGAAAGCTACCCAGCTGATACATCACAATTTATACATAACGGCAGTTCTATACTTTTGAATTTTCTAGTCTATTTGCTTTTGAAATTTTAACCATACACAAAGGAAGATTTTATGCAGCTGATATCAAAAGCAACAATGCTTGATATCTGTCAATTCAGAACTTACCAATAATAGTACATACTGTTTTTCTCTTATGTAATTCACAATGAATTTTAAATAAATTTCAAGTAATTGGTGTCTATGGAAAATTATTTTTATGAAAATGCTCTGGTATAAGAACTTTTTCCCTATGGAAAATAATGAATAATGAAAGTCACAGACCTTGTTCAGAATACCTGAAAGCAAAACTGTTATCCCAAGTTAGGGAATACTGACTACCAAACTTCCTGCTTTTTTCTTCTGTTTTCCTTCATAAACATGACGAAATTGTTCACGAAAGTATCACTTTAACGTTCAATAAAGTTCGCTCTTATGTTCAGACATGTAATAGGCTTTATAAAACTGCTATTAAAATAAATGTTTATCATGAAGTCCTTTAAAATGGTCAAAACATTTTATTGAGTTGGCCAACAAATTTTGAACCTCAGATAATTTCTGTGCCTCAGATAAGTTAGTTTTGTTTGTTTTATCCAGGTTTACTGTCACTTGCAAAAAGCTTTCACCTCTCAAGATCTAGATATGGCAACAAGCTCATTGCTCACTTTAGTACAGCCTCACTGAAATATCATGCCCAAGAAACAAAACATGATTGTAAAGCCAGTCACATTATGCTAACATCAGTTTAACCAGCCCCAGCTCTATTGTCTTACTGCTGAGCACCATGTAAAAGAAAGTAATCACAACATTCTGCATGCAAAGCAAACACTCCACTGGCTGAGCTACTAGGTCTCGGATTAAGTATTTCTGCCATATAAAATTATCCATTCCCTGGCAATAATACAGCAGACAGTGAGCAAAGTTTACATACCCCATAGCCATCAGATGCATGTGATTGGGGAGGAAGAAAAATGCACAAATAAAGGGAATGATAAGCATGAGAATGCTGATTCTCTCTTACACAATACAACAAGTCATACTCAATGTTTGTACCAAATTTCAAAATCCTAGGTAGAGTAGTTGCTGAGAAATCTTTGATGGAAAAAAATTACACACAAACACTGTTGCAGAAAAGACACAAGCTATATACCCCCCATATACTTTGTATGCTGGCGGTATACTTAGTACACATAATTTACATTTTCATCAATCAATAGAAACTTCATCATCATTTCAAAGCTAATTATCTCACTTGAATTTAAGATTTTATCACTTATTACCAAACTTGAAATATTTTGCAGCCATTTTGCAAACAGACTACTTGTGCACACCGGAAGCTGCTCAAAAAAAAAATAATAAATAAATAAAAAAAAAATACAACTTGTATCAAAATTTGAATTTATTCAATACAGAACTTCTATCCTTTCAACATCCTTTAAAAAGACATTTTTAGCTTAGCCTTTATTCTAAATGTCTTTTCTGGGACCATTTGTCGTTTCTGTTTTGTGTTCTGCACTTTTTCAAATATTTACTGTAAAACTGATTTTTACGGCCAAAAATAGGTCAGACCTATGCAAGTTCTGTAGTAAATTGGGCTTTTGGAAAAAATTTTATCAGTAATTATTGGATGCTTTTCTTCACAGATTTTAAATAGATGTTCCATAACAATATTGTGAAAATTTCAGAAATTTGGACTTGTTGAAAATCTGTCTCTCAAACTACCTACCCTATTGAAGTTTGCATAATTTCCAGCAATTTTGGACGGGTTTTTCAAAAAATCCCTTTAAAATAGCGATGTCTGGACGGGCGAGGTTCGGGCGTCGTCCCAGGTTAACCTTTTGGTTAATCGTTTTTCAAAGTTATATGTTACCTTTATTCTTCAGTGGATTGCTTTCATATCTGGTAGGGATTAAGAGGAGGAACAGTAGGTGTTTCCCATAAAAGATAGACACCTCTTCCTTCATTATTTAAACAAGAGCTGTCGTAGGACAGCGTAGCTCGCCTGCTGGGTACATTTTATATTGTAACATTTTTATCATTAAGAAAATCAAAATGAAATAATCTATGAAATAATTTTCAAGTTATATGGCGAAATCATTCAACCATATAATATAGGTCACACTGACCTAGATGTATTTGTATGTAAATCATTTTGTCACATAGATATAATAATCCAGGTATGACAATTCTCCATGAAATAGTAATAAAAATAAAAGGCAAAATCACTGAAGCATGAAATATAGGTCATAATGACCTAGATATAGTAAGTGGTCATTCATTGGGTCACATGGAACTAATATCCCAGGTGTGACATTTATCCAACAAATAGTATTCAAGATATAAGGCAAAATCACTGAACCATGAAATATAGGTCACACCAACAGAGATATATTTTGACGTCAATAATCGGGTCACAAGGAACTAATATCCCAGGTGTGACATTTATCCAACAAATAGTATTCAAGATATAAGGCAAAATCACTGAACCATGAAATATAGGTCACAATGACCTAGATATAGTAAGTGGTCATTCACTGGGTCACATGGAAGTAATATCCCAGGTGTGACATTTAACCAACAAATAGTATTCAAGATATAAGGCAAAATCACTGAACCATGAAATATAGGTCACAATGACCTAGATATAGTAAGTGGTCATTCATTGGGTCACATGGAAGTAATATCCCAGGTGTGACATTTATCCAACAAATAGTATTCAAGATATAAGGCAAAATCACTGGACCGTGAAATCTAGGTGACCTGGACCGTAAAATGTAGGTCACCATGACCTTCACTCTCTTACACTTAAACCGATGTCATATAGTTAGCTGATGTATAACCAGTTGTGTCTATAACCTGTAGGCATATAAGATTTTACAAATGTGTCCTAGATTTTGACCCCTAGCCCCACCCCAAGGCCCACCCTGAGGTATGAACCCAGGGGTATGTTCTTTTGGAATCTCAGAAGACTCGTCCAGGTACCCAAATTCTAAATATGAATGCTCTATGAGGAGTGAAAGTCAAGATATAAGAATTTGAAAAACTTTAACACAGTATTACAAAGGTGTCCTAGATTCTGACCCCTAACCCCACCCAGGGGCATGAACCCAGGGGTTTATTCTCTTGGAATCTCAGAAGACCCTCCAAGGTACCTAAGTTCCAAATTTGATGCCTCTGTGAGGAGTGACTGTTGAGATATAAGCATTTGAAAAACTTTAACGCAGTGTGACGGGAACGGGAACGCAAAAGCAAACGCAAACGTGGACGACCGGGGTGACTACAATAGCTCTCCTTGTACTTCGTACAGGCGAGCTAAAAACTCATCCATAAAGCCGTTAGGCATTTTTCTTGTTACTATGGGGGAAATAGAATTTTTCTGAAAGATGTCGAAAGCAATGAAGTTCCTCTTTATCTTTTTTTTATATTATAATGGGACTGAGGAATGCAGAAGTGCCATGTTATGACAAAATAAGTCTTTGTTCCACAAGCCCATACCAGAATGCACACATAATCTAGTAAGCAAAAATATATTATCAGTGAAAAGTGGCTTGTCTGACTAAACAGCACACTGGCACATGTTGACCGTTGCATGTGCTTTTTGAATATGACCAAAGCCATGTCATATGATGATCCATTTCGTGTTTTTTTTAGGTTTATCCTGTCTTCAGGGTGAATGGATACACCCCAAGGGAAATAACTCTGGAAGGAAAAATCTGCCTTCCTGCTTAATCGGGAGCTACTCAAGAGAGCAAATTCTTTACTTCCTTTAAGAGAAACAATCAGCTTTGAACCATTTCGAATATTTGGGAGGCAAGGTCTAGTATGCAAAATTTCTCCATTCACAAAATGTCGGCAAAATCTTGTATCAATTCAATTTACACTAATGAGGCCATTTACAGTTTTTTATGTATAGACTGGTTTGTAGATAAAAGTATTTTACATGATAGTTTTATAAACCAGCTGGCTGGGAACAGTGTGACAGCCATCTGCCAGGACTGGGCTTTCCTTCTCAGCTGCTGATCGTTGTTTAATATGTAATTTCATCTTGAAACTCTGTGCAGGGGTTTTTCTTTCCTCTTTTGGCCTCAGTGCGTAGTCTCTCATTCAGTTTCCATTGAAAAATAGGAAGAGAAATTATCATTTACAATTTAAGAAAATAAGAATGAAAATATTGTTAAAGCATGTATTATTATGATTATTCGTAAATTACAAGAACAGAATAGCTTTGTGTTTTTATTTATATAATTTCAGACAAATCACACATCATGACTATATCCTTAAATCTACTTTGTTACATCCTGCAGGCACAAATAACTCACTATTTAATAATGACAATTTTTACATGTATTTTTATTTTTTGTTTGTCTTTTTATTAATCTATATCTGTTACACTGAAAAAGAATGAAAAATAAATTACCCATTGAAATTCAGGAAAAAATTACTGATGAATTCTTGGTTTCATCTGTGAGCCTAGAGAAACAGAAAGAGCAAATTAGTGGCTTATAGAATTTCCACAATTAATATTAATATTCAACACCTTACATTAACCAGAAATGTATTTTTGTAAAACATTATGCCCCCATTTCCATACAAAATGCCAACCTTGAAATGGGGCACAACTCTCATAAAATTTGATTTTTTTTTTTTTTTTTTAGCCCAAATAAGTCTGTTAAATAAGCCTGAGCACGACAAAACCTAAAATAAGAATTGTGCGACCAGCGAAGCCTCAGTTCAGCCTGGGCATCTGCACAGTCTGATCAGAGTCTTCGCTGATTGCATGTGCCTTCTACAGCCGTATGGGCTATCTAAAGAGGGATAAATGAGAACCCTCGCCATACTGGGTGGATGTACAGGCTGATCTGAGTCACTGCTGGTCACACAGATCTTATTGTAGGTTTTGTCATGCACTGGCTCAAATATCAAAGCCCTAGCTCCTGTACTTTCTCAGATATCTGGTAAATTAAGTATAGTGCAACAAACGAACAGAGGAACAAAGAAAAAGCAATATGTCCACTTAATTTTTTCAAAGTTGGAGACCTGATTTACTCATTATGAGCTTGAAAATTGTTTAATTAACATGAAATGAGCCATCGCATGATAAAAACCCAACAAAATGGCATGTGTACCAAACAAAGAGTCAGATCAGCCTGGGCATCTGCCCAGTCTGATCAGTCTTTGCTGTGTGCACAATGGGTAGGTAAGGACCCAGGCTTTCTTCATGCGGGCTGCAAAAACTTTGATCACACTGGGCAGATGCCCAGGCTGACCTGAGTCTTCACTGGATGCACATGTCATTTTGTTGGTTTTGTCAAGCACTGACTCAAATGTAACACTGAAGCACAAAAAAAAAAAAAGAAAAAATTATCTGGGTATTTGTCTACAATATTTTTGTGAAAAATCTGTAAATGGGTAATGGAATACAGGTTTGTGGGGTCATTGTTTTGGAAGACATTTCCTAATCGGAATACATTCACTTTACTTTTCACACTATAGCTCTTAAACCTGCTAAAATAAGAAGCATCAATAAGAAGTGCTTACCCCACAAGAGAAACCAAAAACGATCGGATGGACAGACATACAGATGGATGGACAATGTGAAAACAGCATATCCCACTAAAACAGTTTGCAGGGGTATAATTAAATCATTAGCAGACACTATTTGTTCTAATTCTTTGTGCATAATCCGAGAGAGAAACAGTAGAGCAACTTGTACTGATTGTCACATATCTTTGTAACGAGGTAATGGCATATGTATTCCCGAGGTGCTACTGCTCTTTCTTTAAGTATTTTACTTGTAAATTGAATCTGCAGTGAAAATCAATGCATGTCGTTATACAGCCTTGCTCCTGTGGGTTTATGCTCAAGGTCATTGCTATTGAATGCTCCATCATGTTATAGTAACAAAGTACACAACAAGCTTAAGTTAAGTGTACTTTTGGTCAGGCATAAAATGTGTAATCAAATCTGTCAAACAGTAACAACTGAAATGAATGCTTCCACCATAATTCTGTTTACCTAATGTCAAAGCTGATTGCTGCAGCCATCTCTGCAAGTTTCATTCTATTCATAACTGATTTATTTCTGACATGTTATACAGTACTACCAATCATTTCATTTCCAATTTAGTTACAGTTGTAAAAGCCATCTGATAAACATCATGCAAGAATTCTTTTCAATAGACACTAGGAATCTCACAGTATTACCCAGTATTCTCTGACAGCCAGGGCCCAGTTGTTCAAAGCATCGTTAGCTTAACAAGCTCGTTAGTGGTCAAAATGTTTAATGTTCTAGTAAGTACAATATCTAATTCACAGATATATTTGCTGGAAAAATGTGAGTAGCTACTCACATTTTTTCAGCAAAATTTTAGTGTATATGCTGTATTTAATGATCAAAGTTTTAACAATATGTTAGCTAATGACATCGTTAGTTTTGAACAACTGGGCCCAGAAATTCATACTGTATGATATGGGTAAATTAAGGTATTTTTGAAAATATATTTCTCACTTTCCTTTTTTTTTTTCATTTCTTTCTAGAAAACAAGCTCAGTCTATTTCCTGAGAATTTTGAGAACACAGAATACCACAAAACTATTTACAACTATAAAAGAAAGGGGTGATGATACAGCAGCCCACGAAAGTACCAAAATAATTCAAATATCTTGAACATGATAAATGCAAATTTACAATTTTCCAAATTCTTGCACTATTTCAACAAAGAGAAACAATTAGTTTACACACAATGAAGACATTTTGCAAAATTACAATTTTCCCAAAATCTTTCACTATTTCAACACAGAGAAAATGAAAATATTAACACATTAAACATTAACTGGGAATCAATGACAAGTTATCTAGATGAGCAAAAACAAAAACCTCAAGATAAAAAAGGGATATTCAGAAAACATAGGTCTAAATATGGCACTTTTTCCTACCAAAAACATCTTGTCTTATTTTTGAAAATATACATTGTGCTTTTCATACAGAAAAAAAAATGCCTGATATCTCTATTATCAAAACCTACATGAAGGTATTTTTTGTTGCTTTTACAACAAAATAGAATTCATATAAGTCAGAAGTTTTTTTTGTTTTGTTTTTTAATTGTTTTTTGAATATTGATGTTTACTCCTATATGTCACTACTCATGTATGTAACTAAAGATATAAAAAAAATGTCATGAACAATTACAACAAGAACCTTCTTCACAGCATCACTTATCTTTAAGCTCATTTAGCGCTAGACAGCTCAGGTGCTAATTCCTGGCCTCGGAACTCGTCATTTCTACATGCATATCACATGTACATGTAGCTGGATTTGTATCATCTGTAATATAAGCAGCACATAAAAATAGAATTCAGAAAACAAAATGTGTACAAATATAGCTCATAGCTCTAGATAAGTGGGGTATCAGGAAAATATTTTTCTTATTTCTTCACAAAAACATATGTTGTGGTACTCATTAGAAGTGCCTCCCCAAGGTGCTTCTAATGAGTACCATAACATCAGTTTTTGTGGAGAAAAAAGAAAAATATCAACAATTTTCTGTTTAAAAAACACCTTATCTGGGGCTATGAATGCATACAGTCTAGAGGAAAAAAAGAATACACATGTATTTTACAAGCTGCACTAAAGTCTTTTCAGGTACAAAGAATTCCACAGAAAATATATGCAGATTACTTCTCAAACACTGGACTAAAATAAAATGTGTTTGCCACTGTCAAAATGATTTCAAATTTACATACATGTAGTTTGAAGCTTTGTTTTAGCTTTCAAATTCTGCAGCCTTCTAAGGTTTGGAATTTGATGTAAAACAAGCTCATCAGCTGATTTATCACAAAAGAATACACCTGTACCATTATTTTAACTTTATTTATAATTTTTCAAATTGGAATTGAAGAAAACAAAAAAGTCTCACTGTCTTTTGCATTAACTGGTTTGCTCCCTTCTGTTAGAATATACAATCAAAGTGGTATTAACAAGACAATTTTCATGTAACTTTCACCTCCGTTTTTGCAAAACAAGTTAAAATATTCAGCTTTAAATGATACCTGCAATGCAACTTTTTACCACTTCAAGAACTTCTCCAGTTTAAAGCTGAGACAAATATGTTTTCACAAGCAACAGCACGAAATCATTTTGATGGGAGAACCAGTTCTCTTATGATTGTATATTAAATCTGCTGTGGTCAGAAAACTGAATTATTTAGAAGAAAATTCTCATCAATGAAAAGGAAAACAAATGCAAGTAAACTAATAGCACTTTCAAACAAAAAAGGGACATTTCTTGCCATTTCTAGATCATAAAAACATCCAATGCTGGTTTGCTAACAAATAAACACAATAAAAACCCATCAATATTTTTGTAAGAGGTTTAGCTTAATTTACCAAAATGTATGGAATTTTGTACACCCAGACTATTTTTGCCAATTTCAGGCAAAATTGTATGAACATGATAAAGATGTAAAATACGAAGACAAAACACAATAACAAATCACTTGTCTTAGCAGTTACATACAAACCTGTCGGTAGCTCCAAATTCTAATGTCTAAGAGAAAATATATGTGACCAGAAATCCAAGTCCAAGCACTCGTATCAATAATCACATACAAAAACTCTTAAAAATGTATTCTAAATATCTGGCCTTGAGGTTCTAAAACTTTTTATCATGCACAACTTAGCTGAGCATGTAATTTATCCTGCTAATAAATCTAAAATTACCAATAATTTCAAATTCTTTCTTGCTAACATAGCTGAGCATGAAAATTTCTCTGTTAATAAATGTGAAAAAGCCAACTAAGTAAGCATTTTCATATTTTTTAGTAGAGAAAATTTCATGCACGGTGAGTTGAGCATGAAAAAAGTTTTATAACCTCAAGGCCTGGTTGCATTATAAATGCTATTTACTAAATTACCATATTTTAGCTAGAACAGTGTAGATCCTAATAAGACACTGCATTTTCTGCAGTTTCTGATCTTGCTAAGGCCTGTCTGTCCCAACTTAGGTTTATAATGGTAATATAGTATTAGAATTAAATTTCAGCAAACCTACTGACAATCACTGCTATCCTTATGAAACAACTCCAAAGAATACAAATATATCACTAACATCCATGTGTACCACATTCCAAGTTTATGTCAGTCAGAAACAGTTTCAGATCTTCTCCTGAATAAACGGATGTGCCAGTGCCTGGTTGATGCTGATCCTCTTGGCCGGGTCCAACATAATCACCTTCTCTAGGAGATCTTTCAGTTGATGAACCTTACGTAATTGGTCCTCTGGCAGTCTCTGAAAGCCTATTAACTCAGCAAGAAGGTCCTTGGATGGTGAAATGGTACTTAGGACTGTAATCTTTTCCTAAAGAAAGAAACAAAAACCTAGTGTTTCCTTTAGTTTTTTATTGTACCAAATTCCACCTAATTACTGCATATACCCCTGTAAGCACATAGTCAAGTAATTTCATCATCATCATCATATTATAGCCTGTGTACTTTATATATTTTTTATATATATAAAAAAAAAAACATGTTGTGGGTACTCATTTGAACTGCCTTGGCAAGTCAAAGCAATTCAAATGAGTACCAGTAACATTAAATAAAGAAAATCAGAAAAAACATATTACAAAAGCATTATTCAATAGGCCTGTCGTGAAGTTCTCTGCTGATCTTTCTTTAAAGTGTGCCCTTATTAGGTGGATATTTTATAACTACATGCTTTTCCAGTAATTGTTTTAAAAACCTAAGCACAAAGTGCAGTAATTGGGTCAAAAAGGATAATTTATGTCATAACTACTATCATCTACGTTTCATCTGAAAATACTTTACAGCAACTAGAGCAAGGCAAGAGAGTATACATCCATCAGAATCAATTAGCAATGAAGTATATCTTATGTGTACCTGAATCTTATGTTTAACAAATGGAGTGTGGAGAAGATGTATATGGGCATGGCAGCCATCTTGGTCAGCTGACTGTGGACATTTTATCATCTTTTGTTTCAGCAATTCAAGAATATGAGAACTGTTCTCATATTCTTGAATTGTGGATAACTGACTCCTCTGTCAGGCAGTTATAACCACGTCCACGTGAATTTCCTTAGACAAACTTTGTACTGATATACCTGTGCTTAACTGTAAAATGTACGTGTTGATTTGTTGTCTACCTAAAAACATCGACAATTACCTTATTAACTATTTTGAATGGTCAGTTGCGGTTGTCAGTTAAATGGTCAAGTGACTTGATGGAGGAGTCAATTCAGTTGAACATGTAGATGGACAGTTACGAAGAAAAGGTAATTTTGTTTGTTTTGAAATATGCCATTATGTCAGACACTTTGGTGTGCAAAATTTTAGGACATTCACTGTATTGAAATGTCCTAAAATTTTGAACACTTTAATCTGTATTTTTCTGGCCTAAATTTTGCTTTTTATGCAGTTGTTTCTTAAAATACTTAGTGTAATGGCAAACAGTGTAGATGCTGAGCTGACTGCTCCTTCTGATCTGGGTCTACACTGTTTGCATTTTGTCAGAAACATTGGTGTACAAATGTTAGGATATTTACCACATTTCATTAACACTATCAGCAATGTACAAAGCAAAGCTTTAAAAGTCATACACAAATGTCTGTATCTCATATTACAAACTGTGTTTCATAATGCATGCACAATGAATGATTTCTATGTACAGTCTGCACTCAGGGTCCATAAAGAACTAGTACAAAGATTTCTGCCCTCTATTAAAAACCTATTAATGATGGGACAGAAATACTGTTGATTGAACACTTTTAGGTCAATCAGGTCAACTGTCAAAGGAGATCAAAGTTTGACACACTGTTTTATAGGTTATGGAACTTTTTTCATGCTCAGCTTGAAATCTGTCCTGCTAATAAATCTCAAACTACTAACACTTACAAATTCTTTTTTTGCTATTAAAACATAGCTGAGCATAAACACTTCTCTGCTAATAAATATAAAAATGCCAACTTTCATTGGCATTTTCATATTTATTAGCAGAGAAAATTTCATGCTTAGCTCAGTTGAGCAGTACCCACGCTTATTTTTGCAGAGATACAAGAAAAATTTCACACTTTTTTTGGCAAAGTAAGCACCTGGCCCCGAGGTTATAAACTTTTTTCATACTCAATGCCAACAATAGTTGGCATTTTCATATTTATTAGCAGAGAAATTTTCATACTCAGTTACTCGTATGTTTAGCAAGAAAATTACTTCAATTATTCGCAATATAAGAGTTATTAACAGAACAAACTTCACGCTCAGCTGAGTTGAGTATGAAAAAAGTTTTATAACCTAGGAGCCTGATCAGGAGCTATAATGTGTGCCTACTTTTCCACTTCTTAAGGATTGCTGATGCAACATGATATTCATATTCAACGGTACAAATAGGCAAAATCTTTAAATATAGAAACTTTCTGTCCTATAAAGGTTTTTATGTTGTTGTTTTTCATAACATTTTTGACCCACCCATACTCAAATACTCTGATGAACACAGACCAAACAGTACAGGATATTTGCAGGAGATTTTTTTGTTGTTGTTTTTTTTTTCTATAATGTAGATTAACCCTAGTCCTGAGAACCTGAACATGTCCTGCCATTGCAAAAAGTGCAGATCCAGATCAGCTGGCTTCTGAAGAAGCCAACTGATCTAGATCTGCAATCTTTGCTATTAAGTATGTGAATTAATATCAATAATCTGTATCAAGTAATTTGATTGGCTGAAAATCAGTAGTGGGTTTGGCACCATTATTTATTGAGCATGGCAAGGGTTAAATATTGAAACATAGGTCACATTGACCCACTTATGGTATGCAACATAACTTCACTAAATGTACTCCTACGGTATTTAGCCTAAGTACTGGGACACCTTATCTACCTGCAATACTTGTCCTATAATTTGAAATAGTCCATTCTGCTTCTCGTTGATGTATCTGAAATATTGATGTACGTTTTGCTGCGTCTGATCTGGGTCTACACTGTTTGCAAAGACCTATCTGTCCCAATACTTAGGGTTATTTCTGTGTATAAAAATTTGGTGACCGAGGCTAAAAAGTACGGATTTCCACTGGAAAAGTTATTTTTATATAATGTAGATCAAATATCAAAATATAGGTCATAGTGACCAAACAAAAATTCACTAAATCTAATTGTACGTAATATATGGTGAAATTTGGGCAAACAGTACAGCAGACTTGCACTAAAGAAACTGTCTTTCTGTAAGCTAGGTCATATGTCAAAATATATATCATGGTGACCTACTTATGGTGGTATGGAACATAACTTCATTAAATGTACCATACACAAAATTTGGTGAACCAAGGCCCAGCAGTGCAGGAGATGTGCAGTGGAGTTTTTTTTTTCCTCTCTAATGTAGGTTAAATGATAAAATATAGGTTACAGCACCTATTTATGGTATTTGATAAATTCTTCTTTCTACATGTACCCACATATCAAAAATGATGAGCCTGTTGTGCTTTCAACATTTTTCTGAAAGTCGTTTCACACAGAAGGGGTAAATTTGCAAACTTTTGTTATGATTTATTACAAAACTATTTGTCGTACACATAAAACTTTTTATTCTAGTCACTGGTTTTTAAAAAATCAAATATTTTCACTTTTTCCCATAGTAAAAATGAATGCAAACAATGCAGAAATCTGTAGGGTTGGTAACTTGGGCGTCAGATTTCAACAAGTTCCCCTTGCGCAATTTTTCTGAAAATTTCACAATATTATTGTGAAAGTTCAATAATCTAAATTCAACAAAGAAAAGTAAACAATAATTTCTTACAAAAATTCCAAAAAAATCCATTTACTATAGAAATTGTATATGTCATGCCAATTTTTGGCCATAAATTTAATTTTAGGATAAATATTTGGGAACAAAACACAGGAACAGAAAAGACAAATGATTTCTGATAACATAAGGTAAATCAGAATAAAATACTTCCATTTATAATAAAACGCCCAAAAAAAAAACCGCCTTTCCGAGCGATGCCAAAAGGACAGTAGGCAATATACATGTAGTACGGTTGATTATTTGTTGCCGGATGGCTGTAAAAGCGGACAGAATGATTACTACAAATGAGTGCCCTAGTAACTGACAGGTGTCTTTTTACTTTTATAAATTTACAATACATTAAATGCCAGAGCAGCAGAAAGTATTAGTTCACCACAGATTTTTGAGTTACTTTACCAATAATAATTTGACTTCTGTAAGAAAAAAAAATAGAAGCATCAACATAATTGCAACAGTGCTAGAATAAAAAATAAAGAAATAAGTAAACAATTACTTACTCGATGGGTGACTTTATCAACCTCATGATACTGGAAGTTGTAATTCGCATCAAAATGTTGATCCCTAAACATACCCTTCCTTATCACCTTATTAGGGATCTTGCCTTTAACATCCATCATGAACTTTAACATTTCATTATTCGATGTTCCAGGAAATAGAATTTTACCAGTATACAATTCATAGATAGTGCAGCCCACAGAGAACATGTCTATGCTATGGTCATAGCCCATCCCAATTACTGAAAATAAATAAAAACAATGGATGATTTATTGTTTGTTTGAGTTAAAGTCAGGTGTGGGAATGATAATTAAACAAAACAACTGAAAATGTCCACACCCCCTAGCCTCCCCCCCTCCTCCCACCCACACACACACACACAAAAATACCATTTTTCTAAAGCTTTTGTCATGATCAGAACTTTTTTATTTTTCTAAAAAATCATCGAAAGCGCTGGATACAGCTAATCCGCTGAAAATTCTCTCCCCTGTAAGTTAATATGGCTACCAACAGTCTTTCTGTCATGTCCCAACAGTGTCTAGATGTGATAGTGAATACTGACATCCTTTCACTGTCTAGATGTTGCGGTGGGAACTGATACCTCTTTATAGTGCCATCTCCCTTCAGTATCATCATACCACAGACACATTTAAGTGACACTATCATCAGTCTCAGTAAAATGATACTGGAGTGTCTAGTCTTCCCACTGCTGAGCACCAAGCGAAAGAGCACCTAGTATTTAAAACTTATCGCCTGAGGTATGACCCAGCTAGGGGTTGAAATTCACAAATTTCAATCCATAGGCCTGATGGTCAGTCAGAGTGGGGGTCCGGTTTTCACTTAATAAAAACAAAATGTCAGTTTCTAATATCAGTCAAGCATAAACTAAATCCATCCTAGCTTTTAAAGACATCATCTCCAAAAACTTAAAGGTAACATTTGACATTTTTTGTGCAAATAATTTGTAAGCCATGACTTTGACTTAGTGGTCACTGATGGAGAGAGGGAAATGTGACATGTACTGAACAAAACCCTGGACCTGTATATAACATAAGTCCAAGTATCAAGTGCATCTGTCTGGGCATTCAGAAGAAAGAAGACACTTAGAACCTTTAATATAAACTATGAAAAATTTTGTTCATGACCTAGGGTTGCCACTGACGATCGATTATAATTTATCATCAGTCACTTTTGCCTCTTGGGACTGAGGATCAGAAAGACTTTTTTTATAGTCGACTAACTGGAAAATTCTATATTTAGAAACATTTTTGTCATGTTTCATTTTTATAGACAAGTTACAAAGAAATGAAATTCAAATCTGTCTATTTTGGTCATTCTAGATTTGTGGTCAATAAAAATGAAAAAAAAAAAAAAAATGATGAAATAGCCTTAAAACTAGAAATGTGTCCACAGTACATGGATGCCCCTGCCCTGACCCCTAGCCCTGCCCAGGGGCATGACCCTGTGGCAACGGTACCATACATTTAAAGGTCTTGATGTAGGTAAGTGTCATACAAAGTTTCAACTTTCTAGCCCAGAAGGTATAAAAGTTACAAGGGTGAGTCAATAAGTAACCAGCCTACCCCATTTCTGATGGACCGAGACGGTCACGATTTTCATGCTTTGTTTCAATATATGTTTTATACATGGGTACAAAATTGCACAGGTATTGAGTCATTCTTTAATAAGATATTGAATGTCAAACATGGCTAGTGATGCAAAGGCATGCTTTTCATCTAAAGTTGAGTACCGTGCTGTAATTCGGTACTTGTATTTTAAAGGTAAGGAAAAATATGGCGAGTTAGCCGATGTTTATGGGTCTTTTGCACCATCTTATGCTCAGGTTAAATTCTGGGTAGGGGAATTCAAAGGCGGTAGAACATCTTTAGAAGATGAAGCCAGGTCTGGAAGCCCACTGGATGCCACCGACGAAGAAATGTGTAAGAAAGTTGGGGATCTGGTATACTCTGAAAGGCGAATTCAAGTGGAAGAAATAGCACAGGCATTAGGCATTTCACATGGTAGCATTTCAACAATCTTACATGATCATTTAGGTATGCACAAGCTAACAGCCCGTTGGGTCCCCAAATCCCTTAGCGATGAGCAAATGGCAACCAGAGCATCAGTATGCAGCGCCTTGTTATAGTGTTTTAGGTCAAAAGATGATTTGCGTCTGGTGACTGTAATGAGACTTGGGTTCATTATTATGAGCCAGAGAATAAAGCTCAGAGACGTCAGTGGGTAAGGCCTGGGTCCCCGAGGCCAAAGAAGTTCAAGACGCAACCATCTGCTGGCAAGGTGATGGCCACAGTATTTTGGGACACAAAAGGCGTTATTATGTTGGACTTTTTACCCAAGAAAAGTACAATAACTGGAGTGTACTATGCAAACTTGTTAGACCAGCTGAGAACCGCCATCTGTGAAAAACGCTGAGGTAAACTCTCTAAATGTGTTTTGCTGCAACAGGACAACGCGGGAGTCCACACTTGCAAAGTTGCAATGGATGCTGTAGAGCGAAACGGGTATGAATTAATACCACATCCTGCCTATTAGCCTGATCTAGCTCCTAGCGACTTCTTCCTATTTCCAGACTTGAAAAAGGATATCCGTGGACTTCATTTCCGGCCTGATGAAGAAGTCATGAGAGTGGGTCAATGGAAAGGACCCCGACTTTTTTAGTTCTGGGCTGATGGCACTTGAACACCGTTGGTCTAAGTGCATCACACTTGAGGGCAATTACATGAAAAAAGAAGAGGTGGATCTCATTCGGATATGGCTGGTTAACTGACTCACCTTCGTATTAGCTGCAAGAGAAACGCAGACGTAATTTGCAACTAAACTTGCAGGTAAACTTGAACCGGGTTATGAATGTGACATACACACGTACGCAAGTACACACATACGCACGTAACATCACAGCAAAACGCTACATGCCCCACTCCTGCCAAGGCAGGCGGGGGCTTAAAAATCAACCCGAAAGTACTGATATTTTTCTTATTTCTCCATGAAAACATGTTGTGGGTACTCATTAGAGGTGCTTCTATTGAGTACCCACAATGTATGTTTTCATGGAGAAATAAAAAAATATTATCTGGATACCCCTTTATTGATATTAAGCAATGAATAAGTACCTGGTAGAGGGCTAAATTAAGAGTGAATATATTCTCTACAAGTCAATTATTAATCTATGATCAGTCGGTTTTACAAATTTACAAAACTGATGATCTACTATGAAATTCTGGCTGATTCCCAACACTACCACGACTTTAACCTCATGTCAATGAGATGAAGATGGGGCTTGAACTGAATAAAACTCTGGACCAGTATCTACCGTAATAACCCTAAGTATTGGGACAGGCAGGTTTTTGCAAACTGTAGACCCAGATCAGACACCGCAATCTGCTGCATCCGATCAGGGTCTTCACTGTTTGTTATACAAATGGCTATATTTCAGACACGTCAGAGGTAGCAGAATGAACTGTTTCAAATTTAAGACAAGCAAGGTAAATAGATAAGATGTCCCAATACTTAGGGTAAATATGGTAACATCAGGCCAAGTATCTGCAGCATACATTAATATTAAGAATGTGAAAAAAAATCTCTGTGGCCCTAGGTCACTGATGGGGTGGGCATTTTGGGTCTGACATGTACTGAACAAAAATTTCAGAGAAATATCTAACATCAGTTCAAGTATCAACTAAATTCTGATAGACATCGGGGAATATGGTGCCTGCCAGTGGGAATGCCATGGCTAGTGCCAAGGCCATGGACAGTACACTATCTCTACCAGTACTTTCATACAGGTGAGATTTAAACAGAATGTTATAGATTGTCTGCTACAAAACTGGAGGTGCTTTAAGGAATCAAAAGACATGCAGGCAGGCTAACCAGGATTTTTACACTTCACATATGGCAACAATGTTAAGCTAAAATTTGCAACATAAATTACTAAAACCGACTTTTCTAGCTTTGTATTATTTCAAGTACACATACATGTCGTATGAGTCTTAAGTACATTGTCTCATTTAACTTCCCTCTCGCTTTTTAAATGTCAAGCTTGTTTTTCTGATTGTAAGCCTATACAACAAAAGATGTTGTGTAACAGCTCAGAACTAGCATCTAACATCAGTCCAATCATCAACTACACTGTAAATCCATGCAGGGGTTACACAGACATGAGCCTCTAAACACTTTTACAAAATCTTTAACATTAAAATGTAAGTGTCTGACCTGAAGGTCAAGGTCACTGTGTGGAGCATAGGTGGTACTGTAATAAAAACTTTAGCCAAGCAACCATTCAAACAATAAAGAAAGCTCTAGATAAGAGGGGGTACCCATATAACATATTTTCTTATTTCTCCATGAAAACATATGTTGTGGGTACTCATTAGAAGCACTTAGGTGAGGTGCTTCTAACGAGTGTCATATGTTTTTGTGGCAAAATAAGAAAACTATCATCACATTTCCATTGAAAAAAAAAAGAGCCTTATCTGAACTGTGAATCACGAAAACATGCCTATATAATTTTGACCCCTTTAAACTCCACTTTTATATAATAAAACTGGGATTTACAGGAGTATCCATTATTTTTCTTATTTTTGCTGAAAATCAGAGATTGCGGATTTGTTAGAATTGCCTTGGTGAGGCAGCTCTAACAGGTACCCACAATCTATGTTTTGAGCAGAAATATGGAAAATATCAGGGCCCAGTTGTTCAAAGCTAACGACGTCGTTAGTTAATGGTTCGTTAAAATTTACATCGGGTGATACGCAAATAAGCTGAAATTTTTTGCTGAAAAAATGTGAGTAGCTTTTGCAGTGCAAAAGCTACTCACCTTTTTTCAGCAAAAAATACCAGAATATTGTATATTGAATCCGCTAAAACAGTTAACGAAATGACCCTTAACGAGCTCGTTAAGCTAACGATGCTTTGAACAACTGGGCCCAGGGTTTTTTTTATCTGAAAATTTTCAGTTTTTGGAGATGAAATTTACTATATATTTGAATAGGCGTTTTCGTTATGGAATCAACTAAATCTATTCAGCAGTTAACCCTTTCAACTCTACAGACTGGAAAATAGGCTCTGCAAACAGAGTGGATCCAAATGAGACGGCTCATCATGAACAGTCTCATCAGGGTCTACACTGTTTGCCTCAAGTTTTCTATTTTGTCACTACACAGTTTGCTATTTTGTTTCCGACATTTGTCTATGCATCATCCCTTTTTGAAATAACAGACTCATCAAAATTCAAAGTTGGAAGAGTCCGCTTTAGAAAATCAGGGGTGAAAGAGTTAAAGAGATATGCATCTCTAAAATCTTTAGCTAAAAACTTTATCACTGTGTGTCACATTAACATCAATACAGATGCCAGGATAACTAAAATAATTCTTGCCATACTCTGTTTGTGTTGAGGTTTTACAGCCCAGTCAACCAAATGGCATCATGTCAAATGCGGTCAGTTCACTCTTACTGGGCAGGCTTAGTCCTCTAAGCAGTTACCCAGTATTGTGCACATTCTTCCACCAGAAACTGACAACTGCCTTTCTTGAATCAGCGGAAAGGAGAGAATGATCATAGAAAATATTCCATGATCAAATCTCCACGAAAGAATGTTGCCGACCTGGCTGGGGTCGAATCCGCAACCTCCTGATTGCCAGTCGGACGTGCATCCAACTGAGCCACTGAGGCCGGCATGCCATACTCTGTACTGGTGAGCTAATAGTACTTATAACTTACTGATTTCTGGTGCTCTGTAGAATCTGCTGACGAGGTAAGGAGTGATGTCATTTTCAGACACATGTGAAGCTGAACCAAAATCACACAGCTTCAAAACAGATTTGGATTCATTCACCTGTAATGAAATAGAATACCTAAATTACTGGTAATCTGAAGGGGGATCCACTGGAAATACCATACAAAATAAATAAAAGGACATCCCTGAGGTAGTCTAATAGGTTCAAATTTTAAGACAAGTATGGTAAGAAGTTCCAAATAGGGTAAATACAATACAGTAATAGTTAATTACCAGGGCTCAGTTGTTCAAAGCATCGTTAGCTTAACAAGCTCATTAGTAGTCAAAATGTAAACTGTTCTAGTAAGTACAATATCTAATTCACAGGTGTTTTTGCTGAAAAAATGTGAGTAGCTTTTGCAAATGCAAATTTTTTCAGCAAAAATATTAGCATATATGCCATATTTAATGATCAAAGTTTTAACGATAATACACTAACCAAATCGTTAGTTTTGAACAACTGGGCCCAGAACATTATCTCAGTAACAGTTACTTACCAGAACATTATCTCAGTAACAGTTACTTACCAGAACATTATCTGGCTTGATATCAGCATGTAACAAACTACATTTCTTGAGTAGTTTTAGAGCCAGGAACAGCTGCTGGCTGTAACTTCGGACAGCCTTAATATGAAGACCAATATTCTTCCCATATTTCTTCATCACCTCACGTAGGTTCATGCTGAAAAATAAAACCAACGTGATACAATGTAAGACAATACCTGTTGCCAGACAGAATAGCTCGCCAGAACACGCGCTTGTCAATCAAATAAAAAAATTATGAGATCCTAAAAACTTTGACGTAAAATTTTAACATGAAAATTCTAAGTCTATGACCTTGACCTTGTCATGACCTAGGGTGGTGAGGATGGTACTGCACAAAATTTTGGACCAATATGTATAATCATATCAAAGATGAATCAAATCAGCGATAAGGTTAGGTAATAATGAGGTCTTAAAAACTTTAACGAAAACTTTAACATTTGTGGACGACAACGACGTCACCAGCTCCAACGCAGAGGGTAGTACAATAGCTCTCCATGAACTTTGATCAGGCGAGCTAAAAATATTAAGCTGTTCGAGTTTTACTGACCAGTCAACACTGTAAAGGTCATATTGAGTAGGTCCCAGTTAGCTTAACAAGCGCATTAGTAGTCCAATGTTAACTGTTCTATTAAGTACAATATCTAATTCAGAAGTATTTTTGCTGAAAAAAAAATGTGAGTAGCTTTTGCATTTTGTAGCTTTTGCAAATGCAAATGCATCTCACATTTTTTCAGCAAAAATATAAGCCTATATTTATTGATCAAAGTTTTAACGGTATGTTAACTAACAACATCGTTAGTTTTGAAACACTGGGTCCAGGTCAGTTAACCAACTCGCATGTTTCCAGCGGGGTCAAACCCTCAACCTCCTAATTACCAGTCAGACGCACATCCAACTGAGCCATCGAGGCCAACTAGGGTAATATGTGAGCTGGATCATGGGAAAAGAGTTCTTATAGCACATATGCTAACAGCAGAGGTTCAATCAAGCAAGCTCGGCATTTACACAGTCTTGCCAGAACCTATGCTGTTTGCTCATGTAAGTGGTAAGCCAAGAGAAAATTTCAGCCAAAGAACTAGACATGGGGTATCGCTGAGGGTCCAGGCATGCACACTCAAAGATGTGATGCATATAATACCCCACCACTATTGTGTGCCGGTGTATACAAATGGCAGAAAAACTACCGAGTGTATCCAGTCTCTTCATACAATCTGCTGTAAGGTCCGAGATGCAAAAACACATCTACACAAGTACTTACCTTAGCGATTCAAAGACTAGACAGAGATGATTTTTATGGAAGAAATGTCTAAACAATCGAAGACAATGGAATCTGTCCTCTGGGTCAGAATCATTCAGCTTCCGCAAAAATTCGAGTTCTTTAAGACCAGTCTTGTGCCTAAAATAAACCAGATCAAATAACAAATGTCTGTTATTCATGAAAAATAAATAAATGTTCCTAATTATGTGCAATCAGCCGCCCATACACTGACCCTTAAAGTGCCAATTCCAACTGCAGTAGTCAACATTTGGAAAAAAAAATTGTTATATTTCAGAGAAAAAAAGGCTTGACATTCCATGTGAATCATCTGCCTAGATGATTCACATGAATGTCAAACCTTATTTTCTCTGAAAAAAAATAATTAAAAAAAAATTAACTGTCATTTCCTAAAGATGTGCTTGGCATTTAAGGGTTAAATGTAACCTAAGTATTGAATACACTGGACAATATAAGTCACTATGATAATATATATTTAAGAACAAACATTCTTCACAAGTTTTGTAATCCTTGATTTACCCATATCTTTTAATACACCCGACAGCTTGTTAAGAAGGAGATTGATTGATTGTGTTGGGGTTTAACGACACGTCAACCCTTAAGGGTCATTTTGTGTCGTCTCCCAGAGAAAGGGAGAAAAGAGATAGTAGAAGAGATGAAAGAGAGGGACAGGGAAGAAAGCGGAACAGGAGTGAAAGTGAAGAAATAGAAGAAATAAAAACATTCACCCTCTACCCTTACCTGTTACAAGGATAGCAGGCCTTGCCAAACTGTAAGCCAATATCAGTTGGACGCCCCAGTGATGTAAGGTACACAACACCTTTGCACCACCCGACCACCGACCACCCCCTTGTTAAGAAGGAGAATTTGTTGATAATTCTGGGACAATTTTTTTTTCTTATTTCACCATAAAAACATATGCTGTGGGTACTCAACAAAAGCAACTTTCTGAATGATCACTAAATACTCCTCTTTAACAGGTTCTCTGAAATACTACATTTCAACTGCTTTAAAAAGCATTCATAATCCATAAAGATGTAGATCAATGGAAAACAATTTTAGGAAATAAAGTTAACTTTAATAAACTGGAAATTAAGCCTCATATGAAATAAATGACTTGTACATCAACACTGAAAAAAATGATAATGGCAGCCATAACATTACATAAATGACTAGTAGTGATAAGGCTGAGAAAAATAGTTCTAACTGCTCAAATACATAAAAACAGCAAATTTTCCAGCTACAAGTCATCAATACACATAGCAACAGATAAGAAGATTTTTTTCATCTGAAAAATGCTGATATTTTTCTTATTTCTCAATAAAAACATATGTTGTGGGTACTCATTAGAAGCGCCTCGGTGAGGTGCTTCTAATGAGTACCCACAACATATGTATTCGTCGAGAAATAAGAAAAATATTATGTGGATACCCCCTCTTATCTATAGCTATGAATACACTAATATTTCATCACAATTTCTTTTTCTGCTTGGTGTGAATTCACCAAATCTGATTCACCTTTCAGATACTGAGTGTGTGACATGAGGTATAATTTATTAGAAACTTTTCTTGCTTCTTAAGTGTAAGCAGCATAAAGTATTTTTATCACAAAATATAAAGGAGCAAGACTTCTTGAAACAACGTTGACAATATTTCAAGGATATCAGATTATGTGTTGCCCACTGCTTAAGACATGTTTCACAACTATTATCGGAAGGTATGCAAGAAACTTCAATGTAATAATGGTAGCAATCTTCAAATGAATAAGACTACATTTCTTATTTGTTTTGGCTTAAAAGACTGAAAGGGTTATACCACTAAATAAGCTGCATTCTAGCCAACGCCAGAAATTAACTCAATAATTATATTATGATAAGGATTTGTTGACTGACATCCCTTTAAACATTATTCAAGTCGTATTGAAAAAAAGATAAAAAACTCTGTGCAATGTAACATCATACAGTCATAAGATCAGTGTTACTATCCTGCAAGATTTGAAGCTGGGACCTCATATCTTGCAGTATGGAGCACTACCCACTCAACCATCTGAACCTATCTGTTTAGTACAGTAAAATAATGAGCAAGCTCTTATATAATAATCAAGCATAAATTAAACTTACATCATTTCATTGTTTCTAATAATTTTGATGGCTACATCTTGGTTTGCTCTCGCACCATCTCTTGCCCTAACAACATTACTGAATACTCCCTGCCCAGTGTAACCAAACACAGTGTAGCGTTTGTCCAGCATCTCCCCAATACGAACCCCTGAAAAAAAATGAAGTTTGTTAAATGTAAACAATTAAGGTTTCCAGCAAAACTATAGCAGGCAATATTCTATTTTAGCTTATTTTTCTAGGCAGATGATTCATGCAAGAATCAAGCCATATTTTCTCTTAAAATTATAAAATGAAATAATTACAGTTAAACCTCAATGGCTCAAAAATCTTGGGACCATGGAAATTTATTCAAGATATCGGTAGTTCGAGCTACTGAGGATTAATCATGGCGCCAGGTCAGGAAGCAAATGGCAATAATTTAGGGAAATATGTTCAATGTTCTACACAATAATGGTATGTTGAGTGTACTTATTAGGATCGCCTTTGTTTGTGTTGAGGTTTTATGGCCCAGTCAACCCAATGGGGTCATGTCGAGCATGGTCTGTTTCCCTAACCACACGTTTACTGGGCAGGCTTAGTCCTCTAAGCGGTTAACCAGTATTGTGCACATTCTTTCACCAGAAACTGACAACTGCCCTTCTTGAATCAGCGGAAGGGAGAGAATGACCGTAGAAAATATTTCATGATGAGGCAGTTCTAATGAGTACAAACAACATATAATTTCACAATAAAATAAGAAAATTTCCCTAAATATTTGTTTTCTTGAAGTTATCAGAAGAATTTTGTAGGGACTCAAAAACAAGGTGAATCATCCAAGGTAATCGAGCCATCGGTGCATCACGAAAACATGCCTATATAATTTTGACCACTAAAACCCCACTTTTATATAGTTAAACTGGGGTTTAACCCCACTTTTATATAGTTAAACTGGGGTTTACAAGGGTATACATTATTTTTCTTACTTTTGCTCAAAAACATAGATTGTGGGTACTCGTTAGAACTGCTATGTATCTCACAGAAGTACCCACAATCTATGTTTTGAGCAGAAATATTAAAAATATCAGAGTTTTATCTGAAAATTTTCAGTTTCTGAAGGTGAAATTTTCTGTGTATTTGAATAAATGTGTTTTCGTAATGGTTCGAGTCATCAAGGTTTTACTGTATTTTTTTCACAGAGAAATAAGAAATATATCTATCCTGATACATGGCTCCAGATAAAAGGGGGTAGTCAGATATTTTTCTCAGTTCTCCTCGAAAACATATATTGAGGCACTTCTAATGACTACCCACAATATATGTTTTTGTGAAGGAATAAAAATTATATCAGTACTTTTTTTACTGAAAAAAGTTCCTTATCTGTAGCTATGTGTTGAGTTTTGAAAAAAAAAATAAAAAACTAGAACAGTGTTTTCAGAGGAAAACATACGTCCCTCCACTAGTTTTGAACAGACATATTGTTGAAATACAATGTAGGTCCTATTCATAAATTCTCTTTTTTTTGTGTGTATGTGGTAGATGAGGAGAGGGTAAGGGTGTGCAGTAATGATTTAATATTTTTGTGGGGTAAAATCAAAGATTGGTGTCAATGTATCTCTTCCACCACCTCACCTTCCAATCTAAGCCCTCATAAGACCTTGAAAATGGGGTCAAAACCACCAAAATCTAATCAGTTCTTGTCCCTGTCTCAACAATAAAGCTGTATGTTTGGTCAAAATCCATACCTTCATTCAGGAGATAGGGTGCAGATAAGCCATTTTCCAACAATCTGAGCCCTCCTGTGACCCTGAAAATGGGGTCAAGGTCACCAAAATCTAATCAGTTCTTTTCCATGTCACAACTATGTAGCTGTGCAAGTTTGGTCAAAATCCATCCATTCCTTCATGAGATTGGGTGCAGACTAGCCATTTTCCAACAATTTAAGCCCTTGTATGACCTTGAAAATGGGGTCAAGGTCACCAAAATCTTATCAGTTCTTTTCCATGTCACAACAATACAGCTGTGCAAGTTGGTCAAAATCCATCCATTATTTCATGAGATAGGATGCAGACAAGCCATATTCCAACAATCTGAGCCCTTGTGTGACCTTAAAAATTGGGTCAAAGTCACCAAAACCTAATCAGTTCTTTTCCATGTCACAACAATATAGCTGTACAAGTTTGGTCAAAATCCACCCATTCTTTCAGGAGATAGGGTGCAGACAAGCCATTTTCCAACAATCTAAGCCCTTGTGTGACCTTGAAAATGGGGTCAAGGCCACCAAAATCTAATCAGTTTTTTTCCATGTCCCAACAATATAGCTGTGCAAGTTTGGTAAAAAACTACCCATTCCTTCGAGAGACAGGGTGCAGACAAGCCATTTTCCAGTATTGATTGATTGTGTTGGGGTTTAACGACACGTCAACCCTTGAGGGTCATTTTGTGTCGTCTCCCAGAGAAAGGGAGAAAAGAGATAGAAGAGAGTAGAGGAGATGAAAGAGAGGGACAGGGAAGAAAAAAGGAACAGGAATGAAAGTGAAGAAACAGAAGAAATAAAAACATTCCCCCACTACAAGGATAGCAGGCCTTGCCCAACTGTAAGCCAATATCAGTTGGACGCCCCAGTGATGTAAGATACACAGCACCTTCGCACCACCCGACCACCCCAACCATTTTCCAGTAATCTAAGCCTTAGTGTGACCTTGAAAATGGGGTCAAGGCCACAAAAAACTTATCAGTTCTTTTCCATGTCTCAACAATATTGATGTACAAGTTTGGTCAAAATCCATCCATTCCTTCAGGAGATAGGGTGCAGACAAGCCATTTTCCAACAATCTAAGCCATCATGTGACCTTGAAAATGGGGTCAAAGTCACCAAAATCTAGTCAGTTCTTTTACATGTACCAGCAATATAAAGGTGCAAGTTTGGTCAAAATCCATTTATTCCTTCAGGAGACAGGGTGCAGACAAGCCATTTTCCAACAATCTAAGCCCTCGTTAGACTTGAAAATGGGGTCAAGGTCACAAAATCTAATCAGCTTTTTTACCCCATCCAATGATAAATTTGTGTAAGTTTGGCCAAAATCCATCCATTCATTAAGGAGATAATGTACAGAGAAGAGGATATGCCAACGATGACAAGGACGCCGATGCCAAGAGGATCCGCACTAAAAATAGTATGTCCCTCCATTAAATAATGGATGGAAAATAATATTAATGTAAGTAATAAAGGCAATTTATTTAACATTCACTTAATTTATTCAGCATGACAAGGAACGAACCATACAAAGAAAATTAGTACATCCCCACTGAAGCTTCTGAGGAAATCTGAGTTGAGAACATAGAGAAGCAGTTGTTACAGACAGACAGTGACATGTATCATCCACAGATAGACAGAGAGAAATGCAGGTGAAAATTACTACACTGGCCATAGCTCTAGAAGGAGGTGCATCTAGATTTTATTCATTTCTCCACAAAAATGTATGTTGGGTACGCATAAGAAGAACCTCAGTAATGCTCTTCTTAAGGCACTTCTAATGAGTGCCCAAAATGTATGTTTTTGTAAAGTAAAATAAAAAGAGAAAAATATCAGCACTTTTTAGTTGAAAAAAAGAATGTCAATAAGTAGTGCTTACCGGTATTAGACACCGTCCCACCCCCTCCTCCCCAACCCCTACTCAGAAACCAAAACATAATGGAGGGATCGATTGATGGACAGACAGATGGACGGATGGATGTGAAAACAGTATACCCCCCACCCCTACCTCAAACACAGTTTGAGCATCTTATTTGGTGAGAAAAATGGAAAAGTGTTAAAAGAGCAGCAACAAAAATTAAATAAATAAGGATACATACTGTAGTATCCTTCAGCATCGTCCCAGTTATCAGTCAGTGCTGGGTTATCTACAGCACCAGTGGTAAATCCAGACATGTTAGGACTCTGAAATAATAAAAACAACACTTTAATGGCAATAAAATTCCACTATACATGTACTTCAATGTACATGACTGTATCTATATTTTTGCTAAAACAATTTTCTTACAAATAAAATTTATGGTAAATTTGGAACATTTTATTCCATACTTTTTCGGCACAAATTTGTGTTTTACGCAGTTGTTTCTTAAAATACTTAGAAGAATGGCAAACTGTATAGACCCTGATCAGATTCCTTCTTAAGGAGCAGTCTGATCTCGGTCTGCACTGTTTGTATGTGCCATTTTTTCAGAAACTCTGGTGTACGAAAATTTAGGACATTAACAATATAAAAGGTTGCCCTTGGAAACGCAAACACATAACTTCATCGAGACAAAATTAGGTATGGTTATAAAACAAAATGAATGAAGCTAATAACAAATATGGTATTAACTCTAAAACCTTGAGATCATTAAATGAACTTGAAAAAGTTGCATAGCTCCAGGTAAGGCATTTTTTCAACAAAAGAGTTCTGATATTTTTCTTATTTTTCCATAAAAACATATGTTGTGGGTACTCATTAGAAGCACCTCAGCAAGATGCTTCTAATGAGTACCCACAACATATGTTTTCATTGAGAAAGAAGAGAAAAATTATTTGGACACACCTTATCTTGTGCTATGCACTTGTTTTTCTGCCATTTTAAACAAGCGAGACATTTGAGATATTCTGTTTGCTTTTCTGTATACCGAGCGATTTTTACAATAAGCCTACTCTATAAGAAAGAAATTTAACCTTTAGCATGCTACAGGCGGTCGCCCTTAGGAAACACATCTGGGTACACGGCGACCGCGGTCGCCAAACTTACAGCTATTCTGTCCCACTGTAGGCGACTCTGGTCGCTATCACATACTGCTTCCAGTCGACCGCACTTTCCACCAATTTTATGAGTTGTATAGGCGTTTTTGCACACAGCACACATGCGCATAGGTTCATTTCTGCTTTTGTTTTGCAGTTTTGGGAAATTTGGAAGAAATTGTCGATTTTTCATGTTTTTTCGCCAAAATTTCACTTGTTAATTGACAATTAGAATTTTTATTGGTGGAAGGTTGAAGAGATAGTAAAATGGCTGAGCAGTTAGCTGAAATCTTGGATGATAGTGGGTCGGGAAGTGGTTTTTCAGGCTTTGACAGCAATGATGAATGGGGTGGAAATGGTGAAAACGAAAATGGATACGTTCCTGGGGCAGAGAACAATGATGATGGGACCATACCGTCAGGATACAATCATCCTTGGTTACAAAACTTTTTCAGGCAGGGATTTATCGGTCCAAAACATATCCCGGAAAATAACATCCAGTACAAACATTGCCCTTCAAAATACTTCAAATTTCATTAAAATATTTCTGTAAATAACAAAGTTATTACAATTTAAATACAATGGGTATCCTGAAAGTGGCGCTAGGAAAAAAAAAAAAAAAAAAAAACAGTGGCAGCAGATAAAATACATTGTACAGGTAAATTGCTTCAGTGGCTGGCAGTATTGATTATCTGATTATTGCTCAGCATGCTAAAGGTTAAGGTATTTGCTCCTAAGTGTGCAAATTCTTCTTTTAGTTGACCTTTTCAGAGGAGATGCAAAAAAATTACTGACAGAGTTGCCAACCCTGAAAGCATATTCATTCCCCTTAACTTTCAACTGACAGTCCCAAAGTTTATTAAGTCCATTTTACAATATGTATCTGCCATCTACTACAATTAGGAATGGTATTCTAAGGAGCTGACCATAGCAACAGATAAAGCGCTTTTTTTCATCCGAAAAATACTGATATCTTTCTTATTTCTTCACAAAAACATATGTTGTGGTACTAATTAGAAGCGCCTCAGTGAGGCGCTTCTAATGAGTACCCACAACATATGTTTTTGTGGAGAAATAAGAAAAATATTATGTGGATACCCCCTCTTATCTGTAGCTATGGCTGACATACCTTATCTGGAGCTACAAACTACAATAACTTTTTATCTTACCATAAAGGAAGTTTATTTGTGAGTGGAGTGTGACAAATATATGTTCTCACTCTTCTAAATGAACTATAAACATTTCAAAATAAACATATGAGAAAACACGCCTTCTGACATATGCGCCGCATAAAGACTCAAATCAGCTGCACATCCACGCAGTCTGATAATTAGTCTTCGTTGTCCGCATGATGAAAACTTTGCATCCTTGGCTATCCATAATGTGCCCAGTGAAGACTTTTTGACCCACTGCATAAATGTGCAGTATGATCTGAACCTTTGCTAGGCATACATAATCGAAAGTATGTTTTCTGATGTTGGCCGGCCTCGGTGGCTCAGTTGGATGCGCCGTCCGACTGGAGACCAGGAGTCGCAGGTTCCACCACTGCAGAGGTCGGCAACATTCTTTCATGGAGATTGATCATGAAATATTTTCTACGGTCATTCTTTCCCTTCCGCTGATTCAAGAAGGGCTATTGTCAGTTTCTGGTGAAAGAATGTGCACAATACTGGTTAACCGCTTTGAGGACTAAGCCTGCCAAGAAAATGTGTGGTTAGGTAAATTGACCGTGCTCAACATGACCCCATTGGGTTGACTGGGCTGTAAAACCTCAACACAAACAAACAAACGTTTTCTGATGCTGTGGTTCATTTCAACTTACATGATAGTGCTCACTGAACATGTCCGAGTCTTGAGAAAACATATCCACCATTCCCTTCTTCTTACTTTCTTCTTTCTTTTTGGCTTCATCTAAAGATCAGAGGAAAAGTACCATATTTTCCCATAATATTGGGACACCTTAATTTAACCCTTGTTCTGCTGAACCCAGATATACTCTGTCTTTGAAAACAATGTAGATCCAGATCAGTTGGCTTCTGAAGAAGCCAACTGATCTGGATCTACACTGTTTGCCATTAAGTATATGAATTTGTATACACAATCTGGAAAAAGTAATCTAACTGGCTGAAAATAAGAAGTGGGCGTGGCATCTTAATTTATTCAGCAGGACAAGGGTTTTAAGCAGAATGAACTTTGAAACAAAATAACAAAAGAATATAAATTCATTACTTATTTTGTTGCTCAGGTTTTAAAATCATGAATTATTAACATTTTGCAAAGAAACAAGTGTCATTCTGGCTGCACTGTTTACCAACACAGAAAAGATGCAAAGAAAGTTGAAATTAAGGCAATTTGTATAGTTTTGTTTGTTTTTCTCTGTGAACGAAAGTATTGCTGTTTGTGTTTCAGCAAGATCTGCCTTTTATTTGTTTGCTGATGCACAATTCCATGTAATTTTTTCTTATAATTTTGTGACGGATGCATCTCGTAAGTGCTTGCATTAAGGGAAGTGTGGGAGTCAGAGACTACCAAAAGTTGCCCTGGGACTTCCAAAAATCAATGCCAGGAAGTCTGGGACTCCTAACTTTTAAAGATATTTAGTCATTTATAACAAAAATTTAGAATGAATTTATATGTTATTTAGCTTAACAATGGCAGTTTTACTCCATATATGAGAGTTTAAGAATATTGAGGTTGAATTTCTGAAAGTGAGTGAAAAAATTTGATCACTAGGACTTCCAGATATTGGAGCTAGGAAGTCCTGGGACTTCCTTATTTTGACAGTTAGTGCAAGCACTGTTTTGTCTGCTCGTGTTTATACGCTAGAATCTGAACACTTTTCATTACATATGCCTGCAAAGTAATTTTGGCATACAATGTAGTTTATTTTTAATAAAGAAAATATGCTTTAGCAGAGGCCTTTTCGCCCTCGTATTTATTTCTGACTATAACATACCAACAGTAATGAAATCAAGG
Source organism: Anodontia alba (assembly GCA_964016985.1). Taxonomy (NCBI): domain Eukaryota; kingdom Metazoa; phylum Mollusca; class Bivalvia; order Lucinida; family Lucinidae; genus Anodontia; species Anodontia alba. The sequence goes on from OZ024827.1 coordinate 81,439,238, forward strand.
GTATTCCTGTATTTTCCATGGATATTCCAGTATTTTAGTAGTCTTCCAGTATTTTGGTAAGTCATGTGGCCGATAGATGGTTAAGTTATGAATAAAACAAAGAGGACACATTGAGAATTTGATAACTATATGTCCATGAAGCATAAATTTGATGGAAATTCCTATAGGGATTTGATTGTGTTGGGGTTTAACGACACGTCAACCCTTGTGGGTCATTTTGTGTCACCTCCCAGAGAAAGGGAGAAAAGAGATAGAAGAGATAGTAGAGATGAAAGAGACGATTAGGGAAGAAATAGGAACAGGAATGAAAGTGAAGAAACAGAAGAAATAAAAACATTCTCCCTCTACCCTTACCTGCTACAAGGATAGCAGGCCTTGCCCAACTGTAAGCCAATTTCAGTTGGACGCCCTGGTGACGTAAGATACACGACACCATTGCCACTCCCAACCACCCCCATTCCTATAGGGAAGTTATGGTGACTTCTTTGACTGGAACTATCTACTGCAAACAAATACCACTTTAGCAACAATTTCTGTTGCTGTTTATAGAAGTTTGGTGTAAACACTGGTGTTAATGGTAGAAAAAAACCCAAAAAAACTAACTTTTTGTAAGATGATATAGTTATTACCAGTGATTTTTTTACCTGCGCATCCCGAGTCCCGCACTCACATCTTTTCCTTTGGGACTCACATTTTAAATCTCAGCGAGTCCCAGGACTCACAAAGTTATAGTGGAAAATTCTGTAATGGACGCAATGATTTTCTAGTAGGACTCACTTTATATAGCCCAAGCGAGTCCTGGGACGCATAAGTATAAAATTGTAAATAAATCACTGTATTACACAAGGCTTGTTTTTAGACTGCATATTGTTTTGCAAGTATGTTAGATAATTCTGGGCAAATGCTGCATTGAGCAACATACCGGTATTTATTAAAGCATACATGTATTTATTTTTAGCAACACAGTTATTTTGTTTGGTAACTAATTTATGCAATATTCTTTGCTTAACATAAGTACCCATCGTAACCCATGGCCCTTTTATTGGGATGGGGTGGGAAGGTGAATTCAGTAGCAGAGGTGACAAGATTCATTGAAATCATGGTATTTTTTCTGATGCTACACATATCGTATCGTTAGGCAAGTATCGTGATATCTGACGATACACCCAAAAGTATAATTTCCAAAGAAAATGATAGCTTTAACATATTTCAAGACCCTTTTTATAACAGAATACAAAGACCTAAAACTTTACTGAAATACACTAATCACTTATGACAAACAGGGGCATCTTACACAGGCATTGTTACACAAAATGAACCTCTGAGATGGTTTTGAACCTGTTTTTTCAAGAGTATTACAACTTTCAAGTTGTGACTTATGCCTGAAAATAGTATCCTGATACATATCATATCGTGAGGCAAGTAGCGTGATATGTATTGTATCATGAGGTGACTGTATTGTTACAGCCTTCTTCAGTCGCTGAGTGCATTACATAAAAGCAAATGTTGTAAGGGTCACCAGAAAAAATGATTTGATTAGTGAAAATAATCAGTTCCAAAGTACATGGTATGTGATACAAAATACTTGCCTTCAGCTTCAATAAATCCCTCCACTTGCATCCGTTTCTTTTTCATAGATTCTTCAAAATCAACACTATCAGAATCAGCTCCAACATCATCAAAAATCTTGTCCAATGCCTTATTTGATACTTCTTTTTTACTTTCATCTTCACCTGTCTTAGACTTCTCTTTTTCTTTTATTTCTCTTCTTTCTTTGTCCTTATCTAAACTCTGCTGTTTCTGCTGTTCCAAATGACTATCTTCAACAGTTTTAGTTCTTCTTCTATCAGTCTCACTATCACTCTCCCTGTATCTCTCACTTTTCTTACTCTCCCTTTGCTTACTGTCTCTTCTTTGCTCACTCTTTTCACGACTATCTTTCATCTTTCTGTATTTATCTCTACTATCTTCTTCACTATCATAACTATTCCTTCTTGATCTGCTTTTCCTTTCATAATCACTTTCTTTTCTATCTTTTTCATAATCACTATCTCTTCTATCTTTATCACGGAACTTATCCTTACTTCTGTCTTTTCTACTTCTTTCTCTATCACTGTATTTGTCTTTCTTTCTCCTTTCATAATCACTATAATCATCATCATACTTGTCTTTGGTTTTCTTAGATTCATTTATAAAACTGTCTTTACTATTATCATCATCATATGTATCCCTTGGTTTCTTTGAGTCTTTTTTCACACTTTCTTTAATGTATTCATCCCCATAACTGTCTTTTGTTTTCTTTGATTCCTTTTTATAACTATCTTTACTATAATCATCCTCACTTGTCCTAGAATCTGTTTTATAACTGTCTTTTGTACTGTACTTATCCTCTACATATTTATCTTTGGATTTGTCTTTCTTGTATTTTTCATCACCATTATACATATTTTTCTGCCCTTTATGTCTGTAGTGTTCCTTTCTACCCTGTTCATCTTCACTGCTACTAACCTCACTACTTTCACTAACACTACTATATTCTCTCTTCTTCATTCTTCTTCTTGATTTATAACCATCTTCTTCATCACTACTTGATAATGATGATTCTGAATCACTACTACTATCACTACTATGATCACTACCATAATCCGGACTTGCTGGTCCTTCTGGACTTCTTGAATGTTCCCTACTGACAGAAGCACGTGGACTCACTGGTTCCTTTGGTGGCAGTGGTTCTTCTACACTTTTTGGACCTTCTGGACTTCTTGGGCTCTCAGGCCTAGGTTCAGGTTTATTCTGTTCTGGTTCTTCTTCTTCTGGTATCTCGATTATTTCTTCCTGTTTTTCCTCTGGTTCAGCAGATTCTGGTTTTAGTTTCTGAAAACAAATATGAATTCTGATGAATACTTATAAATATCTTGCTAGTTTGGATCTTGTCATTTGTCAGCAACACATACTGAGTTATAATACAAAATATTCAGACAGCATAATTCCTTACCTCAAACAACATTATAGATCAAGATCTTAAAGTGATATTCTGTTGCTTGAGTCTATGCTAAGGAGTAAGTGTATTAAGGTTTGATGATTACAGTTCCAAATGTTACAGTAAATGTCTTAAAATTTCAAACACTTTATTCCATACTTGTTTTGTCTGAATTTTGCTTTTTATGTACTTGTTTCATGATAGACTAACGGAATGGACGAAAACTATATACCCCTTCGGCATACTTTGTATGCTGGGGGTATAACATCTGTTTGGTATCTTTGCTGTTCCCATTAAGAATACAAAGCTCAGGGGATAGTGCCTTGTTCTTCAACAAAAACTGTTATTTTTCTTAATTTCCCATAAAAAAGTCTGCCTCAGCAAGACACTTCCAATAAGTACCCACTGCCTATGTTTTTTTTTTGTTTGTTTTTTTTTATGAAGTAAGAAATATGTTATTCTCCTTTTCTCTAGAGCTCTTTGAATATGATAGTTCCCATAACAAATCTTAAATGTACAAGCACACATGTATACCTTCAAGAGTGCTTCTCTTTCCTTCCTTCTTTTCTCTATCAATGTTTCCTCATCTTCTTCTTCCTCGGGATCAATATCACTGTTATAAATCATAAAATTATCATAAATAGTAGTTGTAGTGATTAATTAAAGCATAAATAAATCCTGAATTCAAATGCATTCTTTTCTCAGCATCAAAAACCACACACACACACACACACACACACACACACACACACACACACACATACACACACACGTGCATGCACACACACAAAACAACAACAAAGGCGAAAGCGACATGTACATGAAAGCATAATTTTCTTATATGAATGGAGAAGAAAAAAATGCCAATCCGTTGAACCTCTCAGACCTCTACTCAGGGCCTGCATCCTAAACTACACCCTTTAGTGCATCCATATTTCACCTAGTTAACAAAATGTCAGAAAGCAATCACAATCAAACTTTCCTCAATTCAGGAAAATGGGTATATTTTAGACAACTCCTGCCAATATTGTTGTATCTTCCTTCTGAAAAGGAGTCTACTCTCAAAGGAAGCAAATTGTTTCCTCACAAGAAGATTGGTGTACACATTGTAAAGGAAAGCAAACACAACTAGTATGTCAATAAAATTGCTCATCCCCACCCGCCCCCTCCCTCCCACACCCCCCCCCTCCCTCCCCCCACCAAAAAAAAAAAAAAAAAATGACAGAAAACTAACCAAGTTTATGCAGGACATGTAAATTACAAGGAATTTATCAGTACAGGAAATACTTGCTCTTACAGATAAGGCTAACCATAATGATCAGCGATATCTGGAAAAGGTTGGAAAACAGCAGAATCAGGCTGGACCAATTAACATTTGTCAGTTTCTGGAGCCTTGCTAACAACACAGCCCTCGATAATGGCACTTTTTACAACTGGAAGTACGAGATTCTTCGTTCTCCATGAAAACTTATGTTGTATCTACTCATTAGAAGCACCTCAACAAGGATGCAAAATCTTTCCTATTAAAGAAGACCCTTTTTCAGAATGGAGACAAAACAACTTTGACAGAGTTGGCTCCCTTGAAGGTCCATAGCTACAGATAAGAGGGGTTATCTACATAATATCTTTCTTATTTCTCAATAAAAACATATGTTGTGGGTACTCATTAGAAGCGCCTCACCGAGGCGCTTCTAATGAGTACCCACAACATATGTTTTTATTGAGAAATAAGAAAGATATCAGCATTTTTCGGATGAAAAAAGCGCCTTATCTGTTACTATGATTTAGATGCATCCATTCCCCTTTAATACATGTAGATAATCCTTCTTATCTGGAGCTATGACAAAATGTGCTTTAAGGGAAAGTTAACCTGGAATTATCATGAAATACTCCTTAATAAATACACCACAACCTCTTTATAACACTATTGCTGGGATCCAAAGCAAAATCTGTGTTCGCTAAATAACTAGGACTGGCTAATCAGAGGGGAAAAGATAAACGATTATCAGTCCTGCCATTGTGATCGATCATCGATTAGATTAGTAATCATTGAAGATTTGGTCATAATTTTACCTGTCTGTCTGAGCATGACTCTTACCATATATTATACTTTACTGTACGTATTTAGCCAGAAGCCTGAGCAAACAGTGTTGACCCAGATGAGACACAGCAAAATGCGGCATCTCATCAGGGTCAACACTGTTTGCCACTCATTCAGCTGTTTTTAGATACAACATTGGGTAGTATATTGTACTTGTTAAAATTTTAGATAAAGTATGGTAAGGAGTTGAGGTGTCTGAATACTAAGGGTAAATGCGGTAGAGTAACAACACAGAAATCAAATGATCAGTTATTAGCAAATCTGAAACGATAATCATTTTTGTGGAATTTATCGATCAATTAATCGATTATCCAATTAATTGTGCCAGCCTTATACATGTAAATAACCATATACATGTAAATAACCATATACATAGTACCCAAACAAGAATGAACAGGTTCTAAGAAAAATGATCATAAATGGCTACTTTTATATATAATCTATAGATTTTTGTTTAGATATAATTTATATATCCTTGTTCAGATTATTACCCTAAACTAAAATGTATAAATTATATAGAAAAATGATAATAAAAGGTCACTTTTCTGTATAATCTGTACATTTTTGTTTGGATATAATCTATACATTTTTGTTTGAATTAGTGAACCAATTTTGATTAACTGACTGAGTTGAGGTTTTACGACCCAGTCAACCCATTAGCCAGCATTATTGATCCAAACAAAAATGTATAAATTATATAGAAAAATGACCATAGCTGGTTATTTTTTATAAAATCTATACATTATTTCCTTTGGCTAAAATACTTTTGGGATCAACCTTTGAACCGTCTTAAGAAAACGTTATATAAAGAGGTTCCAGCATATGCTGAATAATCTTACACGTCTTCGTCAGATGATACTGTGATCACTTTGTTCACATATAGTCCTTCTGACAAACTGTCTTTGAACTTGTCTACTTCCTTGTTCTCTCGTCTTCGATCACGTGATCTGCTTCTATCCCGTGAATACCTTCTTCTTCTATCATATGATCTACTCCTGCGCCTGTCTCTAGGTCGACTGCCTCCTCTACAATAAACCAGGAGTGTAATTTAGAAATGCAAATATCCGCAAAGCTACTTTCTTAAAAAGAATGTTTAATGCACAAAACCAAGGCTACAAATTAAATTTTAAGAAAGCCTACAATTAAAAGTTAAAACTAAAAATTACTGATGCAAAAAAGTTGCCAAATCATAAAAAATATTCTGAAAAAAAAAACAAAACAAAAAAAACAAACAATGAAGACGATTTGGTTTTTTTAAATCTCTTTCAATATAGTTTAAATCATATAAAGACAGGTGTGTGTGTGTGTGTGTGGGGGGGGGGGGGGGGGGGGGGGGTTTGGTGATAATGAAAAGCTTTCTGCAATGGAACACCATCAGCCATGAGTTGAATTCCACAACTAGCAAGGTTTGAACATGGGACCTTGTGATCCAAAGTCAGAAGTGTTAACCCTTGTCATGCAGAATAAATTAAGATGCCATGCCCACTTTCAATTTTCGCCAATCAGATTATTTGATCCAGATTGTTAATACAAATTCACATAATTAATGGCAATCAGTGCAGACCCAGATCAGTTGGCTTCAGTTGGCTTCTTCAAAAGTCAACTGATCTGGATCTACACTGTCTGCAAAGGCAGGGCATATCCCGTTCAGCAGGACTAGGGTTAACAGCTCAGCCATGCAAATGCTTCTCTGAAAAACAATCGTCTGGGATTCAATCTTATAGTGTTTTTTCATTGCTGGCCAACGGTCCACTAAATTATTTGAACTGGGCTATCAGTAGCCTTAAAAGCCAGCAAGTTTTATGACAGAAAGCAAGGGTTTGCAGTTATTGCCACTATCAGATGAGATGTTAAGGAGGGGTACTTCATAATAATTCTAATTTACATTTATTTTCTATAGTTATCCATTAAAATATATGTTGTGCCTCAGTGTGGTGCTTCTAATAAGTACCTATAAAAATATGGGATTTTATGAACAAAAGGGCCATGATGGCCCTGTAACGCTCACTTGAGCAACATAGCACTTTGAGAGCCTGATCTAGAACTGATCAAGGCAAACATTCTGATCAAAGTTCAAAATGATTATAACAAAGTTTTCTGCTGATTTGGCCCTGTGACCTAGTTTTTGATACCAAGTGACCCAGTTTCGAACTTGACCTAGAACTCATCAAGACAAACATTTTGTGCAAGATTCATGATGACTGCTTGAAAAATGTGATCGCTAGAGTGTTAACAAGGTTTTCTGCTGATTTGGCCCGGTGACCGCTAGAGTGATAACAAGATTTTACGCTGATTTGGCCAGGTGACCTAGTTTTTGACCCCAGGTGTTCCAGTTTCGAACTTGACCTAGAAATCATCAAGACAAACATTTTGAGCCAGATTCATGGTGATTGTTTCAAAAATGTGACTGCTAGAGTGTTAACAAGGTTTTCTGCTGATTTGGCCCAGTGACCAAGTTTTTGACCCCAAGTGACCCAGTTTCAAACATATCCTAGAACTCATCAAGACAAACATTTTGAGCAAGATTCATGATAATTGCTTCAAAAATGTGACCGCTAGAGTGTTAACAAGGTTTTCTGCTGGTTTGGCCTGGTGACCTAGTTTTTTACACCACGTGACCCAGTTTCGAACCTGACCTAGAAATCATCAAGACAAACATTTTGAGCAAGATTCATGATTATTGCTTCAAAAATGTGACCGCTAGAGTGTTAACAAGGTTTTCTGCTGATTTGGCCCGGTGACCTAGTTTTTGACTCCAAGTGACCCAGTTTTGAACTCGACCTATAAATCATCAACACAAACATTTTGAGCAAGATTCATGATGATTGCTTCAAAAATGTGACCGCTAGAGTGTTAACAAGGTTTTCTGCTGATCTGGCCAGGTGACCTCGTTTTTGACCCCAGGTGACCCAGTTTCAAACTTGACCTAGAATTCATCAAGACAAACATATTGAGCAAGATTCATGATGATTGCTTCAAAAATGTGACTGCTAGAGTGTTAACAAGGTTTTCTGCTGATCTGGCCAGGTGACCTAGTTTTTGACCCCAAGTGACCCAGTTTCGAACTTGACCTAGAAATCATCAAGACAAATATATTGAGCAAGATTCATGATGATTGCTTCAAAAATGTGACCGCTAGAGTGTTAACAAGGTTTTCTGCTGGTTTGGCCTGGTGACCTAGTTTTTGACCCCAAGTGACCCGGTTTCGAACTTGACCTAGATTTAACAGAGGCAAACATTTTGAGCAAGTTTCATCAAGATTGGGTCAAAACAAGTTTTTCCTTTGATTTGACCTGGTGACCTAGTTTTTGACCCCAAGTAACCCAGTATCGAACTTGACCTAGATTTCATAGAGGCAAACATTCTGACCAAGTTTCATCAAGACTGGACCAAAACTGTGACCTCTAGAGTGTTAACAAACTAATTGTTGACGACGAACGACGGATGACGACGGACATAGGGTGATGACAATAGCTCACCCTGAGCTTTTGCTCAGGTGAGCTAAAAAATTAGAAAATATTATCACTACATGTAAATAATACATCTTAACAACTCCTTGGACTATGCGTTTTTTTGTTTCTTTTTAATTACCTCATAAACCCAATTAATTTCTACAGTTTAAGGACTATGCTACTGGCTGCCCATACATGGCAGCGAAATCTGCCACCTCTACACATCATCATAAAATGTCAACAAAAATCACAAATGAAATGTGTACCTCACAAATTTTATTTACACTTCAATGCCAAGACATTCCAAATGGCTATTAATAGATAAAAATACGTTTTATAAGCATGAAAAAACTTACTCCTAACTTGTGCATATTTGAACATATTCCCTTTTCTTTTTCGTGAATACAAAAAATACAAACGTTAGTTTGTTTCACAATGTTCCGTTTAATGCAGCAGCTGAGAATTAAAATATTCAAATTTATTCTAAAAAAACACAATATGTGTATGTTCATACTTCATAGGTACCCAAACTGATACACAAAAGCAAAATATATTGTCCATTCATGTATATAACAGACTGGATACCGGTTTGTATTCTATCTGCACATGCAAGGAGGACAGATAATTTTATTATACATGTATGGTCAATGTACATTGTATAGAGCTGTTTGAGTAGCCTGCTTTGTAGCCAAAATAAGTCTTTATTTTAATGAATTTGGATATTTTAAGTCTCAGCTGCATTAAAAGAAACATTGTGAAATAAACTGGTGTTGGTATTTTTTGCATTCAGGCAAAAGAAAAGAGAATATATTTGATATAATTTGCGCAAGTTAGAAAGTACATTTATTCATACTTATAAAATGTATTTTATTCTATAAATAACCATTTGATACGTCTTGGCATTGAAGTTTTCAGTTAAATTTGTGAGCCATGCATTTCATTTATGATTTTTGTTGATATTTTATGAAAACATGTAGAGGTGGCAAATTTTGCCACCAAGTATGTGAAGCCAGTACAGTCCTTAAATAATAACTTCAAAATACAAACTGTATCTCTCTCAGATTTGTGAAAATGTCAACAATACCTTCTGTTGAACAACTGCCTATCTGGCTCCCGCCTTGGTCGGTCCCAATCTCTTTCTCTCTCCCTATCCCTTTCCCTGTCCCGCTTCTCAAGCCGAGCTTGTGATTCTCTACGTCGCTCTTCACTGTTTCTGCTTTCAACATGCCGGGACTTTGATCTGAATCAAAAGCAATATATATCATAGTTCCTGATAAGAGGGCCTATCCGCATGCATTGTAATAATTTACTTCTTCACGAAATAATATGTTTTTGTAGAGAAAGAAAAATATCAATTAATCTTTATCGAAAAAAAACGTGCACTATCTGGAGCTACATTTAATTACAAACAATTCAATATAGCTTGCTATACCATCTACACTGAGAAAGTCATTTCAGTTTGCATACCCAAATGTTTTAATAAAGTTTGCTGCTCCTAAAACAGCAGTGTAATCTGTGACTGCTTGTCAATCAGCCAGGGCCCAGTTGTTCAAAACTGACGATGTCGTTGGTTAATGTATCGTTAAAACTTTGATCATTAAATATGCCATATAGGCTAATATTTTTGCTGAAAAAATGTGAGTAGCTTTTGCATTTGTAAAAGCTACTCACATTTTTTCAGCAAAAGTAGCTGTGAATTAGATATTGTATTTACTAAGACAGTTTAAATTTTGACCACTAACGAGCTTGTTAAGCTAAGGATGCTTTGAACAACTTGGACCCTGCACTTTAAAGACACATCAACAAGAAATCTTGAAAATTGTCAGGCTTATCATTTTCCAACTTGAAGTTTCCTTTTGTACAACAGTGTATCACAATCACAAAATGATTTTTGCATACCATCAATTGTATTTAGGTGGTTAAATAGAGGATATACATGTATACATATTTTTCATAAACTTGAAAGATCTTATCGCAAGAATGCTTCATATCCAATATGAGCCCAATCTGCTTGAAATTTGAAAGAAAAAGCCAATTACAGGTTTTACTAAGTCTACATGTATATTTATGGTTCTGGTGGCCACCTTGGATGCCTTTTCCCAATATTTGGAAAATTAAAAGATCTTGGCGTTAGAATGCTTTGTATGCAATGTGAGCTCAATCAGCTTTGACATGTGAAAGAAAAAGCCATTTTACACTTCTCTAGCAAATGATAATTTTAAAAGAAAACAAAACAACAAAAAAAACACAAAAAAAAAAAACACTGATAAATGATACTTTTTGGGTTTGCAACATTCTGGGTTCGCAAAACAAGCAATAAGTGAAGCAATAAGTGAAGGGAAGCAACTGAACTTACTAAGCATAACTTGGGCAATTTGAGTTGCTTTCCTTTGCTGTTCCAAGGAACCAGAACATCCAAAATGGCATCCTAAATTGTCAACTCAAGTGATTTGTTGTTTTCAAATGTAGTCTTATCAGCTGGTCTCAATTTAAATTATTTGTTAGACTTACCACTTACCTCCCCATTGTACATACTACCATTGAGTAATTCTAATCCTAATCTATTGGGAAATATGGCTGATAGCTTGACTGAATACAATTTATCAGCGATGTCTTGGCAAACTATCACAGTGACAAAACAAGCAAATGTTATACATGCAGTTATACATTCATGGAACATGTCTGGATTTATATTGCAATCCAGTTATATCGCAATCAGGGACCTTAGACCCCTAGTACCACGATATATTAGATCTACGGTGTATAATCATGGTGGCCATCTAGGATGCTGGTTCCCAATAATATACTGAAAGGAAAAAGAAACGCAGGGTAAATTTTCTTCCTAAATTTCATTCAAGTTTGAAAAAAGTTTGTTAAATATTTTACTATGATTACAAAACGGTACATGTATGGAACAAAAGTTCCAAATTTCATTGGTTTGTGATCAACAAGTCTCGAGTTATTGAAGTTCATTGGTAGCTACCCCACAAATCTTGAAATCAAAATCAAACTGAAAATCAATATCGGGTGTGCCCCCCTCTTGCTGCCGTTGCTGCCCTAATTCTCCTTTGGATAGAGTTAACCAAAGCATTGACAGTTCGCATCGGGATGTTATTCCATTCATATATCAACGCATTCCTTAGTTGTGCGAGAGTTGCGGGGGGATTTCGGCGCTTCCTAACCCTTCTGTCCAGCTCATCCCACATGTGCTCTATTGGGGTCAAATCTGGACTGTACGGTGGCCATGCTAGTGGTGCGATGTTATTGTTTGCCAGGAAATCCTGACAAACTCGGGCAACATGTGGTCGGGCATTGTCCTGCTGCAGAATCAGATTACGTTGTTGCACAAGTGGGACTGCAACAGGACGCAAGATCTCATCCCTACACCTTACTGTGGTCATATTGCCCGCAACAACAATCAACTGTGATTTTATCCCGTGAGCAATGCCTCCCCAGACCATAATGGAGCCACCCCCAAACCGATCCCGTTCGACAATAGAGGCGTCGGCAAAGCGTTCTCCGCGACGTCCGTGCACATGACGTCGACCATCTGCGCGATAGAGACTCGTCCGTAAAAACAACTCGTCTCCACTGCCTCATCGGAAATAGTCTGGGCGCATGCGCCGTCAACCACGCCATACGACGCAACCTACGTGCCTGGGTCAGAGGCAGACCAACGTATGGACAACAAGCTTAAAGACCAATCTCACGCAATTGACTTCCAACAGTCTTCGAAGAAATTTGTCGATTATGCGTACCTACTGTATTAAGGGCAGTTTCGCTAGCAGTGAGATGACGATTACGCAAATGTGCCAGACAGATTGTCCTGTCTTGACGTCGCGACGTCACGCGTGGACGCCCAGACCGCAGTCGGTCTGCTAAATGCCCTGTCTCCCTTAAACGTCTAACAGGACGTTCAATTGTTGAGATGTTTAACCCCAAAATGATTGGCAACTTGCTGTTGCCTCTGACCCTGCATCAGCAACGCAATTGCCCTACCCCTCTGAACATCAGTCAATCGTACCATGATATCGCAGTTGTGTATCATTGAAGTGTACCAAATGGTGTGAGGAAATCTTGTGCTGAAGGTTTAAACATGCTTGTTTTGCACGAAATTTTGGCTTTCCGTATTGTCCGTGCAATGCACTGTGTAGTGCATGGTTGAATGATTTCACACACTGGGTAGATAGCACATCGACCAAAGACTCGTATACCCGCGGTTCACATTCACAGGACAATCTGTAAAAGTGTATGGCTATAGTAAACACCGTAAAAAATGGTTAAAATAAGAAAGATGAAAAACTCTACCCTGCGTTTCTTTTTCCTTTCAGTATATGTTCATAAATTTTAAAGATCTTGTCCCAAGAATGCTTCATATGCAATTTGCTCAGTTGGTCATACAGTTCAGGGCCCAGTTGTTCAAAGCATCGTTAGCTTAACGAGCTCGTTAAGGGTCATTTCGTTAACTGTTTTAGCAGATTCAATATACAATATGTTGATATTTTTTGCTGAAAAAATGTACTCACATTTTTTCAGCAAAAAATTTCAGCATATTTGCGTATCACTCTATGTAAATTTTAACGAATCGTTAACTAACGACATCGTTAGCTTTGAACAACTGGGCCCAGAAGATTAAGCCACTTACAGGTTTACCACATATGGTCATAGTGAGCCATCTTGGATGCAGGTTCTCAATATGTTCACAGATTTTAAAAAACTTGTCCAAAGGATGCCTCAAAAGCAATTTGAGCTCAACTGCCCCAAAGAAGTCATTTATAGGTTTTACTATATGGCCATTATGTGGCCATCTTGGATGACAAGTTCCCAATATTTTTCGCAAAATTAAAAGAACTTGTTTCTACAGATGCTTGCTTCACATGTACTTTGAGGTCATTTGCCCTGGCAGTTTTTGGAAAAAAAAAAATTATTGGCAGATTTTATCAGATATCTACATTATGTATAGTCAGGGTGGCCATCTTGGATGATGGTTCCCAATATTTTTTGAAAACTTGAAAGATCTTGTTGCAAGAATGCTTCATATGCAATTTGAGCTTAATCAGCCTTGCAGCTTGGGAGAAAATAACAACAACAGTTTTTACCAACTGTACATGTTGAAGAATATGCCTTAACTGTTGTACAGGGATACATTTGTACTAACCTTGACCTTTTGTCTTTCTCTTCTTTTTGTCTTTCAAAAACTTTTTCTTTACTTTTTTCTTCTCTTTCCTTCTCTTTTCTACTTTCTTCCCTTCTTCTTTCTTTTTCTTTTTCTCTCTTTTCCCTTTCCTTCTCTTTTCTTTCTTTACGTTCTTGTCTGGCACGTTCTTTCTCTTTTTCTCGTTTTTCCTTATCTTTTTTCCTTTCTTTTTCTTTTTCCCTTCTTTTTCTTATCTCTGCATATTCTTGTTCAAAACTTTTATAATCAGCTTCATTATATGAAGTTCCAGTCCTGTCTTTACTAACTGGCACATCTTCCACCTCATTCATAGCATATTCTAACAAGTCATCATCGAAGTCATCAGCCTCATTTTTGTGATCAACCTCACCTTCTTCCTCTGACTCACTATTTGCATATCCCTGAGCTATTGATTTTAGATTCCCTAAGTCTGCAGAAACTACAGCCTCAGATGGCACTGTTTCTCTAGTTCTGATTGCTGATCTATCAACTTCAAAATCAGCATATCGTCTGGAATGAGATGATTTTAAATCTTTTCTAGATTTGTCAGAAACTGACCTTGTGTCACCACGATATCTTGATCCAGGAATAGTAATTGCTAGACCAACTTCAGGCCGAAAATAATCAGCTTCTCCGAATTCATTGTCTTTTGAACTAGAATCCCTGGAGTCTTCATTAACACCTGTAACGAGTCTCTGCTGAGCAGCATATTCATTTATCTGAGACTCTAGTGCCATGTACTGTTCTTCTAACAAAGCATCATACCTATCATCTGAAACACCATTTAGTTCTGCACGTAGTGCAGCTCTCGCAGCTTCCAATTTCTCTAAATCACTTTCATCTAACTGTGTTTCATGGATATTATTTTCACTATCTACATCATCTTCAATTTCAGTTCTTTGTCTTTTAGTCTCTGACATTCCGTCTTCTTCTCTACTTCTTTTCTTTCTTTTGTGTTTACTCTTGTGTTTTTCTCCAGAGTATTTATCTGTAGACCCACTCTCATCATAGTGACCATGTCTGTGTTTGTGTTTATGTTTGTGCTTGTGTTTTTTCTTCTCTTTTTTACCACTTCTACTCTTCGACAAAGACCTGGTAGGTTCCTCAATCTCACTGAAAAAAAAAAAAAAAAAAAAAAAAACACAGTAAATTCAAGATAAAATCTGAACAAGTTTAAATCAAAACAGAGCCAGAGATATTAGCATATTTACCATGTAATGCCTACAAGAAAACAGTGCAGCCCCAGAGCAGATGCAAAATGCTCCATCTGATCAGGATCTACACCTCTTATTACTTATCCAGCAATAGGGTGGATTTGTAAATGGACTTGTTCAAATTTTTGGACCAGTATGGCAAGGAGATAAGAAGATTTGAAATATTTCGTGTAAATACAGTAATGCCTTGGAATAGCATTCAGTATGATTTTTTTGTTTGTGATGCGGTTTTACAGCCCAGTCAACTCATTAGAGTCATGTCGAGAGTGGCAAGTTTACATACATGTAACCACATCTTTTCCTGGGCTGACTTAGTCCTCTAAGCGGTTAACCATTACTTGTGCACATTCTTTTCCCAGAAACTGACAATTGCCCTTCCTGAATCAGCGGAAGGGAAAGAATGACCGTAGAAAATACTTCATGATCAATCTTAACCAAAGAATGTTGTTGGAACCCGGTGGGGATTGACCCTGTGACATCCTGATCACCCGTCGGACGCACATCCGACTGAGCCACCAAGACTGGCTTCAGTAGGATTCACTTCGAAATAAGAAATACACAAGATATAACTAGATTGCGCAGTCATTGGCATGCCATCGCAAAATCCCCGCGCTCCATGCTAATGTTGCTAATGGTGACTGTGATGGACAGACTCGCTCTCGCACACCCTTACCACAATGGAAAGTCATGAAGCAAGTTTGGTTAAATTCTGCCCAGTGGTTTAGGAGCAGAGAGCACGATGGATGGAGGTGTTTACAAAATGTACCATATTCATCACCAAAGCAGGGATAAAGCACTAAAGTGGGGATAATAAAAGTTCAAGCTCACAAAATCTTTTTATTCATACCGAAAGAAATGTGCTAGTGTGACTACAAACATGATGATACAATGTATATATATGCAGGGCCATGGAAATACAATGCCCGACTTGTCCCATTTCCCTTCAGGGACAAGTAAAAAATTTTGTTTTATTTGTCCTGGGACAAGGACTTCATAGTTCTAGCTAAGAGTATCCATTCCTGATTATGACACAGGGTTTACCCTCAGAGTTTGAAAATGAGAGCCCCAGGGACTCCCTGAAGTGAAGTCAAGGGATCCTTTTGATAAGATTTAAGGGTAGGTTGTTTTAAAGAGGTTAACTATTGCCTAAATACCAAAAATTCTTGTTCTTGAGGTTACAGATACAAAATGTAGATTAAAATACAAAGCCAGAAATAAATAAAACTAATGTTAGATTGATCATATATGCATCACTAAGGACCCCTCCCCCTAATTTTTGAGGATCCAGGACATGGTTTTGGGGTTAAAACTGCCAAAATGCAAGTCAGGGAAAATCCTGATGAGATCTACATGTATAGATTAGAAAGCGCCTCACCGAGACACTTGTAATAAGTACCCACAACATGTTTTCTTCAAGAAATAAGGAACATGTTAATTTTCTGTCAAGTAAGTCTTGGTCAAGTAGATTTTGACCATTTACTTTTCCATGGACAAGTAATAAAATTTGACAATTCCACAATCCAGTACATGGATAAAGTCACATAAGTTTTAATATTTTTACCCTTGTCCTGTAAATCACATATTATTAATGCACCAGTCATTTGCAACCAGGGTCCCCACAGGGCCGGGAAATAGCAGGGATATTGACTTTTCAGTTTTCACTGCAAAGCACAGGTAGTATATGCCCTGCACTGTGGGGACATTTTTTATGTCAAATCCCTGATAAAGGTTCCCGACCCCACGGGTTATATCCAATCCTATCACATAAAATAAAATACATTTTCTTACAATACAAACTGATGCAAGAAATGAAGTTTTCAATAATTACTGCCAGAGGGGCAGTATATACATGTAATCTACTTAGATGTCTAATCTAATAGAATAAACAGCCTGCTCAACAAGGCCTTGATGCTGACAGATCACAACATTCTTTTATATATTTTCCTGCCTGTTTTGCTGGGAATCAAAAGCCCTGCATATCCATGGCACTGCCAGGACACCTCTTAGGTAAAAGTATGGTACTTAAGCCCCACTAAGCCCCCACTATCCCCGGCTCCATAGGCACTGTAATTGCAAATGACTGGTGCATAAGCACTGACACATAGTGACATACATGTACCATCTTTGACTGCTATGTATGTCATATTATCTTCCCTGGAAGTGCAGAAAGTTAAACCCAGTTTACCAATGTGTAAGGACATAGTATTCTTTAAATTAGTAGGAGTTAAACAGCCCAGTCAACAATCAATGTCATGTTGAGACGGTCATTTAACCTTCTCACACCTTTACCTAGACAGACTTAGTCCTTTAAGCTGTTAACAGCTAGTACTTGTGCACACACTTTCTCCAGTAAGTGACAACTGCCCTACTTGATTCAGGGGAAGGGAGAAAAACAGTAGGAATGATTATTTCCACAAGTTATGCGTCAACAATGGATTAGAACTTACGACTTAGAATCTGCAATCAGAAATGCTACCGACTGCACTATGTAGCTTGACTCACAAAGGGCTTTATTGGCACTGTTACTGTTTAGAATTGTCAATGTGAGAGCCCCAATACAGATTGCTGGACTGGACACATCAATCCCCAGATACATAGCACAGCTAACAGTCTCCAGGATCTCAACATGAAGTTTACAGATGGCATACCTGGACCCTATAACCTGCGCCACTTTGAATGTTGGGATTTGAATTCCCTGTCCCATTTAAACTTCACACAGACAATCTCTCCAAATCCTGTTGAAGTACCTAACTGTCACCTGAGCCCTCAACATTGACATATACATGAAGGGCAGTACAGTGTTCAAGCCAGGCTGTTCCATTGTGCCAATGGCACATTTCACATTTTGGCGCAGAAAAAATAAGCTCTGGCACCATTCTGGCGCAGAAAATAAAAGAAAACGAAGTTGAAATATCGCCAATTTTCGCCGGATTTATTGGTGGTTTTCGTAACACACTGTGTATTGATACTTGCACCGACAGAAGTGTTCCTGATAGCAACTACCGATTATATCATGCCTTCTGATTGGATACGGTGGTCCAATCAGCATTCCTGTTTCATGTATTGAAAACACATGGCCTGATGCGCAATACTGTTGATATGTTGTCATGGCTGAACGAAAAAGGAAAACGATCAATACTGAGATTTTTCCCCAAGCAATCAAAGGGGGAAACCACAGAATCTTCGACCGAACTAAGTGAAGAAGGCCCTTCCCAATCAACAAGCGATCAATCTGACCCTCAACCCCTAGCTGCTGCAGCAGAAAGTGATCATGACAAACCAAACATAAGTGAAAAAGAAAGTAGTCAAATAAATTGTGGCTTTCAAGAATCAAAAACTGTGTTGTCCCCAGATTTTTTCAATTGTCCCAAACGTTTTGGAGGGTAGGGCCCTTGGGCCCCAAAACTGAAATTCCTGGCTTGAACGCTGGCAGTATCATCTGCAAACATACATGTATGAGATCTAATACGGTCAGGCAGGTCACTGATGTAGATGAGGAATAAAACTGATTAAAAACAGAGCCTTGAGGCACACAAGATGCAACTGGGACAGAGAATGGCTAATCATCTAATATAACCCTTTGCAAACAGCTGCCCAAGAAGGCCCAGTTTCCTTTCAGAATGCTGGTGCATATTCCATTTTGGTGCAGACCAGAGTAATTTTTGAGTGACTGACCTTGTCTAATGCCTTAGAAAAATCAAACGAGATCAAGCTGGTTCATTTTTCCACACATCAGTTAAATAGCACATGAAGTATTTGCATTACTTAAATTACAGTAGAGAGGCTGACTAACATACTTAGGCACCCACATCTCTTAAGGGATCTCGTAGCAAATTTTGTTTTATCTCGTTTGCCATCTTTAATTTAGCATCATGGTAAGCAGACCAACAAATAATTTATGAGCAAAAAATGAGAAATTACTATTAATAAACCTGTTGCTTTCGAATAAATATAACTTAAGCTCTGCTGAATATAAACAAAACCACAAAAAAAGCAAATAACCCTACTCCTGTACATGTAAATCACATCTTATTAAGCACATACAACATGTGGAACATACAATCTCTGACTGCTATGTGTCAAACCCTAGCATGGTCTGCCACAAACGACAATCATTCACAAAAGCCATGCTGGAGGTTATTGATGTATTGAGGTTGAACGACACGTCAACCCTTGAGGGTCATTTTGTGTCATCTCCCAGAGAAAGGGAGAAGACAGCTAGAAGAGGAGATGAAAGAGAGGGACATGGGAGAAAGAGGAAAAAAATGAAAGTGAAGAAACAGTAATAAAAACATTCCCCCTTTACCCTTACCTGCTGCAAGGATAGCAGGCCTTGCCCAACTGTAAGCCAATCTCATTTGGAAGCAGCCCCAGTGACTTAACATATGGGACACCACTGACCAGACCTTTGCCTCACCCAACCACCCCATCAGAATCAGAATATTTTACTAGCAACAACTTTCAGCAGAGGATATTATAGATACAGGGAGTGTTGTTTCAATCCCTAATGGTGTCTGGGAAGAAACTGTACTTGTAAATGTCAGTTCTAGCATATGGCACTTAAAATGCTGATTCTTGCTGCGCCTATTTGGGGATTGAAGGTCATTACAAGGTATACTAGCTCTACCGTTCAGACCTTTGAATACCAATACGAGTTTACTACCTTTGCGTCTCTTGTGAAGAGACTACCACCCTAACTACTCAAGAATGCTAGTCAAACTTCCAGTTTCAAAGTTGTAGTTTCTATTCACAAACCTAGCTGCAGGATTCTCCTGCTCCTGCTGGATGTCAATATAGGATTCCCCTGCTGGAGATCATACAGAAACCGTGGTAGCTCAGTGATGAGCACACTGGCCTCTAGGGCTAAAGACTGGACAGAACCTGTTTTACCTGTTTTCGAACATTGTATATCTAGGAAGCTTTAATTGTACTTGAACTTGGCTGTTAGTATTAGGTTCTTTTGACTGAAGAATATGTTTTGGAAAAGTGACGTCTTGATATGATTGAAGCACAGTTTTCCTTTTATTTAAACTACTAAGACAAAGTACCTTAAACTGACCACAATGACATTTAAAGTATAAAGCTTCCCAGCACTTAACAATGCATTTAATTACCCCAAAATATGTGTACCCTCAAAAAGTGATCTGTACCCCCAAATGCTAAACCCAAGGGGTGCATGTACCCCTAAATCAAAATGTGAGTGGGAATGCTGGTCTTAGAACACTCTTTCATTCGTGTCACACATTGTACAGGTTAAAGACCCTACGGTTATTCAAAATGGTTAGTTGTAGACCTACATCTTGCAACCCGGAGTGCACAATGTACACCTGCCTAGAATATCCGAGAGGGTGTATAGAGAAAGAAAGGAATCCAGGTGCTCACCTAAATCAGAGCTGTCATTTATGTTCAGGGTTAGGTAAGGGTAGTTGAGGGACCATATTTAGCATATCTATTTCTGAAATATTTATAAATAGCCAGGGCAAGATTGAGTGGCAGACAGATTCTAAAACTGCTCCCCTGAAACTTTTTACTTGTCGCGAAAACATATGACATCCAATTTTACTCAAATCAATTACAGTAAGTAGACAGACACAGAGAATAAAACAATCACTACACTCATGTAAGGCATTCAGCTAACTGATCATTCGACTTGGAATGTATTATACCTGTAATCTGAATGAGTTTGAGAGTGCATTAATAAAATACGTTCGTCCGTCGCCATTTTACACCACGTTGTACGTCACTTCCTGTTGAGAATGAAAACCCGTATCGCACTGCACCACATCGCATTGTTCTAGGTTTGTCCGAATGCAGCACATGCACGCACACTTTAACGCCGATTACTAAAATCCGGAACAGACGGAACGCCAGAACATTAATTTTTATCAAATAAATTATAAACAATTTTAGTAAACTGCCAAGTTGGTAACTGGTCAGCTCGTATCCACAATAGTCAGCGCGTACCTTAAGCCAACTCGTACCTATTTTTGCTTAACGTATCCGTTGTCTGTGGTCAGCTCGTAGCCTACTACCCAAGTCATGTCGTACCAAGTTTGGTTAACACATACCTTGAAAAAAAAAAACCAAAAAAACAAACAAACAAGATGGATAGATAGATAGACAGACAGACAGACAGACAGATAGATAGATAGATAGATAGATAGATAGATTCAATTTTTTTGTTTATTATTTTTATGATGCACCCTTAATTGGCACATTAGTTAAACATGTGCCGATTAATGTGGGTGTTGAAAACGATTATCGATACGGGTTCTTTAATCTCGTCCTTAATTAATCAAAGACCGTTTTTAATTCATAAATGTTTTCAATTAATTTATTTACTTGGCTAGACTGCGTTATATACATTTGTGCCGGGACACAGCATTTACTACGTACAATTTATATGTGTGTCTAGCGAAGACTCAGATAGGCCCGTGCATCCGCACCCGGGGTGGGAGGTGGGGGTGCACTCAGAATTTTATCTGCTGCATAGGCTAGGACTATTTTTTTTTTTCGGGGTGGGTTGGGGGGCTGGGGGGTAGAATTTTGAATTTTATTTTATTTTTATTTTTTTATTTTATTATTATTTTTTTTATTATTATTTATTTTTTTTTTTATTTTTTTGGTGGTGGGGGCGGAGGGAGGTGTGGGGACTGTGTGTGTTTGTGTGTGTTGGGAGGAGGGAGGCAAGGGGGGCAGTATTGGCCATTTGCAGGTATTTTTGTATCTCTCTCAAACCTGACTATTTTTTGGGGGTCTATCAAAATTCTAAGTATTTTTTGAGGGGTTAGAACCTTCTGTTGAACTGGTAGTTGTTTTTATTTAGTTTTAACAGCTCTATTTCTGCTAAGCATCAGTTAAATGCCATTAAAGTAAAAACGGAGCTACAGTTGGAAACGTTTCAGAGCACTTATAATACTTGTAACAAAATAATGGCGAAACTGTATGGGCTGGGTAGTGGGTACCCTTACCTTTGGGCCAAGGGCTCCCTTATTAGGAAAGAGTATTTTATTAAGCAAGATACGTCATTGGGCCTACACTTTCTTTCTGGTTATTGAATTGTATCTTGGAAGCAATCACAGCTTTTGTATAAGCAGAGATTGGAAGTCTATTTCTAATCTTTTGGAAAATGAGTTTGGCAATAATAATCTACTACTAAATTATTCATCTCCCAGATTAATACTGATATTCTTACGCATGTATAACCACCACGATTGGGTAATGTTAGGTCAACAGGCCCAATCGGGGAGGAACTACTGGTGATATCCTTGCGCACATGGAATGAGGTGCGAGGGAAGTACAATCTTGGGGAGAGCGGTTCTGATAACTGAAGAGACAAGTTGTGTTTTCGAGTCGATCCGGTTGTGATAGATAAGTAGGGAGAGCGGTGTAGACAATGACTGTGCAATGAAGCAAGAGGCATATTCATTTATAACTGTTTAATGACTTTAAGAACTAGAATAAGAACAGAATATAATATTTCACAATAAATGGCACGGTTCAACAGTAAAACCCGTTTGTTGGCTTTCTTACTCATCCAAAGTCAAGTGCTTCCCCTCTGGGTGTGGTCACACCCCACTATACGATCTTGGACTCCGGCTTTGGGACAAAGCTGTACTGGTGCCTCCGACAGGATAATTAAGGATAATTAAAGATAATTATCCTTACCTTACGACCTTGGTGTTGTCGCCGACTGACTAGTTAAATATATTTGGGGTTATGTTTGAAAAAACTCAAAGGATAAAAACTCAAAGGACTATAAGCATTCCACTGGTGGATCTGAAGTTATTTAGCTTAAATGAAGATACATAAATTGTGAGCAGGGACTATTAAACGTTATTTGTGAAATTACCGAATTGGCATAGACTTATACTCTCTTGGGACCAACCTACCGTACGTCAGGGCTACGAATCATTTGGTGGTGGAACTTGGACATACCATACAACTGGGACAGATTGGGACACCGTGTGTTGGTGACTGTCACGTGGTGCTGTGGAACAATTTGGGTCTGGTGAGTACTGTTTCTCTTTAGGTAGACACGATGGCTGAAGCTGCCGAGCAGTTAGGTCAGTTTTTCCATGCTATAACTGTCCAGCTTGCGTCTTTAACCTCAGCAGTGCATAGTCAGGGGGTTGCTAATATAGTGCCAACTTTTTCGGGAAACCCTGCGCACTATAAAAACTGGATCAAGGCGATCCAGCGATATGAAATACTTACGGGGGTGGATGATAATAAGCTAAAAGGAATAACCTTACAAACTGCTCAGGGCCCCGTGGCTGACTTTATTGCCCGATGGATGAATGACCATCCCACTCAAACGTGGGCTGCCCTTAAAGCCGAATTACAGTCGCGCTTTGGCGAAATTACAGATAGGAGCATAGCTTTTAGCTTATTGCGGCGTGTGCGACAAGAGCGTGGCGAAAGTGTTCAAATATATGCGGAGAGGCTCTTGGCTATTGCTGAAGATGCATTTCAGGGCCAAGATCAGGCGGATCTGGCCGCCATTGAACGCCAGTTGGTGGGGTTCTTTATCGACGGACTCGCGTTCGATTACCTTAAATGAAGGTAATGAGAGAAAATCCCGACCGCTTGCAGGCGGCGGTTCATATTGCCATGACGGAGCAAAACCTGCGCCGTAAGTTCAATCTACGCACCGGACGTGAGGATCGGGCCGAACCCATGGAGGTCGATCAAGCTCGACCCCCGAGATGCCAACTCTGTCGTAAATTAGGGCACGAGGCACGCGCGTGTAGAACCAACCCGCGTGAGCGCGTCGAGGCTGTTACACTGGCTAGTGGGATTACTCAGAACTCTGCACGTCAGGGTAGGGGGCGTGGCACATGGCAAACTAACACTCTGTGCTGGCATTGTTCAAGTCCAGGTCATATTAGGGCTAGATGTGAAAAGTATAAAGAAATGTTAAGGAAACGAGGAACACAGGAAGCTCCCGCTCGCCTCACGAACCCTCCGGGAAACATTCAACCCCTCCTTTAAATTTTGGGACAGGTATAAAGGGGGGCTCGAAGGATAAGTTTGAAACATTTACAATAAACTCAACTAAAGGGAATGCTAGCAGTATTTTACTTAAAATTAATGGACAAAAATACAGAAGTTTGGTGGATACTGGCGCTGAAAGGTCTCTTCTTAGTAGACGGGTCTACAATGCTATGACTAGACCTCCCCCATTGCGTAGGTCTGATATTAACTTGGAATCTGTTACAGGAAATCAAGTGAAAATTGATGGGTCGATTGACTTAGAATTTGTTGTGGCTGGTCTTAGGCTGCGCCATGTATTTTATGTTGTTCCTAATTTGGGCAGAAATGCAATAGTAGGGCGTGATTTTCTGCGGCATTTTAACTGCAGAATATATTACGATCTAGACAAACTACGCATAAATGGCCGATATGTAGATTTGGTGGAAGATGCGTATTTGCAAACCCTCATTAGGCTTAAAAGGTCTATAAAATTGAAACCACAGTCTGCACTTTTCTGCTTTGGCAAATTACCTAAAATATTTTCTAGCGCAGGCTGCTCTCACCTACAGATAGCCGGTATCGATCAATGCTTTGCCTCAAAATTTCCTGGTATTATGTTGGCCAATACAATAACAGAGGCGGTCAAGATGAACAAGTTGCCTTTGCTATTGATCAATGGAACTAATCAAGAGATTTCTTTAAGACGTGGAAGCGTTGTTGGAAGGGCGGATCCAGTGGTTGAAAATATGGTGTCTGGCTTGACAGAGCGTATAGCCAGTGTTGAACAAGTGAAAACAGAAGACTTGCTGTCCGAATTCGACTCGCCGTCGGAATATAAGCCTTTGGTGGCTGATTTGTTAAACAAAAATAGAGATTTATTTGCGGCAAAGGACAGTGACTTAACTTTTACTGATACCGTTAAATTTCGGATTGACACTGGAGATGCCCCACCAATAAGACTTCGTCATTACAGAATTCCTTTGAAAAATCAACCCATAGTGAATAAAGCTGTAGATGAAATGCTAGAGGCGGGAATAATAAGGAAATCCCATTCTCAGTATTCCTTCCCTGTGGTAATAGTCGATAAAAAAGATGGAAGCAAAAGGTTTTGTATAGACTTCAGGGCCCTTAACAAAGTTACAAAACCCATTTCTTGGCCTTTACCTTTGATAGATGATGTGCTCAGTTTATTGAAAGGTTCAAAATACTTCACAAGTCTAGACATGAAGTCTGGGTATTGGCAAATCCTAATGGAGAAAAAGGATCGTGAAAAAACGGCATTCTCAGTGCCTGGTCGGGGTATTTTCGAGTGTAATTGTTTACCGTTTGGCTTGTTAAATGCACCATCCGTGTTCCAAAGTCTCATGGCTATTGTTCTAGAAGGCCTGAATTCCTTTTGTCAAGCTTACTTAGATGACATTTTGATCTTCTCTGCTACGATTGAAGATCATCTCTCTCATATAAACCAAGTGTTTGACAGATTAAGACAGCATAAGTTAAAATTAAAGCTTAAAAAGTGTTCTTTCTTTAAGCAGCAAACAAGATACCTTGGATTTGTCATCTCAGCTGATGGCATTCGTCCTGACCCAGAAAAGGTCAAAGTCATGAAAAATTTACCACCTCCTACCACTGTAAGAGAAGTCCGAGGAGCTATAGGTATGCTGAGTTATTACAGAAGGTATATACCAAATTTTGCTGAAATTGCTGCTCCAATCATAGATTTGACAAAAAGGTATGCTAAATTTGTTTGGACACCAAAGTGTGATAGAGCATTTAACTTTTTGAAGGAAAGTTTGACCATCATTCCATTGCTATCCTACCCGGATGTAAATAAGGGGTATGTTTTGTATGTTGACTCATCCAACACATGCATAGGAGCGTGTTTAGCACAGCCGGATGATGAAAATGAAACCAGTGAAGCCCAGGTGAACCCATATTTTAAAAATGAAAAGCCAATTTACTTTCTGTCACATAGGCTAAGTAAATCACAGTGCAAATGGCCAATTATTGAGAAAGAATGCTATGCTATTTTCTACAGTTTAAACAAGCTGAATTTTTACTTAACAGGGGCCTCATTTGTGATTAGGACAGATTGTAAGCCCCTAAAATATTTGTTAGAGGCTGACATAAAGAACCGTCGTGTGGCCTTGTGGTCCCTGAGTATAGCTTCATACTCATGTAAAATCGAGTATCTGCCTGGGAAATGCAACACAGTTGCCGACCTTTTGTCAAGGGTACCTAAGGACCCTTATGCTCCGACTGAGGGTGATTCTTCTGCAGGAGAATCGTTGCCAGAAATTAATGACAAGACCTATGAAATAGGGGTTTTGAATTCCAACAAGATCCCACTTAAGGAACGACAGCAATGTACATCTTCAGAGACTGAACTTTTAGATCAGCCCCGTCCTGGGATACAGACCCTTAATATGCAAGATGAACAAGCAAAGGATCCAGAAATTCAGGAGGTTTTACGTCAATTGCAATCTGGGCATGCAAGCAAAACATTTTTAGGCAAATACATTGTCATTGAGGGTGTCCTGTATTTTATCTCTGAGTCAGATATAAGTCCACGTCTACGACTGTTTGTTCCTGAACATCTTAGGGAACATGTGCTTGAGACATACCATACCAAAAATGGACACGTTGGCATTGATAAATCATGGCAAACAGCAAAAATTAAGTATTACTGGCCAAATATGTACAAACAATTTTATTCCCACATAGCTCAGTGCATTCCATGCAATGAACGTAGTACAAAGTGTCAAAAGCGGCCTTTAGAAACAACAGAAATTCCCCCTTACCCTTTCTGTAAATTAGCATTGGATGTAAGTGGACCTTTTGACCTTAGCTGGTCGAAAAATCAATATCTGGTGTCTTTCATATGCCTGTACAGTGGCTACCCTGAATCTTTTGCCACACCTGACCATAAGGCGGATACGATTTGTCATCTTTTAATCGATGAGGTAATTGCGAGACATGGTTGCCCGGAACAGCTAATTACAGACAATGCGCCTGAACTAGTAGGGGAAACTTTTGAGGAGACCCTTAAGACCCTTAATATTGAGCATATAAGGACTACACCGTACTGCCCTACCAGTAATGGGATGATTGAGCATTTTAACGGGACTATAAAGAATATCATTGCAAAGTATGCGCGTGACAATCCACAAAGCTGGGATTTGTACGTTCCGCAAAGTCTTGCAGCAGCTAGGTTCTCTGTGAATCACAGCACAGGCTATTCACCACATTACCTGGTGTACCTGACTGATCCCATATTACCGCTCGATAACATATTAATGCCAAGGAGTAAGTACATGGGTGAGCAATCGCATATGCAGATGCTTGAGAGACAACATCAAGTTTTCCTTTCAGTCCATCGAAATCTAAAAAAGGCAAGAGCTCGTCAGAAAAAGTACGCTGACCAAGGGGCAAAAGACGTGTCGTTTGCCGTGGGTCAGGCAGTGTACTACAAAAATCCTATTAAGGGAAAGAAAATGGGTAAACGCTGGTTCCCATATTACCGTATCGCCGCTAAGTTAGGAAATAGGACTTATTTAATTAGGAACCAGTTAAATGGGCAACTCAAACAAGCCCATAGTAAGCAGCTGCAAAAAGCCAATTTGAAATGGAGCGTCCCTAAAACAGGACCCACAGGCAGGCCGGTCCGGAAAAGCACCCTTGCGAAACGACCTGATGACAGTGCAGACCTGTCCAGCTCAGAATCAAATGCGTCAAGCAGTGGAAGCGCCTCCCCTCATGAAAGTGAATCTGAAAATGACCCGAGGTCAAATAAAAAGGGTAATCCCCCTCGTTGGCTTGTTAAGAGAAAGCAAAATATAGCTAGCAGCTCCTCTGAAACAATCCCCCCTATGGAAATGAAGAAACGCTTACAATTTCCTCCAGCACCTATGAAAAACAGAGTAGTCCCCAGGGGTAAGGCTAGTCAGACAGACCAAGGTACGTCAAAAGGGTCAAATCGACCTAATTCTGCACATTCTTCCCATATGATCACTGACAGTGACAGCGACAGTGACACAATTGATTATGAGTATAATTTACCACCACCACTTGAGCCTGACCTTGCAAGTATGGGGTCACCCTCAGGGTTAGAGGGGCAGGGAAATGACAGTGCATTTCACATGGAATCTATTTCTCAAGTAAACCCGTTAGTTGAGTTAAGGTCCTCTAACAAGAATAAGAAAGTAAAACACTTGTTGGAAGCAATCAGCTCGATTTTGTAAATGTTAATGTCCCAAGTATACAACAAAGGCAGTGTCTTTCTGGAAAGTCGTTCCATGGTTATGAATGGACAAGAGTACAGTTGTAAGCTCATTCATAAAATGAATTAATTTGTCCGCGTTTGGGGTGGACACAGCTAGTAAAATAAATGGGCAAGTAAAAATCAGTATAAAATCCAATAATTTGAGAAATGCTTTAGGATTAGGAGTTATTTAATTTAAATTTTCCTAATTTTATGTTTTTATCTTTCCCTTTATTTAAGTTTTTATAGTTTTTCTGCTTAATTATAGGAGTTTTTAATGAATAAGTATAACAACATCCTGCTACTTCCCGGCTGCGTAAATAATGCATAGCTACCGGACTACTTTCTTCTGAGAGAGGAAAATGCAAATTTTGCGACAAAAGTCCTGCCTTTGTTGGAACCACAAGATTAGCAATCAGTGCTAAAGGATAAAGATAAATGTCCTATGTTCCGTGGAGTAATTTCCTTGTAATTAAATTGGCGTATAGTTAGCGCCATTTGATGTTTCCATTGTAATGTAGTAAATAGTTGACCGTGCCTAGGCTTAGATGAAATCTCTTTATGAATTATCCTAGAAATAACAATCATATTCTTATCTTTCAGAGAAAATGACACGATTTCTGATTAGAAGCGTCCTACTTCTGTTAACTGCTTTCCATCTGAGAGGCCAATATGTCTATGAAAATGTAGTTTTCCAAAAAGTAAATGAAATAAGTTTGACCAGATCAGAGTGGAAGATTGCCTGTGTCTATGAAATAAAAGCTATCATAAATTACGTCAACTTAATCGGAAAAGAAATTGGGCAGGTGCATAAAATAATTGCAATGGTCGAGAAAGATTATCGGCAAAACGCTGCCGCCGCGTCGATATATAAAGATAATTACATGCAGTTAGGCATTCGGGGTCATTCTGGCTTCTCGAAAACATTCGGACAAATGCGAAATGAAATTGTAGAACATTCGACTGCTTATAAAAGGTTACAATCTGAATTGGAGAGTTATGCATTTCTCAGTTCGAGCTCTCGCGAGCGTCGTAGTTTGATTCCAATCGTGGGAAGAGTGCTCTCAGGGATGTTTGGCCTAGCAACTGAGTCCCAGGTTCGAAGCTTACGGACAGGAATTAAAAACTTGGCTGCAAATCAAGAAACTATATATCATCAGGTAGAAAGTCAAATGTCCATGATTAATGCGTCAAGGAAGTATATCACGGAAAATAGACAAGCAATCAACAGATTAGTTATCGGAGTACAACAAGTCGATATGAAACTTGAAAATATCAGCCAGATATTAGTTAACGACCTGAACACAATAGCGCGTTTCGTACAAATTTTCTCTCAGCTAGATTTGGCTCTACAAACAATAAAAAGGATGATTGATAGCGCCACAAGATACATTGATCATTTAAGATTAGAGCTGTCCTTCTTGGCAATTGGGCACGCTTCTCCAAACTTGTTTACAGCTGAAGAGCTCTCTAAAATCCTATTTCAAATAAAAAGTCGTATTCCGACAGCGTTCCGACTTCCATCACATCCGGGACGTAAGTTATGGTCATACTTCCGGACATTAAACTGTGCTGCGGTAATACAAGATAAAGCATTAATTATCCTAGTAACAATTCCATTAGTAGATGCTAATGATAGATATCAGTTATATGAAATACACAACTTGGCCTATCCAGATCCCTTTGGGAAGCCTCTGTCTTCTGGGACTAATATGTTAGCTCAATATCGATTAGAAAGCGATGCCCTCATGGTCAATACATATCGCACTGAATACATATTCATAACGCGAGAGGAACTACATGCATGTTCCCATTCGGAGGGACACTATTGCAATGCGCAGCGCGCAAGATTACCTATCTCCAAATCAAAAACCTGCGTGATAGGCCTGTTCATGAAAAATGTCGACAATATTAAACGTTATTGTATTCCTGAAATTTATTACAATGTGCACTTGCCTCGTGCTGTTCATTTGAAAGATGGAATCTACGCGGTATCTACTAAGGAGCAATTCTCCTTATCTCTCACTTGTCAAGTGACTCCAGATAATGCGGTATTGGTAATTAAACCTCCGTTAACCATAATTCAGCTGCAAATGACATGCTCTGCGCATAATCAAGAGATTACTTTATCACCGTATTTCATTACACAAACTACAACTCACCCTAAAAATGAACCATTCTTTGCCCTACTCCAAGAATCAAACTTTTCTGAAGTACGAATTTGGCAACCATTCATTAGTTCTCTTCCTAACTTTTCCGCTGTTGAACTTCCAAATACCTTAAAAACGGTAGTTAAACCTTGCTAACTCTCCACAGCTGATCACTTCTGCCGGGGCCGAGCGTGCATTCCTGCAGTCAGTATCTTGAGGCTGGCTGTCTTACACAGCAAATGTAGCTGCACTTACTGGCTCCAGGAATGCCACCCACCCTGCCAGACGTGATCAACTGCAAACAATTGTGTTGGACACAAAGAGATAAATAAGACACATCTTTGGGACAAGGAACCATATATTTGAAAATTTCTTAAGGTCTGGCAGACCTGAAAGTAAAATTAAAGTACATTTTATCACATTTAAAACATGTCACCTGGTGAAATTTTCAAAAATACCTCCACAACAGAGGATAGACTATAGTTCTTGTAAATGACAATGTTGGTTATTTCTGCTTATTGCAGCAGTCTATGTGTCTTAACACAAATGTCAATGATATGTAATCACTATAAAGTGTCGGTTAATATAATCCAAAACTGTTTCAGTTCACCTCCTAAGCACTGTTGAATAAAGTCACTAAAGTAAAAGACCACTTTAATGTCCATTGAGTATGTAAAAACACTGCACTATA
Organism: Anodontia alba; assembly: GCA_964016985.1. Taxonomy (NCBI): domain Eukaryota; kingdom Metazoa; phylum Mollusca; class Bivalvia; order Lucinida; family Lucinidae; genus Anodontia; species Anodontia alba. The sequence goes on from OZ024827.1 coordinate 81,470,239, forward strand.
TATCCATGAAATTATTTCATCATAGCACTAAGGGTCGCTCGTCGAATACGTGTAGACCTCTATGTCCATTGTTTATGCACTGATATCACATTATTGTCAATGTCTGACCCTCTATTATAGATATAGTGTAGATAGTGTAAGCCACACCCATGTCTCTGAATCATAAACACATCTTATCACAAGTAATAAAAGAAACAAATAAACAAAACAGGGACTAGCAATGTGTGTTAGATATTCTAACAATGTATCTTGAATGGCCAGTAATTTGGCCACTATATTAATACTGAGGTCTCGACAGAGGCAAGAAAAATAAAAATGACTAGAATGATTAGGACTAGTTGCTTGGGGACTAGCAATACACATAAAATTGTTGTCAACTACATGGTTCCAGACTAAACTACGAGACTAACCTACTATATACAAAACAAGGTGTGGGTGGGAGGGTAACAAAATTTCTCTAAGGCATGTCCGATCACAAGCGTCGATTTTTTGAAACTGACGCTCAAATTTCAAAGCAGCCGTTAGAGAGCGGCGCTAAATTTGATTGGCTGGCCATTTGAAAAACAAAGGATCTGATTGGTGTGTGGTTACCCAGGTTACTAAACAGGAGAAGGCGCGCCACGATTGGTTGACGATATGCAGGTCATGTGATACCTCGCGCGCGAAATGAGAAATGAAACAGAAACAAATTAAAGCCACAGTACTAGAAAATGAATGATTAAAACACCTCTCCCACCCCAAAAGTATAATGCACAAGAATGCCCATGACCTTAATATATTCTATTCTGTTCGGTCCGGTACCGGTAGTAGATCCCGGCAGTTAATGGGCTGATCTCGTATGAGCCGGGACTACGCGAGACCATAACAAATATGGCCGACAGGAGCATTCAATATTGACAAGTATATTTTTCAATATCTTAAATGGATGTAATACGGACGTTAGCAGGTTTAAATTAAGATTAATCATAATCTTTCAAATAAAATTCCAATGAGCGAGTTCATTGACAGGTTTAAGTCTTTCCAAAGAATAGGTTTAGACACGAGCTGGCAGTTTCCATTTTGGGCAAAAATTTTGGTGGGAATTTTAATTCTAATAATTTTGGCAGTTTTATATAAATTTCGACGGCATATTGCCTCGTGTTTACCTCGGAGGGGTAAACAGGAAAGCCCGAGTGCTGCGGAGCTGAAGGAAGTTATTACGAAAACGGACGTCGAGACGAGCACCAAACCGGAAAACTGTGAAAAAGACATTCAGCTGGAAAGTACAAATCGGATTAAATCCATCTATCCGACACTGGACTTGACCATTGTGAAAAAGAATGAATCGATACCTGGAACTTCTTCTCCATGACCCTATAACATGATATTTATAGTGCTACTGTAGTTATGTTGTAGCAATGGTTAATTTTTCTTCTATAACTGGATTATGCATATTTATATGTTTATAATTACAATGTATGTATACAATGTACGAATAAGACATGATTTATTGATGGACTTCTCCATTCATAAACTGTGACAGTTCTGTTGTTGGAGATCAAGATAATTGACAATATTGTCTGGTGTGCAGACAATGGAACTAACAATATTGGTGGAATCTAGGTACAATGGAATATATGTGTGTTCTTGAGAGAAATAACTTGACTTCATTGAGAACTATATAAATGAACAATTGCAATTCGTAAACATTGCAATTCGATTGAAACTGTTTTTGATGTTTAAAATATATGTTGTATATTGATGTTGTAACAACTTAGTATGTGCCTCACAGTTATTGGGAATATGCCTCAGTGTACATAAATTAACTATGGAAATTTAAGATATGGGATTTGAGGATTTGTTCCTTTGCTTTTATATTTAAAGGAGCCCTGTCATTAAAATGACATGCCTCCTTGAAGACAGGGGGGTGTTGTAACAAAATAATGGCGAAACTGTATGGGCTGGGTAGTGGGTACCCTTACCTTTGGGCCAAGGGCTCCCTTATTAGGAAAGAGTATTTTATTAAGCAAGATACGTCATTGGGCCTACACTTTCTTTCTGGTTATTGAATTGTATCTTGGAAGCAATCACAGCTTTTGTATAAGCAGAGATTGGAAGTCTATTTCTAATCTTTTGGAAAATGAGTTTGGCAATAATAATCTACTACTAAATTATTCATCTCCCAGATTAATACTGATATTCTTACGCATGTATAACCACCACGATTGGGTAATGTTAGGTCAACAGGCCCAATCGGGGAGGAACTACTGGTGATATCCTTGCGCACATGGAATGAGGTGCGAGGGAAGTACAATCTTGGGGAGAGCGGTTCTGATAATTGAAGAGACAAGTTGTGTTTTCGAGTCGATCCGGTTGTGATAGATAAGTAGGGAGAGCGGTGTAGACAATGACTGTGCAATGAAGCAAGAGGCATATTCATTTATAACTGTTTAATGACTTTAAGAACTAGAATAAGAACAGAATATAATATTTCACAATAAATGGCACGGTTCAACAGTAAAACCCGTTTGTTGGCTTTCTTACTCATCCAAAGTCAAGTGCTTCCCCTCTGGGTGTGGTCACACCCCACTATACGATCTTGGACTCCGGCTTTGGGACAATACTAATACGATCACTATACAGGAAAAATAAATGAAAACAACACTTTTATAAAAAGAAAGCAAGGGAAAATGTTTTGGGTATGCTAATATCTGCAGATATATATATATTTGTGTGTGGGGGGGGAGGTATGGCTGATATACCTTAATATTTTTGGGGGCGTATGGCTGATATACTGTATATATATATTTTCTGTTCTTTTTTTTTTGGTGGGGGGAGGGGGCCTGGGGATGATCACTAGATGCTGGGCCCCAGCCTATGTAGCTGACAATTTCAGAGTACCCCCACCCGGATCCGCACAGTCTGATCAATGTCTTCTCTGTGCGCTCTCATTATGGATAACTAAGGAGCTGTGGCATCTTCATGCGGCCAGTGAAGACTCTGATCAAACTGCATGGATGCAACGTGGACACCACGAAACTTGAAATGAATGGGATGTCATAGTGTACAAAATGTAAGTACATGTAACGTTAATAGGATTTCCGCGTAACAATGTAACCGAGTAAAAAAACTGGTTAAAATTAAAGAAAAAAAAAGTATTTTCATTTTGTACCGCAGGCGGCTTTTATTATCTCGTATAGTTTTCTGTTCTATATTACCTTGCGCATGGCAGCCATGATAAACTCTTTAGCTCACCTTAGCAAAATGCTCACAAGGTGAGCGTACATGTATACGGTCGGTCGCCCGTTGTCGTCCGTCATCCGTAAACACTTTAGGATTATCTTGACATACTTTACGGAAATGTCAGGGCCCAGTTGTTCAAAGCGTCGTTAGCTTAACGAGCTTGTTAAGGGTCATTTCGTTAACTATTTTAACGGATTCAATATACAATATTCTGATATTTTTGGCTGAAAAAATGTGAGTAGCTTTTGCACTGCAAAAGCTACTCACATTTTTTCAGCAAAAAATTTTGGCATATTTGCGTATCACTCGATCTAAATTTTAACGAATCGTTAACTAACGACGTCGTTAGCTTTGAACAACTGGGCCCTGTTTTGTATAATTTGTATGCAAAGTACTTAATAGTAGATTTTTTTTTGTATAAACCTTTCATGTTTTAGAATGACTTAATGACTTGATAAAAAAAAAATGTGAACATTAAAGGTCAAAGTCATTTTTGACCTCTCTCCAAGGTCACCGAGTGTCATACATTAAAATACATTTTTTTAGGTATCCGGCCAATTCATATCAACTTCTCTCAGGTGAGCCAAAGGACAATTGGTCCTCTTGTATATCGACATATCAGATTTGCAAAGTTGAGGAATAATCAAACAATCACATTCCACCAATGAATATGTACTTTAAGTACTTAACCCAAAATAGGCATGATTTGACGATGGTCCAAGTTGACAAAGGGTACGAGTTGACCAAAAGTAACCCCGTCGCCTCCTACGTCTCTTTCTCAGCGAAGCCCATCTACAAATGAAATTTAATATAGCCGATTGTCATCCCACGAGAGTGACACAGCACATCAGCCACCGCAAACAAATAAGCTATGCATCAGTTCAGTGCCGTTAAAGTAAAAACGGAGCTACTGTTGTAAACTGTTTGAAGTACATTAATACAATCATTATACAAGAAAAGTAAATGAAAACTACATTGTATACCCCGCCACCCCAACGGGCAGTCAAGGATGCCAAGAACTCGCTGATACCATCAGATCCCACCTGCTGGATCAGTCGGATGCGCGTTCTACTGGTGATTAGGAGGGTCGCGGGTTCGATCCCCGCCGGGTTCGGCAACATTCATTCGTGGATACTGATCGTGAAATATTTTCTACGGTTATTCTCCCCCTTCCGCTGATTCAAGAAGGGTAGTTATCAGTTTCTTTCGAAAGAATGTGCTCAAGTATTGGTTAACCGCTCAGAGGACTAAGCCTGTCCAGAAAAAAATGTGGTTAGGTAAACTGACCGCGCTCGACATGACCCCAGTGGCTTGACTGGGCCGTAAAACCTCAACACAAACAAACAAATAAACAGCTCCGACCTGTCCTGGAATAAGCGTGTGGACAATACAGTCAAGAAGGCCACAAGCAGCCTGAACTTCTTAAACATGTAGCGGTGAAAGACAAGTGCTACAAGTCACTAGTAAGACCCATCCTGGAATATGCCTTTTGTGTATGGGATCCTCACACGCAGAAACATTGAAAAGCTGGAAATTGTTCAGAAAAGAGCCACGCGGTTTGTCAAGGGCGCTTTGATACATCAATGCTGGCAGATCTCATTTGGAATACTCCGCGGAATATTCTCCAAAAAAGGAGGGCAGGATGCAATTCAAGACAGTTATGTTATACCGAATCATACACGACATGGTTGCTATCCCTACCACTCCATTTCTCATACCAGCAAGAGCGTCCAGAGGACACAGCATGAGATTTTGCTGCCCAAAGTCCATAATGAATGTGCTGATATACTCCTTCTTCCCGAGCACCGTCCATATGTGGAACCAGCTGCCAGAGTATGACGTATCATCACCAAGCTTGGAGACCTTCAAGAAGCGGCGGCCTTAAAACACTCTGTACGAATATACAAGGGACGATAAAAAAGTTCTCGGCCCCTGTACTTTGGGAATGACCAAGAGCAGAAATTGTGCCATTATTTCTCAATATAGCCTCCTATGCCTAGATGCAGTTTCTCAAACGCTGTTCCAGTTTGCTTATCCCTTTAAAATAGAATCGTTCTTCCTTGTCCCCCAACTACTCATCAACAGCATCTATGACACCTTCACTGCTTCCAAAATTCCTACCACGAAGTTAGTTTTCAGATCTGGGAACAGAGAGAAGTCCGAAGGGGCTAAATCTGGAGAATATGGGGGATTAAGAAGGACCTTGACGCTGCAATTAGTCGCCGCAGCCATAGCAACGAGAGGTGTGGGCTGATGCATTATCTTGCAAGAGCAGAACACCTCGGGTCAACTTTCCTCTTCTTTTCTTCACAACCTCCTGACGCAGTCACCTTAGTTCTTCTGCGTAATATGCATCATTTGTCGTGCGACCATCCTCAAGATGATCCACCATAATAACGCCCTGACTATCCCAAAAGAAAGAGACCATTACCTTCCCTGCTGAAGAAACTCTCTTAAATTTCTTAGAAGGGGGTGTGGTGCGCCAGGGTACTTCCATTGCGTACTCTGCTTTTTGGCATCAGGATCGAAATGATTGATCCAAGTCTCATTTCGGGTCACAACTTGACACATAAATTCCTCAGGGTCATCTTCATAGATAGACAGGAGATACTTAAGATATCAAGCCTGCTCTTCTTCTGATATTTGGTCACCATTCTGGGGTACCATCTAGCTGAGACCTTAGACATTCCTAAGATATAGACTGAACTGACCCAATCGTATTCCTATTTGTCTAGCTAAATCACGCAGGCTTCTTCTGTCGCACATGATCAGATTGTGCACAAGCTCAACGTTTTCGTCTGTAGTAGCCTCTTTAGGGCGCCCAGAGCGTTCATAATCCTCCACGTTCTCCCCCTCTCTTAAATTCAGCAGCCCATTTCTTTACCATGCTGTAAGATGGAGACTCAAGGGTTTTAATGAAGTCTTCATGAATTTCATTCAAGGATATGCCCTTCTTACAGAAGTACATTAAGACAGCTCGAACTTCAACTTTTTCCATTTTCTCAGTTTAACACACCATTCCCGTTTGCAGCGAATTGTAAAAATAAAAACATTGAAAGAAAAGGATCTAAACAGTGAGCGGAGTAAATTTAACAATGTTTTAGAATTTTAAGTGTTTTAATACCGCATTCGACCTAATTACCGCACTGTGTGCTTAGGTTTTTCAAAATGACTGGGAAAACTTGTGGTAAAATATATCCACCTATACTAAGGGTACACTTAAAAAAGACCAGCGAGGGACTTATCTAATCAATTTTTGTCTTCTGATTTTCTTGATGAAAACATGTTGTAGGTACCCATTTAAATTGCATCGACAAGATCAAATGGGTACCTACAACATATGCCTTTATAAAGAACAGAAGTAGACAAAAAATCTGAAGACTACGGAATTGCATGACTATGCGCTCATAGGTGCATGTGCGGTAATTAGGTCGAATACGGTAGTTGAAGACTGAGAAACTGTCTCATCACCATTTTTTTTTTTTTTAGCCAGCCTCGGTGGCTCAGTTGGATGCGCCGTCCGACTGGAGACCAGGAGGTCGCGGGTTCAACCCCTGCCGAGGTCGGCAACATTCTTTCGTGGAGATTGATCATGAAATATTTTCTACGGTCATTCTCTCCCTTCCGCTGATTCAAGAAGGGCAGTTGTCAGTTTCTGGCGAAAGAATGTGCACAATACTGGTTAACCGCTTAGAGGACTAAGCCTGCCCAGTAAACGTGTGGTTAGGTAAACTGACCGCGCTCGACATGACCCCATTGGGTTCACTGGGCCATAAAACCTCAACACAAACAAACATCACCATTTTCGGGTCAGTTACACGTCAGTGGCTGTTATAACCTACAGGATTGCTTGTCACGGGATATTTTTTTTATACCATTAGAGCGACAAATTATGTGCGCAAAATGCTTATTCATTAGCTTTCGTGCTTTATTTATAGGCTTCGGGTTACGCCTCGGGATTTCTTAATAAAAGACCATTTTCAGACGCCAATTCCGGCTCACGTCGCCAATATCGGGTCTTTTGATAAAGAGAGACGCTGGAGCATGCAGGCTTGATAGAAATGGACCCGGTGTCTTACAATTGACATGAAATAATACCTCGTCATTTTTCTGACAAAAAGTATTATCACATACTCATTCAAGTTAAAATGTAGAGTAAATCAGACACAATTACATATTACTGAACTGACAAAAGAAGAGTGCGTCTGTATTTGAATTGAAACCAACTATACAGTTTGTTTAGTACTGTAATCAACAAAACATGTGATTACTGAGATTATCAATAAGAAAAATAAGTCGACACTACAATGTTTACATTTCCACTCGCTCTTTAGAAGCACAATACACACATGTACCTGCATAAACTTCGTCTGTCAAGACTGAAAATGACTAATCCTAATCAAATACGTGAAATGTTATTGTTTGTGTGTTCTAAGATGGCTGATGAGACCAATCTTAGCTCCATTACGAAAACACGCCTATGCAAATATATGGAAAATTACACCTCCAAAAACTGAAAATATTCAGATAAAAAACTCTATTTTTCATATTTCTGCTCAAAACATAGATTGTGGGTACTCGTTAGATCCGCCTCGACGAGGCGGTTCTAATGAGTACCCACAATCTATGTTTTTGAGCACAAATAAGAAAAATAATGTACACCCCGGTGAACCCCAGTTTTACTATATAAAAGTGGGGTTTAAGGGGGTCAGTATTATATAGGCATGTTTTCGTGATGTAAACTGAGGAAGAAAGCTCTGTTGGTGATGCCTTAGCTCTGGCTTTCCGCTGCGCACGTTTCTGCTCGGTTTCGCTGATTCATGTTGCTTCCTATTCACCAGCACCCCTTCTTATGAGGCTTCGCCACTTTGCTCGATCCTATGCAATCTGTTCCCACGACTCTGTTGCGGATAGCGTCTGCTCAGGTGCGATGTCGCTAAAAAAAAAAAAAAATAAATAAATTCGTTATTTTGTTGCATTTATGACAATTTGGTGGAAGTATTAGTACCACTTTGATTTCCAATCTCCTCAAAATATGCCTAACGGCAATATTTTGGTTCTTTTTTGGGGGTATTTGTAAGGTCAAAATTGCAGACTTCGAATATTTAGGGAGGCTATGAGGATGTCCTTGTATCGCTTCTTTTGACCACCATGGGAACGTTTTCCCACATGTAGTTCTCCATAGACAATTTTCTTTGGCACTCCATCAGACATTCTGGTAAAATGGGCTGTCCATCTGAACTGTGCCAATTTCAGAAGTATGTACACTCTGCATCTTCTGTGTCTGGAATCCTGTCTTGCCACTTGAACTTTAGAAGTTTTCTAAGGCAGCTTGTACGGAAGTGGTTCAGTCTTTTGGCATGCTGTTGGTAAACTGTCCAAGTTTTGCATGCGTATAATAGTGTTGGCAGCACCACGGATCTGTAGACTTTCAGCTGTGTGTCAAGTCTGATTCCACTTCGATCCCAAATACTTCCAAGTACGGTCAACCAAATGCTGCACTAGCTTTGGCAATCCTGGCATTGACTTCATCATCAATGTGCACAACTCTAGTCAATGTGCTTCCAAGATAGGTGAACTTGTCTACTACTTGCAATCCTTGACCTTTCACTATGACGGTAGGCTCCTTGTAAGGCTATCCAGGTGCTGGCTGATATACCACCTCGGTCTTTTTGATGCTGATTGTGAGATCACAGCTGTCACATGAATCAGATACTTGATCCACACCTTTTTGCATCTTCTCTTCAGCTGGAGCACCTTTTGCCATGTCATCAGCAAAGAGGAACTCATCTTGCACCTATGTCTACACCTAGGATTTAGCTTGCAACCTTCTTTTGTTAAAAGGCTTCCCATCAAAGCATTACATTCCATTCTGGAAAGCATCTGTGAGCATGGCAGAAAACATCATGCTGAAGAGTGTTAAAGCTAGTACACAGCCTTGCTGAACTGCATTTGTCACAAGGAATAGATCAGAAAACTCGCCATCATTTTGGACCCTTGCAAGCATACCATCGTAGAACTGCCACAACATCGCTATAAATTTGGCAGGACAGCCAAACTTTGCCATACTTTTCCAAAGTCCCTCACGACCGACTGTGTCAAACGCTTTGGTAAGGTCGACAAAAGTCATGTAGAGGTCCACATTCTGTTCCTAACAGTTCTCTTGAAGCTGTCTTGCTGTGAAAATCATGTCACTTCCTAAAGCCAAACTGCCTTTCTGGTAGCAGCCTTTACTGTTGAAGATGGTCATTCAAGCGGTTCAGTGGGACTCTTGCAAGGATCTTCCCAGCAATTGATAATAAAGAGATACCCCGATGATTGTCACAGACTTGAGGATTCTCTTTCCATTTGAATAGGTGGATAATTAATGCATCCTTGAATTCTTGAAGGATGGCTTCTTTTCTCCACATAATGTGAAATAACTGTCAGTTTCTCTGAAACTGGAGGACCTCCTGCTTTGTAGATCTCTGCAGGTATTGCATCAGATCCTGAAGCCTTGCCAGACGACAGGAGTTTTATTGTTTTCACTGTTTCAGAGACGGTTCGGAACTCTTTAAGCAGCAGATTACATTCCCCCTGTGGTAGTCTGTTATAGCTTCATCACTGATAGATGATGGCCGATTAAGGACACCATCTGAACAGTGTTCTGCCCATCTTTTGAAGATAACTTCTTTGTCAGTCAGAAGACTAGTTCCATCTGCACTCAGGAGTGGGGTAGTTCCTGAGCTCTGAGGACCATATACAGTCTTAAATGCATCAAAGAACTTCCTCATATTCTTTCTGTCTGCAAAGGACTAGATTTCATCAGCCATTTTGCTTAGCCTGGGGTCTTGCATGTCTCTGAGCCTAATCTGGACTGTCTTACGTATGTTTGAATAGGCAGTCTTTGCTATCATTGAGGTATGCGTTGTGTTTTTGGTGTTTCTCTTGAAGGAGTCCCTGAATTTCTTCACCATTCTCATCAGAGCGAGATACTGGTCCTAGGGAACCCATTGCTGAAGAGTGACCGGTGTATCTGAAAACTGTCCACTTCTCATCTAGTTCCTCTGAATTTGGCATCTTAACCCTAGTCCTGCTGAACCCGGATATACCCCGACTTTGCAAACAGTGTAGATCCAGATCAGTTGGCTGAAGAAGCCAACTGATCTGGATCTGCACTGTTTGCCATTAAGTATGTGAATTTATATCAACAATCCGGATCAAGTAATCTGATTAGCTGAAAATTAAAATTGGGAGGGGCATCTTAATTTATTCAGCAGGACAAGGGTTAATTAGCAACACACAGTCACATTAGCAATAACATAGGGTAAAGAGTCATCAACTGTACAACAGCTGAAAAAAAAAACACAGATGAGCACCAATTCATAAATACACAAATGTGCTACAGTAAAACCTGTGTAAGACAGCCACCTTTGAAATTGAACTTAGTGGTTGATGTGGAAAGGTGGTTGTCTTATAAAGGTACATGTCATGTAATTTTGCTAGCAAAATTACATGACATGTACCTTAATAAGACAGACAACTTTTTCCACATCAACCACTATTTAAAGTCAGTCTAGAAGGTGGCTCTCTTACACAGGTTTGACTGTATTAAACTTCAGTGTACTGACTGCTGATGTGTCTAAAAACTGCTGAATGAGCCATGTTCTGTGGTACTGATCTGGGTCTGCACTGTTTGCTCAGGCCTGTCTTACCATAATTACTATAAAGACAAAACTCTTTCCTATATTCTGCAGCAGCTTGTTTGGGTCTATACCGTTTGCTTAGGCCTGTCTGAATACTTCAGGTAAATATGCTTGATTTAACACAATCTGTTGGGATGACTATGTTGGCACTTTAATGAATGACAAAGTTTAAATTCTAAGTTTTGACCCTTGTCATGCTGAATAAATCACAATGCCGTGCCCACTTCTAATTATCAGCCAATTGGATTACTTGATCCATGTTGTTAATACAAATTCACATACTGAATGACAAACATTGTAGCTCCAGATCAGTTGGCTTCTGCAGCTTTCTCAGAAGCTAACTGATCTGGATCTACACTGTTTACTAAGGCTTGGCATATCTGGGACCAGCAGGACCAAGGTTAAAACTTCCGACATTACGCACCCCTGCCCTGATCTGATGAATGTTGAGTTAGAATTTCTTCATCCATTATAAGCTGTCTAACATGCAATTCAGGTAATAATGCTTTATAAAAAGCAATTTTATGCTGTCTGAGTAGGTCCTTAAAGCCTACTGGTGTAAATAATACAAACAACTCAGTATTTTATACTTTATTACATATTTCACTGGTATCTTTCTTCTTGAAAGAAAAAAAAAAACTAAATAAAAGTATAAAAAACTACAAGCAGTTGTGACAGAATGCCAAAAACTCTTGATAAATGGAGTAGTCACAAGACAAGTTTGTGCTATTTTGTTACACTGTATTTACCTTAAATATTGAGACAACTATTACCATACTTCTAACTTTTCAACAAATTCATTCGACTATCTGTTAATGTATCTAATATAGCTGGATGAGTGGCAAACAAAGTAGGTCCTGACCAGACACAGTGTTCTGCAATGTCTGATCTGGGTCTACTTTGTGCAGGTATGTCTTTCCCAATACTTAGGATAAATATCATATCTTTGGAATCAAGCATGTCACTAATACAACTGGAGAGCTGCCTCAATGAGGCAATTTAAATGAGTACCCACAACATAAAAAATTATGTTTTAATGTAAAGTAACAGAATTTACCTTAACCCTAATCCTGCTGAACCCTGATATGCCATGCCTTTGCAAACAGTGTAGATCCAGATCAGTTGGCTTCAGAGAGAAGCCAACTGATCAGGATCTGTACTGCTTGGCATATTGTATGTGAAGTTGTATCAACAATCTGGATCAAGTAATCTGATTGGCTGAAAATTAGAAATAGGTGTGGCATATCAATTTATTCAGCAATTCGAGGGTAAACATTTATTACCATAATGCATGTTAGAACAGTAGCGGATAACATTCTTTTTTGTGTGTTTTAGAGAAAGTTTGGATTGACATTTCATGCCAACTGTCTCCAAGGCTGAGAATTCACACGAAATATGGAACTGTTTTTTCTTTCAAAAAATAGAAACAAATCTCAGTATGTAATCTGCTACATTTTATAATGGTGCTTTAAGCTTATTTGAAGTATGCTGACTGAGTGCCTTATCCTAACCATGATTCAAAGCTTGACATGACAAGACTCAGTCTGCATGTCCAAATCCTCTCCTCAGATTCTTCAGTCTTGACATACATCATATTCTTACTTGATGTGGCCTAATCATTTGGGCGGTACCACGTGAAAATGTGTCTTCAGGCATACGCGGACAGTGAGGGCCCAGATCTATCTGCGCATCTGCGCAGACTGATCAAGGCCATCACTTTACGCTAACAGAATCATTGAATACTACAGAATGTATGGCCCAGATGATACTTTGCCCATGTGCAGGATGCTCTGAATCTGGGCATTCTGCGCATGTTCGAAAGCACTTTTTCACTTGACACGACCCATCTATTGTCTACTGGTTTCTCCTATAGCAGGTTAACTCTTGAAAGTGCCAGTAGCAACAGCAGTAGAAGTCTCAAATTTCTATTATTATTTTTTATTTTTATTTTTCAATTCAGATGGGGTTTTAATGTTTAAAAGTTAAAATGATCTAATAATGCGACTATTACTAACAGAGGAAGCACTGCCTTCTATTTTAAAATATAAAATCTAATTTTAGCCATATAAATATTAGCCAACATTTTAGAATTATTGTTTCTCATTCTGTTTTAACCCTTTTACTGCCAAGAAAACCTGCATCTGCTTATGTCATCTGCTGAATATTGTTGCAAACTTTTCAAACCTATTTTTGCATATGGGCAAACAGCGAGGACCCTGATCAGACTGCTCCTAGAGGAGCAGTCTGATCTGGATCCACACTGTTTGCAAAAATGACTTTTAAAATCACAAGCAGACGACAACTGTTGTGATTGGCAGTTTAAGGGTTAAAATGGGACACTGCAGTCTGATTCAGTCTTATTTAAACAAACTATAGGTGATGTTGCTACATTTAAAAAATTAAAAATAACTGTTTCTACAATGGTTTCTGTATTATTATACTAATTAATTTATTGAAGTATCTGAATAATGTCACTGTCCACTTATGATGTAATCAACAGCAAGTTACTTGAAAATAACAAAATGGCAGCCAGTAAGACAACAATGTTAATAATGCTACCAAAATGTTGTTTTGTTATTTTCTGACTCTTGAAGAAATAAAGATATATTAAAAAAATGTTTTCTATTGTTTATAAATGGTAGCTGGATAAGTGGCAAACAGTGTAGACACTGATCAGATACTGCATTCTGTGGCATAAAACCCTGAGGTTATAAAACATTTTTCATGTTCAACTCAGCTGAGCAGTTGGCATTTTCATATTTATCAGCAGAGAAAGTTTCATGCTCTGCTATGTTTAGCAAGAAAGAATTTATAATTGTTAGTAATTTCAGATTTATTAGCTGGTCAAGTTTCATGCTCAGCTGAGTTGAGCACGAAAAAAGTTTTATAACCTCAGGGCCTGATCCAAGTTTACACTGTATGCCTAGGCCTACATAGGGTTATTGTGGTAAGTAAAACAGAAATGTGTGAACAAATGACAACAGATATGGAAAATGGATATTTTTGGTCGATGATGGACAAAATATGAAATAAAATGAATCTCAATGGAAATAAAAGCACCGCAAGCATAATACCCCACCATAGCAATTATTTGTTTATGTATTAAAGTTATCGTTGCGAAAATGTCTGGAATGAAAATGACGGAGGAACAGATAATAATCCTAAAGCAGATCTTGATAATATCAATGGACAGATAACAATCCTAAAGCAGATCTTGATAATATCAATGTATATAGCAAGTTTGGTTAAAATGCCTTGTTATTTACTCAAGTTATCATCCAGAAATGAAAATATGGGTGTGTCTCGGGCAGATAACTCCGTAAAAATTTGACAAAATTTGCCCATAAGCAATTCCAAACCTGATCCCCTTACTGTCAATACATATAGCAAGTTTGGTTAAAATCCCTTGTTATTTACTAAAGTTATCATCCGGAAACGAGAATATGGGCGTGTCTCGGGCAGATAATTCCGTAAAAATTTGACTAAATTTGCCTATTAGCAAACCCAAACCAGATCTCCTTAATGTCAATGCATATAGCAAGTTTGATGAAAATCCCTTGTTATTTACTCAAGTTAGAGTCCGAAAACGAAAATATGGGCGTGTCTCGGGTAGATAACTCTGTAAAAATTTGACGAAATTTGCCCATTAGCAATCCGAAACCAGATCTCCTTAATGTCAATGCATATAGCAAGTTTGTTGAAAATCCCTTGTTATTTACTCAAGTTATAGTCCGGAAACGAAAATATGGGCGTGTCTCGGGCAGAAAACTCCGTCAAAAATTGATGAAATGTGCCCATTAGCAATCCCAAACCAGATCTTCACAATATCAATGCACATACCAAGTTTGGTGAAAATCCATTGATGTTTACTCAAGTAATCATCCGGAAACGAAAATATGGGCATGTCTCGGGCCGATAACTCCATCAAAAATTGACGAAATTTGCCCATTAGTAATCCCAAACCAGATCTCCACAATATCAATGCACATACCAAGTTTGGTGAAAGTCCATTGATGTTTATTCAAGTTATCATCCAGAAAAGAAAAACGGACGGACGGATGGACAGACGGACGAGGGATGGACGGACGGACGGCGGGGTATAAAAATGAATTTTGAACAATGCATATAGGATTGTGGGAACAGAAGCCCATAGTGACTTTTCATAATTCTATGACCACACTATAAAATAGAAGATTAGTTTCATGATTCTGTGGCCCAGCTATCTCCGTCTCTGTAGGGCCTTCGTAATCGCGGGAGAAATACTAAATCACTATGCAGCCTGTCTGACAGCAAAGTTCTGCATTTCATTTTTTGTTAATGGGACTGGATACACTTGGTGGATTTTCCAATTTTTGTTTACAAGGGAGACAATTTTGTGACTTCCTGTTTGTTTTTTTACATACAATATCCCTTCTGAAAGAGGCCTACTCTAGAAGGAAAGAATTTGCTCCAGACAGAACAAATTCTTTCCTTTTAGAGCAGACCCCTTTCTGAAGGGAAGCAAAAATTTTTTTTTACAGAATTGCCTCCCCTGAAAATGTATTAATTCCCCTTAACAGTTATTTCACAGCTCCAGATAAGCACTTTTTTTTTCAACTTAAACTTCTAGTATTCTTTTATTTCTCCACGAAACAAATGTTATGGATACCCAGTAGTAGCACCTTACTGAGGCACTTCTAATAAGTACCTACAACATACAGTGAACCTTCGTTACAAAGACAGCATTTGTTCCCAAAGACGCTGCCATTAAAGTGCATTTGCTGTTGTACAGAATACTTCAGGAGCAGATTGATAACTAAGAAAGGTCTTGTTTTGTTCTTATTTCCTCAAAGAACATATGTTTTAGATATTTGTTAGAATTACCTCAGATACAATTCTAACAATTATCCAAAACATATGTTTCTTTAAAGCATTAAATAAAATATTCTTGCATGATTTGTGACTAAATGTTACCTCTTAAGCCAAGCTTTCATGACAGTCAAATTGTCATTATAACGAAATATCCAGAGTCGGTATAAAGAGGGTTGTCTGTAATTTAATACCCGGTATGTTTTCATGGTGCAATTTTTTGTGGCCATCACTGCTTGCCTTGCCATGCAAAAAACATGTCTTTGGGGATTTGCAGGCAGCATATCAGTGCAGTCTGACCATGGCCTCCATAGTCCATTTATAAAATAGTCAAATATCACAATAATATGAACTGATAGCAAAGATCCTAATCTATGCCTTTGCTGCTTGTTAAGCCCTGAACACACATTTTTGCTTGCAGTCAGAGCTAGTACAGTGAAACCTGTGTAAGAGGGCCACCTCTGAGAAAGACTTTTAACAGTGAGGGTTATGTGGAAAAGTGGTTGTCTTTTAAAGGTACATGTCATGTAATTTTGCTAGCAAAATTACATGACATGTACCTTTATAAGACAACTACCTTTCTTCATCAGTTACTAAAGTCACTCAAAGGTGGCTGTCTTACACAGGTTTCACTGTATACCCATTAGAAGCACCTCAATGAGGCACCTCTAATGAATACCCACAACATGATTTTATCTTAATACTCCACTTTACTCTTTGCATGCTGAGTAATTTTGCATGTTTTTTTTTGTCTGTGGATTTTTTTTTTAAAATTTAACTTTTTCAAAAAATCTTTCAGGAATACCATCAGAGTGTCAGACAGTTTGGATCCAGATCACGCCAAAGGTTATCAGCAGATGACAAAAGTCGCCACTAGTGGGGAAAGAGTTAACTAGAGCTGCCTACTATGTCTCATATGCTTCTGTCCACTAAAAACAAAAATCATCCTCTATTAAGCCATACACCTGGAGACTTGATTCACAAGATACATCTTGTCATCACTTGAGAGCTGTTTCACTACATGTATTTAAGGTGAAGTGATACACCATCCATCTTGCAAAGGGAAATAATCTTTACAGACAGAATATTGTCTACCTGAGTCGATATTTTATCCTTTTAAAATTGAATTTTCGTGATATCCATTTACCGGTAATTAATGGATTTATGAGAAATATTCCCCTGGTGAAAGATTTTAGGAGAATGACCGCCAAAATCTCAAATAGGTTTCTAACTTCTGCTTTATCTGAGTAAAGTGGTAATCTGATGCAAATTTCATTGAATTTCAGTTTGCCTGAAAATATTAGATTTCATAAGTCCCACCTTGACAGACTGTAGTGCGTGTTTGTTGTCTGCTCAATAAATGGTAATAGTTAAACTATAAAAGTCATTCAAAATATTTCAAGTATACATGTATTCTGCTCGAGGAAAATTAAGAAATAGATCAGCTCTAGCAAAGATTTGTTGAGTAATAATTCACTGTTTGGAGGTCAGTTGTAAAGTAGATCAAATCACAAGCGCAAAGCATGAGTGATTTATCAACTTACAAATGACCTCCAAATATTAAATTATTACTCAACAATTTCACGCACTAGAGCCAATCTAATATTCGATTCTAACACATTAAAATTTGAATAAAACTCATTTGTTTCCTTCAGATTCTCCCTAGTAGACACCATTTTTGAAAAGACACATGCCAACTCATTTGACTATCGCTTGTAATTGTTTGATTTTGCAACATATATGATGTGTGAAAAACTATGTTATACCGTCTAATGTCAAGGATACAACAGGTGACGTCAGAATTCTAATTTGACAAGATGTCATAAAATGGCTGTTCTTAATGTCATGCTATTCAGCCCAGTAAATTGTAGCACAATAAAATATTTCTTACCACTGAATATATGTCCAAGGTGTGTTAGAATGAAGTATAAACAATGCTTGACATGTAATTATCTGTTTGTTTGTTGAACTTAACATGATCCAGTCTGCACTATTGGAGGAGTTTGGATCGTGATTAGTTGTTTATTCTAAAGCTTTATTCACAAGCAGCAAACTGAAATACATGTGCAAGAAACATGCTCTTGTAACAAGCATCCTTGAAATGATAGTATTCTTCTATATGAATTGTAGTAGGTTGTTCATATACTTGCATCTGACTGGCATGACTGACAGAACCATACTCACTTTATGCTCAAAAAATGATATTTTGGAAATCACCATCTTATCACAGCAAAAACTACAGAAATAAGAAAATCCATTCTAGAGGGAGAAGTCGGCGGTCATTTTCCTGTATAACTTTTATCATGGACAAACATTTCAAAAATCCATAATTAAAAATGAATTGCAAAAATTCAATTTTAAAAAGATAAAACATCCACTTAAGTATCTGAAACCCTTAAAATAGAAGGGATACCATGTGAGGAAACTCTTTATTTTAAGAGTACACTGCAATTAGAAGGGAGGTAAATATTTCCATGTCAGAGTCATTTCCCTTTTAGGTGTATGCCCCCCCCTTACATCTAATACTTAAACATGTTAAAATATAAAACTCATCTCTACTTCAGAAAGGATTCAGATGCCATTAACAACATTCTTAATGATTTTGTCATCTTGTCGTTAGGATGAGCTTGAACATAAAGTTTTAATTTTTGAATTAGTCCATACAGCACTCCTTTAATATGTTCCTGAGTGACCGAGTCATTCTGGTCAAGATTCATCACAGCCTCTTCCAAATACCTGAAATAAATAGATTACATCTTTCAGCTATCTTTTAACCCTTGCCATGCTGAATAAATTAAGATGCCATGCCCACTTCCAACTGTCAGCCCATCAGATTACTTGATCTACGTTGTTGATACAAATTCTAATTCTGAATGACAAACAGTGCAGACAAACAGTGCAGAAGACAACTGATCTGGATCTACATGGTTTGCAATGGCAGGGCATATCTGGATTCAGTAGGACCTGCCAGCCGCAGTGGCTCAGTCGGATGCACGTCCAACTGTTGATCATCAATCCCCGCCAGGTCCTGCAATATTCTTTCGTAGAGATTGATTAGGATATAATTTCTACTATCATTCTCTGCCTTCCCGTGATTCAAGAAGGGCAGTTGTTAGTTTCTGGTGAAAGAATGAGCACAAATTTTGGTTAACTGCCCAGAGGATTAAGCCTGCCCAGGAAAAATGTGGTTAGGTAAACTGACCAGCTCTACATGGCCCTAATGGGTTGACTGGGCCGTAAACCATCAACTCAATCAAGCAGCAGGACCTGGGTTAATATATACACAATTATTATACTGTAACTGATATGATGCTCTGTACCATGTCAAGTGGATGTTCCCAGACTACAAAAGATGTATGCTTGTGCTGAGTGTGATCATGAGATAAGGGAATGTCCCCAAGATGTGATACAAAGATCAAAGCATATTACTGTACTAATAACATGTTTATATAATTTACCTTGAAAACTAACTCTTAGTGCCATTCACAAAAAGAACAGACATTTGTTTAAATTTTCAATGAAAACAAGGTTTGACATTTCATGTGAATTGCCTGCTACATGTATGTATTTGATGCACATGTAATGTCAAGCCTTATTTTCTAAGAAAAAAAATAATAGTAATAAAAAATGTTATGCGCTACATTTTGAATGCTGCTTCAATGACTGCTTGGGGCAGCTAAGATATCAATGTCTGCTCAGGGCAGCTGAAGATACAGGAACCTTACATTCATGTCATGTCAATATCATGATGTCATATTAAACAAGCCTCATTTGCGAGAGTCTCATAAGGAGCTAGAAAACACTGACACATCAACAGGACATCAAATAAATCTGTCTGTATTTTTGGACAGGTAAGGCACTTTTAAATGTCATTTACTGCAGTTACGATTGGGGCTTTAAAGGTTATGCAATACTTACTTATGTTTCAATACTGTATTATTGTCAAGATCTGCTGAGAGTTGTTGTATCAATGACAACAGGACTGGCTGGTGTAGTGGACAAGGAGTTTGGTTAAACACTTGCGACGGATTTACAGTTTCACACAACATCATCACAATCTCCAGGTTAGATGCTGATAATGCCTATAAACAGAAGACAAAAACAGTGGATATATAAGAAATGTTCATCAAAAATACTACTCCCCCTCAAAAAATGTTTCATGCTTGTATTAACCCTTACCGAATCACACAAAATTGTAACAGACAATAGTCTAGATTTTATTTTCCTTTTATTTTTATTTTTCTTTTTTTCTTTTCTAGAGAAGAAATCTGATGTTTCATGTAAGTTGCTTTGGTTTAAACATTTAAATCTTTTTTTTCAATAAGATATACAATAATGACATTTACAGTGTAACAAACTTCTTACAATAAACTACAGAGGATCTGAATGAAAGCATCTTGCTTGTAGAGTTAATTTCCTCTAAATAATAATAGCATTTAAAAAATCTGAAGGGGAATTCATTAGAAATATAGAAACAAAAGTCAGATGGTAACAGGTTGGGTTTGGCAGAATCTGTTCAGGACGCATAATGGAAGTGCAATTTAACTCACCTGCTGAAAAGCAGCATTTAACTGCCCCTGTCGTAGTAAATTGAGAACATGCTGTTTCTCTACAACAGGATCAGGTGTGACAGAAATGGCCGGAGTTACAGCCCCTGTTCTCATGGCACTGAGTACACTATCACTGATTTTGACACCTTGTTCCTTTACCGCTGTTGAGACCTCTTCTTTCACAGCTTCTCGGACAAACTGTAATACCTTATCCTGCATTCTGGAAAGCATATTTAAGGGGAATAATTACACTATAAAGGGAAGCAACTGTCAAAAATGTTTTTCTCCCTTCTAAAAATGAGTACTTTAAAAGGAAAGAATTTGCTCCCTATGGGAGTAAATTCTGTCCTTTTAGAATAGACCAATTTTCAGAAAAGGGTTTCTGTGCTGGATATAAAATGGGAAGTTACAAAAATTGTCTCCACCGTAAAAAATGACGGAAATCCGCCAAGGGTATCCAGCCCCATAAAAATTACGAATGAGGCCCATCTAAAACTAATGCAGTAAGCAAACAATGAAGACCCAGATCTGTTGTCTGAACCATGCAGTCACTGTCCACATATGGCATTAGGACCCTTTTTACAATTTCAACAGCTACCCATTCTACTTTCTATTTTACTAGTTGTGATTAAGAGTGGCACCGGGACCCAGGGTGAAGTTAGTTGGCTGTAAAAGTGCTTTAAACCCCTCTGATGGTTTATTCTACTGACCATTTTAAGGTGGTAGTCCTGGTGTTAGTTTTACTCTTTGTTGCTTTGTGGTTTATTCTATGAGGCAATTTGTTTTAAGTTTTGCCTTGTGTTATTTTGTTCTTGTGTTTTTCAGTCCTTTTAGCATTGCGATTACCTCGCTTGGGGAAGAGAGAGCTAATCATAGTGCTTTTCGTACATTTGTTTGATTTGCGCTTGTTTGGTTTTGTCTGTTTCCTCTTTCTCTTGGTGTCTGAGAAAGGCTGCGGCTTGTGATTGTGGCACTCCCTTGACTTTTCTCTTACCTTTTTTGTACATTATTCTATGATATCTGCATGTATTGCTGCATAAAAATGGAACTGTTCTGAAACATTTCATGACACTAGTACTAGTATTTTAAAATAATAAATGCATAGCTCCAGATAACAGGAAGTAGCCACATCATATTTTTCTTATTTTTCCATGAAAACACATCTTATCAGTATCTTTAGAAGTGCCTCATTTTCGTGTAGAAATAAGAATATATCAGGGCCCAGTTGTTCAAAACTAACGATGTCGTTAGTTAAAGTATCATTAAAACTTTGATCATTAAATATGGCATATACCATTATATTTTTGCTGAAAAAAGCTACTCACATTTTTTCAGCAAAAATACCAGTGAATTAGATATTGTACACTAGAACAGTTAACATTCTAATCACTAATGAGCTTGTTAAGCTTTGAACAACTAGGCCCAGTACTTTTTGAAACAAATCACCTTATCTGGAGTTGTGCAAATGCATTCCAAAATAATACTAAAGTCTGCTTTTAAATAATATATTGATTTAAATATTTGTTACTGAAGTAATAAATTCTGAGAAAAAAAAAATTCCTTTGAAAGTAAAGAACACAATTACAAAATTGAAAATGCAGACTCAGGTTTTATTAACCCTAGTCCTGCTGAACCCCCAGATATGCCCTGCCTTTGCAAACAGTGTAGATCCAGATCAGTTGGCTTCAGAAGAAGCCGACTGATCTGAATCTGCACTGTTTGTCATTACAAATGTAATTTTTGTAAAAACAACCTGGATCATGCAATCTGATTGGCTGACAATTAGAAGTGGGCATGGCAATTTATTTAGCATGACAAGGGTTATGTCTGCTAATGAACAGTAATGTAACCTGTAACACAGCTCATGCCTCCAAGCTTGAAGATACTCTATTTTCAAGTTATTCAAAATGGATCCCAAAGGACCAGAAAGTATAAACTACATTATATCCATATCAACAGCTGTAATCTAATCTATAAATTAACTTTTACCACTCTATAGGCATATTCAGCAGATGACAAATTGATGGCAATTTTCTTATTTTTCCTAGAAAATAGGCTCTGACAATTCATGCAAATTGTCTCCTAAGGAGACAATTTGCATGAAATGTCAAAGCCTATTTTATGGGAAAAATATGAAAAATATTTGAAAATGTCATCTGCTGCAATTTTTACCCTTGGATGCTAATCTTTAATAAGAAAGGGGACATCACTTTAAAAATTTCACGAATCTTTGATTACCTACCCTGACATGGCATTTTGTACTTGTGTCTGAAGTTGGGAGTTGATAGCAGCAATCACATGAGATTTCATTTGTTCTGCAGAGGTCTGGAAAGAATCTGTGAGTTTCCGTAACTCGGACACCATTGGGTCTCTGGTTTCGTTCTGTTTCTGCCGAAGAGCTTCCAAATGAGATTCAAGTTGCCTTGTGTCTAAAAAAAAGACATATGAACCCTGTTATATGAATAGACAAACTATATGCAAGCAGACTAGCTATGTTATCTGCACATATGGGCTTTATTGCCCAACTCGAAGTTTTACTACGTAATTACCCTAAGTACTGGGACAGACATGCCTGCACAAACAGTGTAGACCCAGATCAGATGTTGCTGATCAGGGTCTAAATTGTTTGCCACTCATCAAGCAGCTTTTATACACATAAATAGATAGCAAATTGGACTAGTTCAAATGTTAGGACTAGTGTGGTAAGTGGGTAAGGTGTCCCGATTCTTAAAATAAATATGGTAATACTGTAAAATATACCTACAAAAAACAATTTATGTGAAGACGATGCAAGTTTCCTTTGCCTTCAATTTTTGTATATAAACCCTTAAAGCACCAGTCACAACAGTAGCACATGACATTCTTAAATAGTCAAACTTCAACGGCTTGAACATCTTTGGTACCATGCAAATTTCTTGGAGATACGGATAATTCGAGCCATTGAGGGTTAATGTATCATGATGCCAGGTTAGGAAGCAAAGATCTATTTACGATCTATTAGACAAAAAATGGTATGTTGAGTGTACTCATTAGAACTGCCTTGATGAGGCAATTCTAATGAGTACACTCAACATACATTTAGATAAAATCAGAAAATTTCCCTAAAATATCCATCCATAAATATTTGCATTCAAGAGAATTTCCTAGGGACTCAAAAAGAGTTTGAATTAGCCATGGTAAATGAGCCATCCATGTTCCGAGCTATTGAGGTTTGACTGTATGTTACTTTTTGATATATATTTTTTTCTTTTTTTTTCTTTTTCCAAGAAAATACTGTGTTTATTCTTTTATATTTCAGACAATATAGGCCTGAGCAAACAGATTAGACCTAAACCTGATGCCAAGGAATGCGGCATTCGATCAGGATCTATATTTTTGTCACTCATCCAGCTGTTCAGATTTTTCACATTTTATTGCAAGTATAGTATAGAGGTAAGGTGCCCAAATGCTTAGGTATATATGGTACTGCTCGATATTTCAAGCAAATTTTCTGCTTGGCAGGTGATTATGTCATGCCTTTTCTTTGGAAAAATAAAACAACAAACTTAGTTCAGAATGTCTGCTACAATTTAGCACTTTATGGTTTAAAGATCTACGACCAACTTGTGTGGCGGGCATCTGTGAATAAGCAAATGCAGGCCAAACAGTTAATATGTATTTCATTTCTCTAAATCTACGTGTGCACAGCTCCAGAATAGAGGATTATCCAGATTAACCTTTGCCATGCTGAATAAATTAAGATACCATGCCCACTTCTAATTTTCAGCCAATCAGATTACTACACACAGGTTGTTGATACAAATTCACATATTTAACTAGTAACAATGTTTTCAGAGAAAACAGATGTATCCCCCACGGTGAATTTTCAGTTTCTCTACTGCTGAGACCTTGAAAATTAGGTCAAGATCACCAAAATCTAATCTCGAAGTATTTCAGAGAGATCCTTGAACTTCTAGATAACGAGAGTGGACTGTACTTTTGGTAAAAAAAAAAAGTCTTTTCTAGAGCTATGAATTCTAGAAAGTGCCAGTACTAAGGAAGTCAACTGTGCATGCCCAGACTACTCACATAGTCCTGAGCATGTTGGGTAAAATTTTCAGCAGACAATATACTAAAATATTTTTCTTATTTTTCCCAGAAAACAGGCTTTGACTTTTCCTGAGACAACCTGTATGGAATGACAAATCCTGTTTTCTGGGAAAAATAAGAAAATTATCAATTTGTTGTCTGCGAAATTTGCCCGAAGAGGAGAAACAAGAAAAATATCTGACAGCAGTTTTTGGCATAAAACGGGTCTTACCTTAAACTATGCTCTGACAGTACCAAGCAAGAACAATAAGTAAACCACCATGCATTTTTTGTAGTTTCTTTTTTAACAAAAGGTCAAAATATGCATACAATCTAGAGTTATGATAAGACCAAACAGACTGATTAAGCTATGCACATGAAAAGCTCAAAATACTCACATTCTTTTGTGCCCCTCTGGAAGGCCTCCCCAACTTGCTGGCACATATTCTGAGTAGCTCTCTCAAAGGACGGTATCACAATATTTTGGAATGTCTCCCTGTATGCCACTTGGACTGGCTTTTGTATTGCATTTCCTGCTGCCAGGCCAATAGCATCTATAGTTTGCTGTAAAAAAAAAAAAAAAGACAAAAATCAATAACTTCCATAAATATCCTAAATATTCAGAGTGATTGGATTCACTTGCAAGTCTTTGCTGCCATTTTGTAAAGGAAGACAATCTTTGATGACAGGAAGTTACCTCCCTACTATCTGAAACCTTTCAGAATTTGGGGGCTATACTCTCAATTGAAATAATTTGCTCCCAGAAGAACCAATCATTTTCCCTATGAAAATAGCTCTTAATAAGAAGAGCTTCATTTTTTTCCTTCATATTTTCATATCATAATTATTTCCCATGGAAGTGTAGCCATTCCCCAGTACATATTACTGTACTTATATGAATTTGAAGTTGATTTGACAATATGATATACCAAGTAATGTGTCATACAAATACTAGCGAAATATAACAGTACATTTTTGTCATGGAAAAACCAGGTTAAGAGACTGGCTATGTAGCTAAAAGCAGTGGAAATCACTGAAGTATTAAGGTACTATATATTTGGTGCCAAATCTGACTGCTTGCAGCTCATTAAGAGACACTAAAGCCAAGTGTCCTATTTTCATTCTTTTAGAAAGGGACCTATCTGTTTAGAATTCATTTATCTTCACTACAAAGTACAGCTTGTGTTTAAATTCCTTGTAGTGGTAAAATACCACATTTCATGTTTGTTGTAATATATTTTTCTAGTTCTTCGAGCCTGCTTATCCCCAATTCTGTTAAATCTGAAAATAGAATTCAAATGAAAGACATGCTAATGGACAAACTTACATACTACACTGCGTCTCTGAAAGAGACTCAGTAAGCCAAGTATCCTATTTTCATCCTATGTGTTTCTTGTTCTCAACAGATACATCTTTAAGAAATTATGCAATTGTATTTTTATAGTCCAGTGTGACTTCTATAATTTCAAATTAAACATGAAATTAAATATGAAAGCTGATACATCTGTATAAAATTTATCAAGCTTACCATAGCTACAGATAAAAGGGGGTATCCACATAATATTTTTCTCATTTCTCGATGAAAACATATGTTGTGGGTACTCATTAGAAGCGCCTCGCCAAGGCGCTTCTAATGAGTAAGCGCTTCTATTGAGTACCCACAACATATGTTTTTGTTGAGAAATAAGAAAGATATCAGCATTTTTCGAATGAAAAAAGTGCCTTATCTGTTGCTATGGCTTACCCTAGATCTGACCATCTTTCCAATGTTATCTTTCAATAAGGCATCTGTTGCTGTAAGTTTCTGTGCTAGTTCCTGATGAATCTGCTCTTTCACTGGCTCCAATGCCTTTGCTGCAGCTGAAAATACATACATAACACTTGATTTAAACATATTTTTTATTCAGAACTGCCATTACATAACATACATTGCAAACAACTAAAAAAATACAGCTGAAAATACATATCACTTCCAACAATCAGGACTCCAAGTAAGATTCTAAAATATTTTGACACTACCATATTTTCCCTATTAGAGTACAGTCGATTCTCGTTATCTCTACCTCGCTTATCTCAAATAACCGCTTATCTCAAAGTGAAAATCTGGTCCCTGTTTTAACACGGAAATCTAACAACTGGTAACAAAATATTGTGGAAAAGAGGAAAAATTGCATAAATGGATACCATGGTAATAACCCAAGATCGGACCAGATTAAATTGGAGCAAGTGCCCAGAGGGTCACGAATACCCCCGGCCGGTGCCATTTCTTAATTATAAAAAATATTTTTAAGTCAATGATAATAATACAAGGTAGAAACCAATGAACCGTGAAATATAGTTCACTGACCCACATATAGTGTACAAGATCAGCCTCTGAGTGACACTGATCTATCATCCCAAGTACAACTTTTCTGGAGTAAATAGTCTTGAAGTCATGAAGCAAAATTGCTGGACCACAAAATATAGGTCACTGACCTACATATACTTGAGAGGTCAATCTGTTGTGTCACATTGATCCACTATACCAACTATGATTTAATCCATTGAATAATCTAGAAGATGTTAAGCAAAAATCACTAGACGATAAAATATAGGTCATGCTGATTTATATTTACTTTGAGGTCAAAGTTTGGGTCACACTGTGTTATTATATGTAAATATGACACTAAGGCATCAAATAGTGGAAGATATAAGACAAAATCACAGGGCTATGAAATATAGGTCACATAATCCCAAACTATGAGTCATGCATCAAGTTGTCTTCAAGATGTAAAATAAAATCACTAGACCATGAAATATAGGTCACAGTGACCTACATTTACTTTCAGGTCAACTGTCGGATCATACTGTTTCATAATCTCAAATAATGATGTTCATACATCAAATAACATTCAAGATATAAGGCCAAAATCACTGGACCATGAAACATACGTCAATGTGACCTAGATTTATTAAGAAGTCAATCAGTGTGTCACACAGAACCAATATCCCAAGAATCAGATTAATCCATGAAATAGTCTTCAAAATATAAGACAAAATCGCTGGAGCATGAAAATAAGGTCACAATGACCTTGACCTTTTTACACTGAATGACGATGTGATAAACATGTCTAATGCCCCTCCCAGGTACCCCTGTACCAAATAAGAATAGTTTCTGATAAGTGGCTGCCGAGATATACATAATCAAAAACTTCGAAGTAAAACTTGGTTATAGTAATATACTACTTTATTAAGGCATCCTAGATTTTGACCTCTAGCTCCGCCCGTGGGCATGACCCAAGGTTCCTTAGATGTAGAATGGAAGAGAACTCTCCAAGGTACTACCAGACTAAATATGAATAGTTTCTGATAAGTGGCTGCAGAGATATACATAATAAAAAAACTTCGAAGTAAGTCTTGGTTATAGCAGGTGTTAACGGAGAGAATCACGGACGGAGAGATGCACGGATGGACAGAAAGATGGAAGGACGAACAGACAAATGGACAGATGGAACTGACCAAAACTATATACCCCTTTGGTATACGAATGGTAATTGGAAGCTATAAAGATTTAGGATAATGTTATTAGCATGTTCACTGAATGCCTTTTGATGTGATTCACACAAAAAATGAACTTACCAGGTGCTACTGTGTTTTTAAATTCATTTTTAACATTCCTTTCCAAGTTGTTTACCACTGACAGAGCCAGTGTGTGTGATACAGTGTTTACTAGCTGATCTTGTTTTTGTCGCTCTCGAGAATCTGTCTGCCGCAAGAGATCTTGCATACGCTGATGTAGGTTCGTTAAGGATAATATCTTAAAAATGCATTCACACTGACACTTGTAGATGAATGTAAAATAAATTGAGGTATTCGGAGAAGTAAAAAATATGCATGGTTAAGGCAGGGACAATATGTGATCATGACCTTCTCTTTTCACCAGTATTATGCACAGTTTTGTTTTGTTGAGTTCTTGTTCAACACCATATCAACCCTTGGACTCATTTTGTGTCATCTCCCAGAGAAAGGGAGTCTGGATATGTGTTTGTAAAACACCATGCCTCCCCACCCCCACAACTAAACGCTTGTCGATACAATACAAAATGCCAAAGTTAAAAAGGAATAACTCTGACAGAAGTAATCTGAAGTTGATGAAAATTAAATCAAGGTCATCTACACAGTGATTCCAAACTGTTTTCAAAATTTCAAGAGCCTAACTCAAGTGGTTCCTTAGATATTTTACTTACAAGAAAAGCATGACATACAGATAGATAAACGAACAGACAAGCCCAAAGCAATATGCCCTCCCAACTTCTTCAAAGTAAATGACATAAAATTTAATCAGGTAACCTACTCATCATCCTCTATCAGCTGACTACATTTCAAATCTCTAGTTTCCGCGATATCTTGCTGGCAAATTTTAAAAAGCTCATATTTTCAAAGGGACAATTAACTCTATAAAAGTATGTTGTTTTTTTTTTAATTTAATAAGGTAATCTACTCATCATCACCTATCACCTAAGTGTCAAGACCCTACCTCAGATACATTTAGAGATATATTGCTGAAAAGATTTCATTCTGATTTTTGTAAAATGCCAAATTTTCAAAGGGCTATAACTCTGGAAAAATAAGGTAAATCTATTTTATTTTATTTTAACTTAATCAGGTAATCTACTCATCATCCCCTATCAGCTGACCAAATTACAAGCCACTAGCTCAAATACTTTTAAAGATATCTAACTGACAAGATTTCATACTTTTTTTTTTCGGACATGAAAAAAAGGAGAGCCAGCTATTTTTCCATGAGGAATCCATACATGAAATTTCAAAACCCTAACATATACTGTTCATAAGATCTGGCATGCATAAGATTTCATTCAGATTGTATTCAAAGGGGCATAAGTCCAAAAAGGGAGATCTCTGCCAAAAAAAAAACAAAAAAACTTGTGATTTTTCCATGAGGAATCCATATATGAAATTTCAAAACCTAGCATGCATGGTTCTTGACAAACCGACAGAGGCACAACCCGAAACCAATATGCTCCGTCAACTTCTTCAAAGTTGGGGGCATAAAAAGGGATGAAAGAGCTAGTATTGGAGAGGAGGACAAGGGAAAAAGGTGGATGACAGTGCAGATACAGAAAATACTAACAAGCCCCTTTCCCCCACCTGAGCATATGCAGCAGGATTGGCCGTCATCCTACCACCCACTGAGCAAGGATTTGGCAGGCCCTTCATGTAATAGACTTTGTGTAGCTTTTCCTGTGGGTAGGTTTGTGAGATGCTTCTAAAAAGTATCACAATGAATGTTTTCTTGGAGAAATAAGAAAATATCTGTACTTTTTGGTTGAAAAAAAAAAAATCATCTTATCTTGAGCTATAAGGAGACAGTAAATCTTTAAAGGTAATACCTATATATGGTTAAAAAATGTACTGCAAAGGATATTTTCTTTCTGGGCATGTGTAGCAAACAGTCTCTCCACCCGTGAAGTGACAATACTCTCCAGTTTTCCCAGATGTTCCTCAATGCTAGGCTGAGCCTCCTGTGACACCTGTCTCAGCTGTTCTTGTTCCATGTGACGTCGCTGTGTGTCCAGGTACTGGTTCTGTTGGTCTATCATATCCCTACGTAACTGATCCAGCTGGCTCTGCTGGACTTCCATTGCTTGCAGGATTGACCCAATCTTTGAGTTTAACTGAAATAAGAATTGGTTGAAATGATGAAATATCAATTGATCTATTTAGTCTGGAAACCACGAAAGGATAATTAGCAAACAGTGCAGACCCAGATCAGATGCCACAGAATATGACATCTGATCAAGGTGTACACTGTTTATAAATAATTGAGCATTTTTTCTTTAGGACTATCTAAATCGCACAGACTGACATAACTGTAACTGAAACTGGACTCCTTCAATATATAGTGCGGGGGAGTCTATTCAGTCTAAAATGGGTTAAAGCAAATGAAAACTAAAGCTGGTATTTATGAAACACTACACCTCTAACTTCTTGACCCTACCATTGCTTGCCCCTAATAGTTTTTGAGATCTCTTGTGTATAAGGTTAAAATGCTGAAACTTTCAAAGGACCATAACTCTGGAAAAAATTTTCAGATTTTTTTCAGAAGTTAATCAGGCCATTTACTCATAATTCCCTATCAGCCTATAAAGTTTTGAGGCAATAGCTTCATTTCTTTTTGAGATATCTTGCTTACAAGGTTAAAATGCCAAAATTTTGAAAGGGCTGTAACTCAAGGAAAAACATCTGAAATTTTTTGAGAAGTTAATCAGATCATCTACTCACCATTCCCAATCAGTCTGTCAAGTTTTAAGGCCATAGCTTAAACATTTTCTGAGATATCTTACTTACAAGTTTAAAATGCTGAAATTTTCAATGGGCCATAACTCAGGAAATAATTTTCAGAATTTTTTCAAAAGTAAATCAGGCCATCTACTCATCATCCCCTATCAGCATTATTAAGTTTTAATATAACAGCTCAAAACAAAAAGTTTTTGAGGTATCTTGCTTAAAAGATTTCATTGCAATTTTTTTCAAAGAGGCACTTGTTTGTGTTGAGGTTTTACAGCCCAGTCACCCCAATGGGGTCATTTTGAGTGCAGTCAGTTTACCTAACCACACTTTTACTATGCAGGTTTAGTCCTCTAAGTGGTTAACCAGTACTGTGCACATTCTTTTGCCAGAAACTGATAACTACCCTTCTTGAATCAGCGGAAGGGAGAATATAACCGTAGAAAATATTTCATGATCAAATCTCCACAAAAGAATGTTGCCGACCTGGCGCGGATCAAACCCGCAACCTCTTGATTACCAGTTGGACGCGCATCCTACTGAGCCACTGAGGCCGGCTTAAAAGGTAAGGGGCATAACCATGATAAGAAAAAAAAATACGGGTCAACTTTTTTCAAGAGGAATCCAGTTATGAAATTTCAGAAACCTAACGTGGATGGTCAAAAATTATGCTATGCATAAAAAAGTGTGGGACTAACAGAGGGATAAATGAATGGACAAGCCCAAAGCAATATGCCCTGCCAACTTCTTTGAACATACAAACATATAATATATTAAACAAGAAATGTGTGTTTGTAAAACACTATGCTCCACAACTGTATGATTGATCCAACTAAATGCAAAACTTAAAAAGTGGCATACATGTAAAATTAATCAGGGCCCGGTTGTTCAAAGCTAACGACGTCGTTAGTTAACGATTCGTTAAAATTTACATCAAGTGATACGCAAATACGCTGAAATTTTTTGCTGAAAAAATGTGAGTAGCTTTTGCAGTGCAAAAGCTACTCACATTTTTTCAGCAAAAAATATCAAACTATTGTGTATTGAATCCGCTAAAACAGTTAACGAAATGACCCTTAACGAGCTCATTAAGCTAACGACGCTTTGAATAACTGGGCCCTGATCTTTTGCAAGTATTAACAAGCACCAGCTCAAATACTTTCTGAGATATCTTGTACACAAGCTAAAGTGTGAGGAATGGATGAACAAGCCAAAGCAACATGCGTCATGAACTTCTCTCTATGTTAAGAGTATAATGATTACCAGCCATCTAGATGGAGATTTACTTATTTTTTCTCTGTGAAAAAAATGTGGATACTCACTTGTACTACCTCTATATGATACTCACAATAAGGTGAATGGATATATCTGGAGACTTTGCCAACATTTTTCACTGAGACATTTTTATAGACAAAAATATGTTTCCTTAATATTTAAATCCTTTCTAAAATGTGGGCTACTTTTACCCATCTGAGACTGTGAGAAAATTCTTTCTTTTAAGAGTAGCTCCCAATCAGAAAGGAAATAAATAGTTCTCTTCTAGGTGTATCCATTTCCCTTTGTGACAATTCGTTATTTTTATTTTCCCTAAAAATCAGCATCTAATATTACATAAGTATCCCTTTCTGACACTATCAGAATTTTGGCAAACATCCGAATCAATCATGATATGAAGACTTAAAACTAAAAGCCTATCCCATTACCTTCTGTAGCTCTTCCTGATCTAATATCTCGCGTATAACTTCCTTGTGAATTTCTCGTACTTCTACTGGCCGTTGTTCTCTACAAGACAATGTGAATGATAATTTACACTGAACTGTCTATGCATTGTTGGATTTTTCAAGTGTATGGTAAGTGTCCTAAAATTTTAAATGCTTCCATACCTTTGTTTTGTATGCAGTTGTTCCTTAAAATATTAAATGGAATGGCAGTCTGATGTGTGTCTGCACTTTTTGCATATGCCATTTTGTCAGAAACTTATGTGTATGAAATTTTAGCGTAATTACTGTACTGTCCAATAAGTAGGCTGACTATGGCAGCTGCAGATTCATAGTGTTGGTAATCGGCCAGAATTTCATAGTCGATCATCGATTTTGCATAACGACTGATCATCGATAATTAATCAACGTAGAAAATATATTCATTCTTAATTAGCCCTCTTCCAGGTATTTATTCATAGCTCCAGATCAACTAGACCATGAAGTGAGCATATGCTCACTAATACCCCTGGCCATGGCCATCAGTATAGCCAGAACAAAAATACAAAATTTAATAGCAAGAACAACAAAGGGAAATAACTCTGACCTGACCCCATGGCCCTTATTTTCTTTCCCACAATACAACTAGTCATACTTGTCATGTGTACAAATTATCAAGTTTCTAGGTAAAGTAGTTCCTGAGATATCTTTGACACAAAATTGACACAAAATAAATGCATATCAAAATAATGAAATGTAAAAAAGGGATATAACTCTAATAAACCTGGCCCTGAAGCCCCTGTTTTCATATCACATGTGTAGTGGATAAAGTTGTATGTGTAAAATAAATTTCATTATAATCTGAAAACCGGTATAGAAATTATTAAGAAAAATACAAAATTTAATAGCAAGAACAACGAAGGGAAATAACTCTAAGGGACCTGGCCCCATGGCCCTTATTTTCTTTCCCACAATACAACTAGTCATACTTGTCATGTGTACAAAATTTCAAGTTTCTAAGTAAAGTAGTTCCTTGAGATATCTTTGACACAAAATAAATGTTAACAGACAGACAGACTGATAGACACACAGAAAAGACAAAAACTATATACCCCCATTGCATACTTAGTATGCCGGGGGTATAATAAAACGGGTATCCAGAAAATATCAGTACTTTTGGGTTGACATATTTAATGCTATTTTATCAAATTTCTTCATTTTTATTGACCGCAAATCTAGAATGACCGAAATAGACAACTTTGAATTTCCTTTCTTTATAACTTGCCTATAAAATTAAAAAGTAAGAAAAGTATGTTTCTAATAATAGAATTTTCCGATTAGTCGACTGTAAAAAATCTTACCAATCATCAGTCTCAAGAGGCAAAAGTCTCTGATGATCAATTATAATCGATCATCAGTGGCAACACTAGCAATTCAGTAAGTGTACCTCAGATAAGGTGAATGTTCAAAATATCTTGGTCTGCAGAGCTGTTAATGAGTAGTTGACAATAATTTTCAGGGCCCAGTTGTTCAAAGCATTGTTAGCTTAAGGAGCTTGTTAGTGGTCAAAATGTTAACTATTCTAGTAAGTACACTATCTAATTCACAGGTATTTTTGCTGAGAAAAAATGTGAGTAGCTTTTGCAAATGCAAAAGCTACTCACATTGTTTCAGCAAAAATATTAATGTATATGCCATATTTAATGATCAAAGTTTTAATGATACTTTAACAAACATCGGAAGTTTTGGACAACTGGGCCCAGATAATCCTTTCCACAGAAACATGTTGTGGGTACTCATCAAAAGTGCCTCACTGGGCACAAGTTAACATGTTTTTGTGGCAACCTGGAGAAAAAAGTCATCTTGGGACACTTCTAATTAATACACATATCATATGTTTTTATGGAGAACTGGAGAAAATTATTTTCAGAATTATCATCATCTACTCCTCCCTAACAACATCCCTGTGTCTAGCTTAGTTAGCCACAAAAATGTATGTTCTGACATCTTAGAATCCTCTCACCAAGATAACACTAACAAGATACAACATCATCTCTTTTCTGTATAAAAGGGTTAACCAGAAAAATACTTTT
This sequence comes from Anodontia alba, assembly GCA_964016985.1. Taxonomy (NCBI): domain Eukaryota; kingdom Metazoa; phylum Mollusca; class Bivalvia; order Lucinida; family Lucinidae; genus Anodontia; species Anodontia alba. The sequence goes on from OZ024827.1 coordinate 81,504,690, forward strand.
CTTTTTTCACCATGAAATCCTATGTTGTGAATATTAGATAGCCTTAATACCATGTATAATTCCATGAAAAATAAAATAAAAATTAAATTAAAAAACAAAAAAAAAAAAAAAAAAGAAAAAAAAAAACAATAACAAAAACAACAGTATTTTCTATGGAAAAGGCACCCTATCGGTAGCTACAAGAATAAGGAAATTTTCTGTCAACTGATGAGCTCTGTCATAATATACTGACCTTGGTGACATAGCAAACCCTGCCACTGGGGCTGCCTTGGGCTCTTCTTTACCACCAAGACTGAAAATGAAAAAGAAGTCACCTTAATGGCACTTGTGTAAAAAAAATACTGTCTCATAAAGTTAAGATCCAGAGCCATGCAACCTCATTAGTGTTCTGACTATTTGCAACATAATTTAATTTAAAGGGAATGCATTACATCTCTAAGGAAAATAACAATGACATGGTATTAGTTGCCTTCTTTCTCACTAAGGACTACTCTCAATTTGTCATAATGCCTTTTACTGAGATGTTCAAATATTCTGAAACAAGTTCATATGTCGCAACTAATTAAGGCTGGATAATCAAAGCTGAAAAGCTAATCGATTATCAGTCCTGCCATTGGGATCGATAATCGATTAGTAATCACTGAAGATTTAGTCATAATTTTTCCTGTCTGTCTGAGTATGACTCTTACCATATGTTGTACTTTACTGTATGTATTTGATCTGACAGGCCTGAGCAAACAGTGTAGACCCAGATGAGACGCCACAAATGCGGCACCTCATCAGGGTCTACACTGTTTGCCACTCATCCATCTATTTTAAGACACAGCATGGGGTAGTAAGTTGTACTTGATCAAATTTTAGATTAAGTATGGTAAAGAACTGAGGTATCTGAATACTAAGGGTAATACGGTAATGTAAGAGACATAGAAATTAAATGATGGACTATTAGAAAATCTGTAACGATAATCATTTATGTGAACTTTATCAATCAGTTAATTGATTATCCGATTAATTGTGCCAGCCTTACAACTGATAACATCCTGCACCCTAAGCTTGATGAATTTATCATTTTAGGGCAAAATAAAGTACAAGTATGAGGAGCTTTTCTGAGAAAAAGTCAAAAAAAAATAGTGTGAAAACATAAAAAGTAGAAACAAGAGCTGTCGGAGGACAGCGAGCTCGCCTGCTGGGTACATTTTATATTGTAACATTTTTATCATTAAGCCATATAATATAGGTCACACTGACCTAGATGTATTTGTATGTAAATCATTTTGTCACTTACATATAATAATCCAGGTATGACAATTCTCCATGAAATAGTAATAAAAATAAAAGGCAAAATCACTGAAGCATGAAATACAGGTCACAATGACCTAGATATAGTAAGTGGTCATTCACTGGGTCACATGGAACTAATATCCCAGGTGTGACATTTATCCAACAAATATTCAAGATATAAGGCAAAATCACTGAACCATGAAATATAGGTCACACCAACAGAGATATATTTTGACCTCAATAATCGGGTCACAAGGAACTAATATCCCAGGTGTGACATTTATCCAACTAATAGTATTCAAGATATAAGGCAAAATCACTGAACCATGAAATATAGGTCACAATGACCTAGATATAGTAAGTGGTCATTCATTGGGTCACATGGAAGTAATATCCCTGGTGTGACATTTATCCAACAAATAGTATTCAAGATATAAGGCAAAATCAGTGAACCATGAAATATAGGTCACACCAACAGAGATATATTTTGACGTCAATAATCGGGTCACAAGGAACTAATATCCCAGGTGTGACATTTATCCAACAAATAGTATTCAAGATATAAGGCAAAATCACTGAACCATAAAATATAGGTCACACCAACAGAGATATATTTTGACGTCAATAATCGGGTCACAAGGAACTAATATCCCAGGTGTGACATTTAACCAACAAAAAGTATTCAAGATATAAGGCAAAATCACTGAACCATGAAATATAGGTCACACCAACAGAGATATATTTTGACGTCAATAATCGGGTCACAAGGAACTAATATCCCAGGTGTGACATTTATCCAACAAATAGTATTCAAGCTATAAGGCAAAATCACTGAACCATGAAATATAGGTCACAATGACCTAGATACAGTAAGTGGTCATTCATTGGGTAACATGGAACTAATATCCCAGGTGTGACATTTATCCAACAAATAGTATTCAAGATATAAGGCAAAATCACTGAACCATGAAATATAGGTCACAATGACCTAGATATAGTAAGTGGTCATTCATTGGGTCACATGGAACTAATATCCCAGGTGTGACATTTATCCAACAAATAGTATTCAAGATATAAGACAAAATCACTGAACCATGAAATATAGGTCACAATGACCTAGATATAGTAAGTGGTCATTCATTGGGTCACATGGAACTAATATCCCAGGTGTGACATTTATCCAACAAATAGTATTCAAGATATAAGGCAAAATCACTGAACCATGAAATATAGGTCACACCAACAGAGATATATTTTGACGTCAATAATCGGGTCACAAGGAACTAATATCCCAGGTGTGACATTTATCCAACAAATAGTATTCAAGCTATAAGGCAAAATCACTGAACCATGAAATATAGGTCACAATGACCTAGATATAGTAAGTGGTCATTCATTGGGTCACATGGAACTAATATCCCAGGTGTGACATTTATCCAACAAATAGTATTCAAGATATAAGGCAAAATCACTGAACCATGAAATATAGGTCACAATGACCTAGATATAGTAAGTGGTCATTCATTGGGTCACATGGAACTAATATCCCAGGTGTGACATTTATCCAACAAATAGTATTCAAGATATAAGACAAAATCACTGAACCATGAAATATAGGTCACAATGACCTAGATATAGTAAGTGGTCATTCATTGGGTCACATGGAACTAATATCCCAGGTGTGACATTTATCCAACAAATAGTATTCAAGATATAAGGCAAAATCACTGAACCATGAAATATAGGTCACAATGACCTAGATATAGTAAGTGGTCATTCATTGGGTCACATGGAAGTAATATCCCAGGTGTGACATTTAACCAACAAAAAGTATTCAAGATATAAGGCAAAATCACTGAACCATGAAATATAGGTCACAATGACCTAGATATAGTAAGTGGTCATTCACTGGGTCACATGGAAGTAATATCCCAGGTGTGACATTTATCCAACAAATAGTATTCAAGATATAAGGCAAAATCACTGGACCGTGAAATCTAGGTGACCTTGACCGTAAAATGTAGGTCACCATGACCTTCACTCTCTTACACTTAAACTGATGTCACATAGTTAGCTGATGTATAACCAGTTGTGTCTATAACCTGTAGGCATATAAGATTTTACAAATGTGTCCTAGATTTTGACCCCTAGCCCCACCCCAAGGCCCACCCTGAGGTATGAACCCAGGGGTATGTTCTTTTGGAATCTCAGAAGACTCGTCCAGGTACCCAAATTCTAAATATGAATGCTCTATGAGGAGTGAAAGTCAAGATATAAGAATTTGAAAAACTTTAACACAGTATTACAAAGGTGTCCTAGATTCTGACCCCTAGCCCCACCCAGGGGCATGAACCCAGGGGTTTATTCTCTTGGAATCTCAGAAGACCCTCCGAGGTACCTAAGTTCCAAATTTGATGCCTCTGTGAGGAGTGACTGTTGAGATATAAGCATTTGAAAAACTTTAACACAGTGTGACGGGAACGCAAACGCAAACGCAAACGCAAACGCAAACGTGGACGACCGGGGTGACTACAATAGCTCTCCTTGTACTTCGTACAGGCGAGCTAAAAATAATGACTTGAAGGCCTGGCTTCTCTTAAAGAAAATTTCTTGCTTTTAGGAACAGCCCCCCATTTTGAAATATTAGAATTTACTGTCTGAAAAGTTATCTCCCCTTTGCAAACAGGTGACAAATGTGTCAGCTTTGTTTGTTCACCTTCAAATCCAATTACAGAAATACTAAAGCAGAAAAATAACTAAACTAAAACTGCTTACTATTCAACCTCCATCCCAACTCATGGAATTTTGAAACTGATGACCCTTAATAATTCAACTTAACAATTCAATTTGCTCCCGGGTTTCTGAAATAGACTCTTCAATCTCTGCATTTGGACGGATACATTGCTGCCAAAAGGGTGACAGTTGTAAATCAAAATCAGAATGGCAAACTGTGTAGAGGCTGATGAGACAGCTCATCATGAGCCGTCTCATCTGCATCTACACTGTTTGCAAAAGTATATGCCTCAGTCTACAGGGCTGCAAGGGTTAATAATACATATATTTTACTACAGTTTTTGCCAGAAAACTGAAAAGGGCATCTTTCATTTCACGCATGGATTTTTCTGAAACATTGTATAATAATAACTAGGCATATGCAACCTATGAAAATGTGCTTATTAAATTATATAATAAAAAGTTGGACTTAAGACGCAACCTTGACTCACTCACATCAGAGCTGATACCTGTCTCCAAATAAGTATGTCATACATCTTAAGTTTAATTTAGTTTTAAGATTTTTGCACTGTGCTGAATGGTGAACACCATAGTAATTCTATTGGTACCACAAAACATTTATATTTAATTAAAGTTAACATTTCCTGATAAATTGATTATAAAAAATCTGAATTTTTTACCAAAAAATGAAAAAAATATTAAAATTAAACTTTCAAAATTAATATGTTATAGTCTTTGTCAAGATTTCATACTACCAGGAAAATTTGCTACATATATCCTCTATAGCTGTGCCAAATTTCATAAAAAATCAAAACCGGTAACATTGTCATTTTAGGCCTTGAATGTATATTGGTCGATTTTTACAAAATTGACTATTTTGTTACATTGATAAAAAACAGTAGAGAAAGGCAGTGTTATCAAACACTTCTAACACTTAACAAATCAAAGAGAGTTTAGACAACTCGAAATGAATATATCTTGAGCTACCCATTAAATTTTCATGACTTTCTGTTACTTGCCTTCTATTTATATGGACTCTGACTAACCAACTAGTACAAATGTAGACAGCATAACAAATTAAATCTAAAGAAATTCTAATTAACAAATTAGGCTTAATAAAATCTTACGCTTTAATTCATGTAAGCAAATCATTGAGCATTTTGTATAATTACTTCCCAAAAGGCATAAAACAGGGAGATCCATAATCTCCATTGTCATATTAAGAAGATGTGCAAACGTACTATTGCAAGTAGTTGTTGCTTGTTTGTTTGTTTGTTTGTTTTGAAGGATTTGCATCCCCACCAACAGATTTTAGGATTTTTGGAGATTTGCTTCTGGACTGGTGAACTCTAACCAAACTAAGAATGCTTGAAAGAAAATAATACCTACAGACTTAACTTCTGATATATCTATAGCTTGCTTGCAAGCCTATATTGTATTTTGAAATTATGAACACTGATTTCTTGTCCTGTAACATGTTCAAATGTATCACTTCAATCGGTATTTCCTGCGATTGAATTGACACTGACACTGGAGTTTTTCTCTTTGTTTCAACACTTATCTTTGATGACAGCAGCACAGAATACTGTTTAAGTGGTCTTAATTTTTGCTATCAGAAAAGCAGATCTATCCTTTCTTCTTTACAGTAAGCATATACATTTTTGTATGAAATTGTTTCTGTTCTGCATAAGTTCTATTCTAGTGCACATAGTTTGACTTAAACAACAAATTGGTGTTCTGTAGTTCTTCATGTTAAAGCTTTAAGATTTTTCCAAAGGTTGTATGACATTCATATTTTAGTCATTTGCCTAAGGACTTCCATACTAGTTTGAAACTCCGCCATATGTTAATTAACACAGGAGTTTAAAAAGCTAACTTGTGTGGTCTTAATGTGAATCTAAAGGATGTATTGAAGAGTTTTTGAACAGTTTTCATTCATTTGGTTGCTGGCAGTTCTATGGTATTTAATTAATTCTATTTTCACCTTGTCTCTGTTTTTTGTGTTGTAATTTGTTTTGAAAGGAGGCTTTTAGTATTCAGGTTTTGTTTTAGTTCTTATACTTAAATTCTTTCTTCCATTGAATATTTTAGCTGAATATAATTTCATTCTTCTTAATACCAACTGCTCTTACATAAATCACAAACGAAGTACAATGTGTGGATCAGGTTTGATGCCCAAGACACAAATGATCCAGTAAAGGATTACTACTGTGTGTGCCCTGCTGGAAAAAGAACCACTGGCATGTGCGCACACACAGCTAGTATCCTTTACTTTCTGGGGCATTTGACTTATCAGTCAAAATTTCAACCACTACCACAGGCCAAACGTTTCAAGTCATCAATGCTACCATAGAATAAACCACTGTGTAGGCACAAAAAGGAATTCAACATAGATCTAAATACACATGAAGTGTATCAGTTAAATACAGTGTAGCTCCAATACATCGCGGTCCGTTATTTCGCGAAATCCAGTATATCGCGGATAGGCCATGGCTCCCAAATTTTCCAAAAGCAAAAAAAAAAAATTTAAAAACATAAAATGTTTGTTGTTTTATTTAACTTCAGAAAAAAAAAAGCGTTCCGCCTCCGGTAATTGATTTTTCACGCCTATCCCGACGCTAAGTCGCGCGTCAGGTATTATATGATAAACAATCCACTTAGTGTCAGTCAGCGCACACGTTGATTATAATTGGCAAACAATAAATTATATCGCCGTAATTGTCGTAATCATCATCATTTAGTACATAGATCTACTCAAATGATGCCCACAAACTAATTTTGCTCAGCAGGGGAAAACGGTCCACCTCCTTTTCAACACCAGCAAATTTTACAAGACAGTAGTCTTACGATGTTTCTGTCCAACATACACAGATCGTAGTCTGCTTATTTTACACTTCTGTAGATATAAATATTTAAGAAGAAAACAACTGCGTCAAAAAAAAAACAAAAACAAACAATAAAAAAAATAAATAAAAAGAAATTAACTTTGTTTTTTTTTGCGCCCACAATATAAGCGAAGGGAAGCAACTCAAGTTATCTTAGCACAATAGAGTAACTTCCCTTCGCCAGAGTATCCAAAATGGCGTCCTAAATTGTCAATCCGATGATTTCTTGTTTTCAAACGTAGTTTATCAGCTGGTTTCGATTGGAATTACTTGTTAGACATAGCGCACCATTGTAAATTATTCCATTGAGCAATTCTAATCCAATTTTAATTAGGAAATATGGTGACAACATAACTGAATGCCATTTATCCGTGATGTCTCAGCAAACTACCACAGCGACAAACTGAGCGAGTGTTATGCACGCCGTTATACATGCATGGTACATGTCGGAACTTATATCGCGCTCCGACCACATCGCGGTTTCAGGGTTATGGACCCGCAATACCGCGATATATTGGAGCTACACTGTAATGAATGCGGTTAGCCGATTAAAAGAAATACCAGTTTTGTTTTTCAGAACCAATAAATATTTAGATCTAAACTAGGTAAGGTCGTAGTACCAAAGCATTCATCCAAACTCATAAATCCATTGAAGATTGACAATTCTGAATGTTGAAATCAACAGACATGGACCCTGAAGATTTTAATCAGGTGTTCTAGGATAGTAATCATTACTTGGTAAGCAAGTTGTGCCCACCATGCCTATCTGCCTGAACGAGTAACTTTAACGCTAGATCCAGGTTTCATAATCATCATCATCAGTTACAAGACTGTTATCTGCTTTTTATTATCTGATAAATACTTCCACAGTCAAGTATTTGAAGTGGAATCCTATAACTACAGATACAGAGAACTTGGACTTAGTGTCTGCATGGTCCAGATCATGTAAACGAAAAGTGTTTTTTTTGGACATGGTGTTCAACAAGGTGCAATTCAGTCAACTGGTTATAAATGAATATGTACAATTATGGTATCAACTTCTTATACAAATTATACTATATCATGGTAATCCAAATTGAAAGCTATTGATAAGTTGACTTTACACGATACTACTTATACATGAGTATTGGGTAATTTCATATTTTGCCGACTCAGGACTATATGTATTCAGGCTGTTCAAACAACATGTTACCGGTCTTCAATTTTTATGAAATTTCATGTGAAATATGGGGCTACCGTACAACTTACGTTATTGCTCCAACACTATTGCTAAGTACATGAAGCCATCCATAGTATCAAAACATGTACTAATGATGACCTTAATCAGGGATCAAGCTGGCTCAGAAATTTAGGGAGAAGTGACTTCTCCCTCCAGACAAAACAGGGAGAAGTTTTATAGGATGAGGGAGAAGTCAAGACTCGGTTCACCTATCGCCTTACTGAAAGCTTGACAATTTAGGACTCTCGACTCATTTTACTGCATTGTCTTGGGAATTTTTACCATATTGTCTTGGGAATTAACAAAGAAGGAAACAAATTTTACTGTAGACCTGTTCATTCTTATTTCTAAACCGACTGAATGATGCAAAGTAACACAGACATGAGTAGGGCAAATAGATTATATCTGGACACATAAGTTCATTCATATCTTTTTGGAAATTGACAATTCTTTTGAGTAGATACAGTCAAAACATCAAGGTCTGTGGCTTGGTAAGTAAGCTATAAACATAATGATAATAATAAATTTGTTAAACTAAAGTGTCTGCCAACTTCTAAACTTAGTTTTTTGCACTTTTAATGATGTTTCTTGCCAATTTTCAGCATGTAAATGGTTCATTTATGAAAAAACGTACACCCACGAAAATTAATGACATTGATGAAAACGATCTTTTGGTCACTTAATAGGGGAGCAGTTTTCCTCCAAAACTTGTTAAATCACATCAGACTTTCATTCAGTGGCATTTCTGATACATCTAACAACATTTTTTCAACAGATTTTTACCTTTGCATGTTTGCTCATTTTTCACTGGATTTCTCCCAACAAAAAGTTCGTTTTGCACAAGTACTAGCTTTTTCAAAAGTTGCAAAAACGGGGGCAAGGTTTTTGTCGCCCTCTGGGCTTCCCAGGGCGACTTTGAGCCCTCTAGGGCGACTATTTCGCCCCAGTCGCCCTGTAGCTTGATCCCTGCCTTAATTAATAAAACATTCCAGCATCTGAAAAATGAAATCCTGTTTACTGTACGAAGGTTAATATTAGGGCACCCCCTGATTTGGTAGTGGCCGCTTACAAAATACCATAAATTTACAATGGAACTACATTTAAAAGCCAATGCCTCATATTCATCAGTGTTATACCCTAGGCAACCATTGTGCAGAATTTCATCCAATTCGAAGCGTGGGCAGAAACCAATGTAAATTTCCTATACCGTGTAAGAGCCCCTTTAGTCTATGTACTTCAGCCAGCGGGTAAAAAAATAAACTACACAAACCTCTCTTCTGACGGTTCTTGTTCTTCTATAGCTTCTTCTATCTCTTCTTCTTCTTCCTCTTCTACCTTCTCTCCATCCTCATCTTCATTTTCATCATCATTATCATCGTCCTGCTCATCTAAATTGTCAATATTCTCCTCTTCCTCCACAATTACATCATCTTCATAGTCATCTTGAGCTGCTTCTTCTTGCATCTCATTCTGGTCACTAGAAAAGTACAGGAGGGCAGGAATATATCGAGGGTTGAGCGTAAGACTATAGTAACTCAAACATATTTTTGAAACCCTTGTTTAGGGGCAACTTGGACCCCTTTGTAAACAATGCAAATTTAGGTGCCATTGCTCATACGAGCAATGGCACCTAAATTTTCATTGTTTACAGAAAGAAATGTTGTAATCTTCATAACACCTTCATGGTGGGGAGATTAGGTTTGGGGAAAAACAACCATCTGACTTACGCCGGTCTTGCGCTCAACCTTCGATATAACTCTATGGATTGTGTTAGATATCATGTGATATGCAATGCAGGAAAAAAGGCCCTTATGGTGTATGCGACCAACAAAGGCCCAGATCAGCTTCTGCATTAGCGCAGTCTGAGCATTCTCTGTCTCTCAACATACACTACAGTATCTACTGATTCTGTATATGTGCAAAGAAAGCCCTTATTAGATTTGCACAGGCTGATCTGAGCCTGTGTTGTCTGCAAATTGCATAAGGGTCCTTTTTTAAGGGTTGTGTGTCGTGTTTTACGTGTTGAATACCACACCCATATTCATGTTGAAAAAGAACACTAAATTATTTGTGTTGAATAACACTATAAATTATTATTTTGGTTAAAAACTATTACTGCCTATGTGTTAAAAATGAGCCGGTGCACGACAAAACCTACAATAAGACCTGTTTAACCAGCAAAGACTAAGATCAGCCCGTACATCCATCCTGTGCGGCAAGGATTCTCGTTTATCCCTCTTTGGATAGCCCGGAGGCAGTAGAAGGCATATGCGATCATTGAAGACTCTGATCAGACTGCACAGATGCACAGGCTGATCTGAGTCTTCGCTGGCCGCACAGGTCTTATTGTAGGCTTTGTTGTGCACTGACTTAAATATAAAGACCTCTGTTGAAGTTTATATCGCACCTGCGTACTAACATGCGAAAACAAGCACCAGAAGAATAAGAGTACCTCATGAGATCAAACAATCAGAGAAGTGAAATTCCTTGTAGTTTTACAGTTGGTAACTTCATTTAGAGTGGACACTAAGGTGAAAGCTAGGGTGGATGCTAGGGCAGATGCAAGCACACAGACAAAGGAACTGACAAAAACTTGCACACCTACATCTTCCATGCTAGCAGGTGCAACAACCTACTGACTGAATGGCAAACTGAATGGCCAGTCTTATTAGGGCCTCCTGTTTGCTCAGGAACATCTTCCTTAATACACAATGTATTTAACCCTGGTCCTGCTGAACATGGATATGCCCTGTCTTTACAAACTGTAGATCCAGATCAATTGGCTTCTGCAGAAGCCAACTGATCTGGATCTACACTGTCATTAAGTATGTGAAATTGTATCAACAATCTGGACCTAGTAATCTGATTGGCTGAAAATTAAAGTAGCTGTGGCATCTTAATTTATTCTGCATGATAAGGGTTAAGGTAATAAATATGGTACAAAAGCAAGAAGTTGCATGCTTTGAATGATTACCTGTTGTCATCTGTATTGTCTCTCATCTGATCCTCTCCACTAACATCAGGTGGTTTAGGCCATGCTTGTAGTATACCATTTCCACTACCAGTTCCTATCTCATCAGCTTTATGGCCATTGAAGGGCTGGGTACCACCTCCTATTCCATCCTCTGAGTACTGAGTTTCTTCCCCTAGAAGATCTTCTGAGTAAGAATCCCTGACATCTTCTCCCATTACCTCTGCCACCTCTTCATCCATCTCATCATAGGAACTCTGGGATTTCTGATGGACACGACTTTCACTCACTTCAAAATGGCCTGTACTTCCACTTGAATCAAGAGACACTTTCTGCCAACAAAAAAACAAACCTTGCAATAAGTAATTGGTCTCGTGCTACATTTTATGGAGAACACACTTTCAGGTGTGAGTGTAAGTGGGAGGGGGATGAAAAGAAGAGTAATTCTGTCAAAAATGTTTTGCCTCACTTCTGAAAAGTGGTCAACTCTAAAAGGAGTCTAATCTGAGGGAGCAAATAATTCTTTCCCTTTTAGATAAGATTTCTTTTCAGTTGGGGCTTAATGTACAGGAAAGCATACAGAAGGTCACAAAAGTTGTCTCCCTTGCACAAGTGTATCCTTTCACCTTAACAGTGAAAAGACCTAGATCTGACAGTTTGTCCCCAGTCTATCTGGGTCTACACCATTTGCCATAACATATTATGGGCAACATACAAAAATGGACCTCATGCTGTGTGCGGGTAAGAAAGGCCCAGATCACCCTGTGGATCAGCACTTTCTGATCAGCTTACAGAATCATGGATACTGTATAATATATTGACTAACAGAGATCAGACTGCCTGAACGCACAGGCTAACCTGGATCTTTGCTGTTGGCATATGGTAAAAAGGCTATTTTTGCGTATTGACCATCATATACATTATACAGTATCTAATTAACTTCTAAGCAAACAGTGTACATGTAGATGTAGTTCTATACTTTATTAGCCACTACTGGCAAAACTATAATCTTTCGAGGTAAAGCTGCTAGCAAAGTCCCAGATCTGCATGTACATCTATGGAGTCTGATGGGGACCTTTACTGTATGCTAAAGGGAACAGGCTACATTTTCATATAAGTAGAGAAAGAGGCAGACAAACATAAAAAAAAAAAAAACACACAATAAGAAATGTAAGTACATGCTTACTAACCCTTAAAGTGCTTAGCAAAATTGTAGCAGACCACATTCTATTTTTTTTTTCTTATTTTTTTCAGAGAAAATTAGACTTGGCATTTCATGTGAATCGTCTGCCTAGCAGACGATTCACATGAAATTTCAGGTCTTATTTTCTCTGAAAAAAAAAACAAAAAAACAAAATATATAAATAAATAAATAAATAAATAAAATAACATGTTGTCTACTGCAGTTGTAATTAAGGTTTTTAGGGTTAAGAGGTTAAGATATTTGTACCTGCAAGTCCGATTTCTCTTTCTGCTGAGCAAAGAAACTGTCTACTGCTACAGCATCTTCTGTTGATTGTGTAGGAGTTAACTCCCCTACATTCACCTCTCGCATGCTGGAATTAGGAGTTGCTAGCTCTGTCTCCTCATTGGTGGTTACTGGAGGCAATGGAACTGATGAGGGGGTCACATCTTGTTTGGAATGAGCAGGGGACTGCGGCTCTTTAGGTGTAGTAGGGGTCTGTGTAATTGTACTTCCTGAGCTACTCCGTGGGGACAGGAAATCCTCATTCATGGCGGACACCTGGGTAAAGCTGCTTGTGCTGGAAGCACTACCTCTAACCCCCTCTATGATACTGTCATCTGGGAAATGCTTCCTGTAATAAACATGCTATTCAGTAGCTAAAGGTCTACATAAGGTGAAGTGACAATTTTTGTTACTTTAGCACTAAAACATACTGTGGGAACTCACTGGATACTGATTCCAAATATTGTCCAGCAGGTACATTTTGATACAAAAATTACCATCTGGATACTTTTACCTAGTCACATGTTGAAAAGAATAAGGTATATTTTGCATGCAGAGACTAAGCTTACATCTTGCAGTCTAGGTAAAGGGATGTCTCTTAGTCTTTAAAATTATAACACAAATCTATATGACTCAGAAAAGCATACATTAAAATTTTTTATGAAAAACAGATTTACTGGTTAAATAAATCTGAAATATGTCCAGCCTTACATATCAAATAAAAAACAAAAGACAGACTGACGGACATGAAAACAGTATACCCCTCGATCCATTTGTGAAAGAAAATTTAGCAAAACCTCAATTCTGACATCAATCAAGAGCCATAACTCAGTTGAAAACTAATGAAACTGGCCCATTTTCAATCCCAACCTAGATCTATTTTGACAATATCAATGTGTATATAAAATTTGATTAAAATCCATTTGTTTGGTCTACTTGTTCTCAAGACATTGAAAAGAAATGATATTTTAACATCTACCAAGGGCCACAACTGTTTTGAAAGGTTACAAAATTTTTCCATTTATAATCCCAATCCCAAACCAATACTCATGTTACACAGTGGAAACAAAATGCTGACATTCCTGTAGTATAACATAGTACCCTGCCACTGCTGTGTGGCTAGGTATGAAAAGCCAAGCCTTGCATGGAAATTTAATTAGCAAGAGCAAGATCTTCTCTGGTTGTGACTAAGATGATGACAGATCCTCTTTTTATCCAAAGCTGCCATTTTACAGAAACAAGAGCACCGCATGCAGGTGCCAACGCTCGGCTGCAGTTTCTTTTAGAAAAAAGGGCATAACTGTGCCAAAAAATATTTTAAGGGTTACCTCCCCTATTGGTATGAGTTCCCCTTTTTGTAATGAACAACTAGTCCGAGTTTCAAGTAAATATCTTCAGTAATGACAGAGATATTACAAAATGTCCAAGTTTTTGCACGACGACGCAGACGACGCCAGAGCTATGACAAAACCTCGTCATTTTCTTCGAAAACAGCCGAGCTAAAAATGCTTAAAGTTTCCCAAAATATGTTTTCAGGAAGCAAGAAGAAAAATAATTTTCTGGATATTCTGATTAACTCAGCTTATCTATATTATATTGTACCTTGGACTGGACTTGAAAGCATCAGGAGTCATAAGTACAGGAGGGTGAGAATGGTCAACCTGAGAGAAGGACATGTCACCTCGGTCACCCTCACTATCTGCTACCACTGACACATCTGACAATGCATCCATCATACCTGCAGGAAAAAAAAACTATATCACTAACCTTTTATACGCTCTGGGCTAATTCAACAGATAACAATTTGATATTTTTCTTTTTTTTTTTCACAGAAAAAAGGTTTTGACAGTTCATGCAAATTGACTCCTTAAGAGACAATTTGTCAAAGCCTATTTTCTGGGAAAAAATAAGAAAAATATTCCAAAATATCACCTATTGAAATTTATACCAAGCATGCAGAGCCTTCAAAAACATAACTAAAACACTTTTCCTGCCTAAGTATAAACACAATGCAAGTAAGACAAAAACAGCCAATTAGCACTTATCAGACGTTACATGCAGCTGTAATTTCTCCTACCAATTTGTTCTGCAGTATTTGATATGATTGATTGTGTTGGGGTTTAATGACATGTCAACTCTTCTGAGTCATTTTGTGTCGTCTCCCTGAGAAAGGGAGAAAAGAGATAGAAGAGTTAGTAGATGAAAGAGAGGGACAGGGAAGAAAGAGCAACAGGAATGAAAGTGAAGAAACAGAAATAAAAACATTCCCCCTCTACCCTTACTTGCTGAAAGGCTAGCACGCCTTGCCCAACACTAAGCCAATAACAGCTGTACACCCCCATGACGTAAGATACATCACACCTTCGCACCACCTAACCACCCCTGTATTTGATATGACCTTTTAATTGTAGACCCAAATTAAATCAAATTGCTCCTAGAGGAGTAATTTGATCAGAGTCAATATCATTTGCCTTTCAGACTTATTACTAGATACATGTAGTCAGATGGCCTTTTTCAAATTTTAGACTATGTACAATATTAATGAATTTAGGAGTGTGAACATTTAGCATCTCAGTGGTAATTAACACAGAAAAATACCAGAACTGTGTGCTCTAAGTATTTGGATTTTTGAATATGTACAATATTAATGAATTTAGGAGTGTGAACATTTAGCATCTCGGTGGTAATTAACACAGAACACTTCAACAGTACCAGAACTGTGTGCTCTAAGTATTTGGATTTTTGAATATGTACAATATTAATGATTTTAGGAGTGTGAACATTTAGCATTTCTGTGGTAATTAACACAGAACAGTACCAGAACTATGTACTCTAAGTATTTGGATTTTTGAATATGTACAATATTAATGAATTTAGGAGTGTGAACATTTAGCATCTCGGTGGTAATTAACACAGAACAGTACCAGAACTGTGTGCTCTAAGTATTTGGATTTTTGAATATGTACAATATTAATGAATTTAGGAGTGTGAACATTTAGCATCTCAGTGGTAATTAACACAGAACAGTACCAGAACTATGTACTCTAAGTATTTGGATTTTTGAATATGTACAATATTAATGAATTTAGGAGTGTGAACATTTAGCATCTCTGTGGTAATAAACACGGAACAGTATCAGAACTATGTACTCAAGTATTTGGATTTTTGAATATGTACAATATTAATGAATTTAGGACTGTGAACATTGAGCATCTCTGTGGTAATAAACACAGAACAGTACCAGAACTATTTACTCTATGTATTTGGATTTTTGAATATGTACAATATTAATGAATTTAGGTGTGTGAACATTTAATGTCTATGTGGTAATAAACACAGAAAAGTACCAGAGCTATGTACTCTAAGTATTTGGACAACGAAATTCTTTATGGTACTATTTAGTCTAAAATTTAAACAAGTCCATTTGGTGATGCATCTAAGATGACAAGTACATGTCATACCTCCAGATAAGCGGGAATATCAGGGAAATGTTTTCCTTATTTCTCCACGAAAACATATGTTGTGGGTACTCATTGAGGCGCTTCTAATGAGTACCACAACATATGTTTTTGTGGAGAATTAAGAAAACTACCAATAATTTTTGGTTGAAATAAAGCACCTTATCTGGAACTATGATGTGGCCTGTAGTGTCTGTAAAACTACCAAATTTTACCATAGATCGGTCAAATTGAATCTGGGGTATTATACAGTACAAGTTTCGCGAAGGTTATATCGTTCGCGCTCCACGATAAAAAATTTTGCTCGTTAGCGCGAAACAAGCGTGGGATGAGCGTGGGTTTAGCGCGGGTTTAGCGTGGGTTTTGCGCGATGCGTGAAGAATGGAACGCGAGGTTACGTAATCGTAGCGCGAAACGTATTACTGGCACGTGCGTGACAAGCGTGGAAAGGATTAACGACAGTAGTAAAATATTTCTATCACAGGTGAGTCTGTGAATAAAGATCGATTCACGGTACTTTTGCAGTAGATTTTGATCCAGAAGTTCTCATTCTGTTGACAGAAAACCACAGCACAATAAATA
Source organism: Anodontia alba (assembly GCA_964016985.1). Lineage (NCBI taxonomy): Eukaryota > Metazoa > Mollusca > Bivalvia > Lucinida > Lucinidae > Anodontia > Anodontia alba. Next base: position 81,521,287 of record OZ024827.1, read on the forward strand.
AAATTGCACATTATCTACATGTATGTGTGGACTTGCGCAACCTGAGCCGAGTCTTCCTTGTTTTATATCATTTCGCTTATTTGTGATCTCAATGCCTACGCGACAAATACAAATTGTCCGTCGGGAAATTGAGATTCCCCTTCAACTTAATTTATGTCCAGTCGGGGAAGTATTTCACAATCTGGCAATAAAATGCTTTTTTTTTTTTTTTTGTTAGCGGTTTAGATGAGTTATTGCATATGCGACCAGCATGTACAGCCTGACGTTAACCGGAGTTCCTTGGTGTAATTTGACGAAATACCTGGCCGATTCTTATTTATTTGTTTTTCCATCATATAGTACAGTCAGCGTGGAGGTTATATCGTCCATTCTCATGCGGATGCGTAAGTTGATCTGAGTCTGCACTAGTCGCAAAAGTCTCATTGTACCAAATGAGTTTTCCCAATCGCCGCACTCCGTGTCCCCAAAAATTAGGCTCATTCCCTTGTTCTCTTAAAATATTTTCCAAAGTTGCAATGATACGCCACCAGACGACGACACACAATTCTGGGACGTTCGCATTTCCAGTATAGATTACAAAAATACAAGTGGAGATACCCGGAAGATGCAACAGTCACATTCCCTTGCCCCGCATGAAGAAACCGCGTGCTCGTAACGGTAACGTCACGAGAAATCGAGGCGGATACAGCTAAGAGAAAAACACACTTATGTGCGTTAAATTATACAGAATTTTTCTCGTCAGAACTGCATATGAAACTTGCATGTATAAAAAGTAGAACCTAAGTATTGGGACAGAAAGGCCTATGCAAAGTGTAGACACAGATCAGACGCCGCAGAGAAAAGGGGAATGGAACTAGTGAGGGGGAACAGGGAACATGGAAATTTGGAAACACTTTTAGAACATAAGACGTGCGACCAGTGAAGACTCAGATCATCTTCCGATGCAAGGGCGGTCAGATTTTGCCGGTTGTGGTGACAAACAGGCATGTACATGTAAACTTCAGTTCTTGAAGAGATTACAAATCTCTGGTTAAATACATCACCGTTTCAGTGAAGGTTCAAATGCGTTCTGTGGCGTCTGATCTGGGTCTACACTGTTTGCTCAGGCATGTCTGTCCGAATACGTAGAGTAAGTACGGAAATTAGATCAAATCGAACCCCTTTTAGAAATCGTCCTGGATCCGCCCCTGATTCATAAAAGAAATGCTGTGTTCGACTCGTAAATTTCATTATCAAGGCATATGCAATTAGCTCCCTTTAAACAGTAAAACCTAGAGTGAGGGCCTTACCCCACATTTACCAGGGTATAAATAAATATTGGCACTGTTATTCTTTTACATCATCTATATATTGAGAACATTAGGATTATTAAAATACCCAGAAAATGCAACAGTCACAAAGCAACATTCTTTCCCTTGCCCCGTATGAAGAAACCACGTGCTCGCAGCGGTAACGTCACGTGAAATCGTGGCGGGAAACCGCTTCGGGAGAAAAACACAACTTAATTTATAGAGCCTTTTCTCGTCAGAAATGTACACAAAACTGGCACATATTAAAAATATAAAGAACCTAAGTATTGGAACAGATAGGCCTATGCAAACAGTGCAGACCCAGATTAGACGCCGCAGAGAACAAGGGAATGAAACTAATTTGGGGGAACAGGAATCATGACAATTTGGAAAACACTTTTAGGACGATGAGACCTGTGCGACCAGTGAATACTAAGATCAACCTGCGAATCAGTCTTCGCTGTTTGTATGAGCTTCTTTGGCCTCTGGGCTTTTCAAGATCATTCTCTGAGTGTATGCTTTTCTTAATTAAAGCCAATACTGGTGTCTTCAGAAGGTGTCTTTCACCTTCAAGCTAATGACAATTCAGATGAGTGAGTGAGTGTTTTATGTCCAACTAACAGTTAGGTCAAGGAGAGATGGGGGCCTTGGTTTAAAGTCTCATATGAAAGACTGAAGAAACCTGGGATCGAACTCATGACCCCTGCATGGGTTACAAGGCGAGCAGCTTTACCACTACACCACCGACTCCGAGGCACCCTTTCCTAATATGTCATACTGTTAAATATTTTATAAATGGGTCGCAGATATTGCACCATGCCCCGCCACTATACTAACATCAAGCAAGTGTCATAACTCTGTTAATAAATTAATAAAGTTTCAAGAAAATATCTTGAATTGTTTTCAAGTTACAGAGCGAACACAAATATATTACAGAAATCACTATGATATTCTCGATGTTCAAAGGGCCATGACTCCAAAAGTAGGCTCACTCATCAACGTATATGAAAGAAAAGAAGGGCAGTTGTCAGTTTCTGCTGAAATGATTAACAGCTAATGTCTGCCTGCCCCGGAAATGTGTGCGGGCTCGACAAGACCGAAATAGTTTTGACTGGGCCGACTACGTCGGTACAAGGTTATTATGAATGAAGTATAATTTACGGTGCCCGCGCCGGACAAAACCTACAATACTACAATGTATGTATGACCAGCAAAGACTCAGGTCAGTCTGTGCATGGACCCACTATATAAAGCAAGCTTCTTGGATAGCCCTGAGTGCACAGACGGTGCATACTGTATGATCATCGAAGGATCTGATCCTCGGGGGCGGGGTTCCTATATATGGCATAGTACGGATGTGCGTGCCGAATAGCCCCCTTTTTCAGCACTGCCAGGTATATGATTGGCCCCCTTTTTTCAGCAAAAAGTATATGAATGGCCCGATTTTTCTGGTTTCCTATGTGAAAGGGCCCATTTTTCTGACATCCTGGTATATGCACGTTTTTCGCTCAGAGATTTTTCGAGGCTGCTTATCCTCTTGGTATTACATGAATTGACTGTGATATTTGTGTAACAACCAGCAAAAAAGTGGGTACAAAAAAATCAAAGAATAGGTCAACATTTTAGATGATCAAGTATATGAATGGGTCCGTTTTTTTTTTTTCAAAGGCTGGTATATGAATAGGGTAGGTTTTGAAATACTGGCTCGCACACCCGTACCAAAATTACCCCAAAGTTACCGCCCCCTCCCCCACCCCAAGGTCTGATCAGAATGTGCTATTGTAGTCGCACTGTTGATCCCGCTTTGGACAGTCCGGCTACCGAAGGTTAATACGATCTGCGAATGCTCTGATCAGAATGTGCAGTTGCACAGACTCACCCGAGTATTTGCTTGTCGCACAAGACGTTTTGTTACATCCAGAGATTACAGGAGGTACATCTGATTAGCGAAGGCTCTGATCAGACTACTGATGTGCAGATTCAGAGTGTGCATGCTGACCTGACTCTTCATACAAATTTTATTGTTGGTTTTGCCATACACACACTCGTGCGCGTAGTGTTTGTGCAAACCTTTACGCAGCACTCTTGAGTAAAATTTTCAACAGGCATTTTGAAATATTTTTCTCATTCTTCAATTTGACATATATGCAAATTGTCTCCATTGCATGAAATGTCAAATCCTGTTTTCTATTGCATGAAATGTCAAATCTGCTGTTTTCTGGGAAATAAAAAAAATAACCGTTTATTTGTCGTCTATTGAATTAGCCCTGAGTGGTAATCCAGAAATTTCGTGTTCGATACCCGGGAGCACAAAGTGTTGTGTCCTTGAGCAAGACACCTTATCTCCATAACTTAGCATTGGTTTCTACCCAGGAAGACTCTGCCTAGAATGTCCACAAGGGTATATAATATATATCATTTTGAAGACGCTTCCCCGCCGATGCTAGATTTACATGTGCGTCTGTTTTATTCGTTAAATAAATTGAGGTCTTGGTTTTGCATATCGGATGCTGAAGTCATAAAAACAGAACACTTTACATGAGAACGAAAGTTCTGAAGAATACTCTGTAAGCCTTTAAATATAATGTTTTAAATCTATATACTGGAAGCAAATAACATAACATAATATTTATTTGTACCGTGATAAATGCTGAGCAAAGTCCTCACACTGCAGGTTTTACTGTTTTAAGGGAGCTAACTGCAATTGACTAAAGGGAGCGGGAGCTAACTGCAATTGCTTTACGAGTCGGGGCCCATCCGAAATGGGATGAAGAGGGGGCAGGCTTATTACATTAGCGGTTAACCAGTTCACTGAACACCCTTCCGTCAGAAACTTGTAACTGCCGATCTTGAAGCAGCAGAAGGAGCGAATGACCATAGCAAATACATGTGTGTTTACTAATAAACCGCACAATCTGTAGGGATCAAGAATCAAATCCGCGATCAGGTCTCGCGTTCCATTCCAGCCGGTGTGATAACATTCTTTCAAATAAAGTCAGTGCTAACAACTTATAGTTCGAAAGGAGGCATATCATATTTGCGAGAGAGAGAGAGAGAGAGATAGAGAGAGAGTCCACCCATTTTAGGAGCATCCGGCTATTAGATTTAGGTATTGCTAGAGATGGCTAAACTGTTTTTTTTTTTTTTTGTTTTTGTTTTTTGTTTTTTTTTTGCAAATAGTGAAGACCCTGATCAGACGCCGCGTTCTATAATCTCGGTATGACTTAAATAATTTATGTTGAAAGAGACATAAGACATCAAATCACCAGCATCATTAAGTGGTGATTTAAATGGACAGCCCTAACCCTGGTCCAGTCATCATGAGAAACCGCCGAGGCATCGATCCGAGAAGTGTAGATACCTTTCAGCCTGTCCGTTTCTGCCTCCCATGACAAATGAAATGTATCCATACTCCTAAAGGCCTCCCTTATTACTTGAAGCGCTCAGCACATTCAGCAGACGGCATTTTCATATTTTTTTCTTTATTTTCCAGTGCAAATAACGGGGCAAATAAGGCGTGACATTACATATGGACCGTTTGCTGGGCAGACGATTCACATGAAAAGTTCAGCCTTCTTGCTGTAAAATACTGAAAACAGATTGGCATCTGCTCTAAAATTTTCAGCAGTGCTCCAGAGGTTCAAGCAGTTTTCTTGGCAGCAGCAGCACGTGCTTACCTTGAAAATAATGGGTGAAAGGCGGGAATTTCCGACTTAGGAAGAGAAGCATGATAAATTGGTAAACAAACAATAAGATGGTTTAAAAAAGGGACATTTCCGCTGCTAAAGTGACACAGGAAAAAATGAGCCAGCCTGAATATAGAATTTGTCAGGTTTAGGGGAAAACGTGATTGTCGGCATCTGTACATCCTGCTAAGATTCTTCTAGGGACCGTGTAGAATACGTAAGGCGAACAACAAAGACCCTGACCAGATTGTGCAGATTGTTTTGGGGCTTCGCTGTTGGGAAGAATAAAATTACAACTAAAACACTACAAAATCACACATTACTTTGTAGTTTATTTGTGTTCTGACTAAACATAATAAGTCAATTATAAATCATTATTCTATTTTGTTGTACATGTATGTAAGGAGAAATGTGCACATACTTTTTTTATATTCAAAATTTTACGTTCAGATAACTCGAGCATTTTTACCTGAGACTGCATAAGGTGAGCCTGGATAAGAGTGTAAGCTAGCGCGAGCGTGATCGTTTTCATGCTGCATGATATCCCAGCGCGAGCTGAGCGCGGTGGGTTTAGCGTGGGTTTAGCGTGGGATAAGCGCGGGAATAGCGTGGGATTTAATCTTTTCCGCGATCGCGCATTAGAGCGAACGATATAACCATCGTGAAAGCTGTACTGTAACAAGAGCCAGAATGAAATCAACTCACCAGACTCTCCCTGGGATATAGAGCTGACAGATGGAGGTGGGGGCTGTGGTACTGACGACTCGGGTTTGAATCTTATCAACAACTCTTGTAGAGCCCTGGAATACAAACATTTTCAACAGTTTTCATGGCTCCAGATAAGAGTGAGTTTCAGGTAAGTATTTTCTTATTTCTCCATGAAAAAATATGTCGTGGGTACGCATTATTAGAAGTCCCTCTGTGAGGTGCTTCTAATGAGTACCCATAACATATATTTTTGTGAAAAAATAAGAAAAATATCAGTACTTTTTTGTTGAATAAAGTGCCTTAGCTGCAGCTATGGTTCTGTTACATGAAGACAAGATCTTAGCTCCAGATAAAAGAGTTATTCACATAATATTTTTTTCTAATTTGTCTGTGAAAACATACGTTATGTTTCCATGGAGATATAAGAAAAAAATATCTACACTTTTCAGTTGAAAAAGTGCCTTATCTGGACCTTTGGGGACAATATCCGACTCAACACTCTTAATTTACTGCTGGTTTCTCTAATCCTCTATGTTGTAAAACTTATCTGAATCACCTTACCTCTCCTCAGAGCAAAAACATACTGTAATTAATCCAAAATATTGGGATACCTTAATTCCTTACGATGTCTATCCTAAAATTTGAACATCTGTTTTACCATCTGCTAATGTTTCCAAAAACCTGCTGGATGAGTAGAAACAGAGTAAACCCTGATCAGATGCTGCATTCTTTTGCATCTGATCTGGCTCTACACTGTTTACTCAGACCTGCCTATGCTGTTGTAAGTAGTTATTAGAATAAAGCTATACTGTTATGTTACCACATAAAATGTTTTATAGCACATAAAATGTTTTAGTGAAGAAATACGAAAACATAAAAAAATTGTACTTTAAAATTATGACTTATCTTCAGCTCTGAACAATAAATTACATAAAAACTATGAGACTAGACCATAATTCCTAAACAAAATATATATATCTGCTAAAAAAAACAAAAAAAAAACGAAAAAATAAACAAATATTTCAACAGTTACAATATTACAGGTTGCTTAAGAGGAATAAAGAGGCTTTTAGGCGACCCAGCTGTAAATAAAAGCACTGCAAGCACTGCACCATGCCCTGCCAATGCACTTTATCAAGCAAGTGCCATAACTCTGTCAAAAATGAAATCAAAAGAAAGGTGCATTAGTCTTTCCCTAAATAAAGTTGACATGAATACATGACTAAGATGACTATTTTCAATGTTCAAAGGGCCAAAACTCAAAATATAAGTAAACCAGATTTACAGTTCTCATTTTCTGCAGATCCCCTCATGGTGCTTTACATTCCTGTAAAGTTTACAACTTCAGACCAGACATAAGTACATGGTAGAAATGGCTATGTTCAATGTTCAAAGGGCAATAACTCCAAAAGTAAGCAATCAAAATTACTATTCATGAGTTCTGCACATCGTCTTATTAAGCTTTAAATTTGTGTGAAGTTTCATCAAAATATCTGAAACAGTTTCCAACTTACAGAGCGGAAACAAGTACATGGTAGAAATGGCTATTTTCAATATTCACGATGGTCAAAGAGCCATAACTCCAAAGGTAAGTTAACCAGATTTATGGTACTTGTGTTCTGCACGTCCTCTCATGATGCTTTATATTTGTGTGAGATTTCATGAAAATATCTCGTACGGTTTTCAACTTACAAAGCGGATATGAGTACATGGTGGAAATGGATATGTTCAACTTTCAAACGTAATAACTCCAAAAATTGGCAAACCAGAGTTACTGTTCATGTTTTTTGTACATCGTCTCATGATGCTTTATATTTGTGTGAGATTTCATGAAAATATCTCAAATGGTTTTCAACTTACAGAGTAGACATGAGTACATGGTGGAAATGGCTAAATAACTCCAAAAATAGGCAAACAAGGGTTACTTTTCATGTGTTCTGCATGTCGTCTCATGGTGTTTTACATTTGTATGAAGTTTTGTGAAAATATCACGAGCATTAACAGAGTTATGGAGTGGACACAAGTACATGGTAGAAATGGCTACGTTCAATGTTCAAAGGGTAATAACTCCAAAGTAAGCAAACCAGAGTTATGGTTCATGTGTTCTGCACATTGTCTCATGGTGCTTTACATTTTGGTGTGAAGCTTCATGAAAATGTCTCAAATGGTATGAAGCGGACACGAAATTATGAAGCGCTGAAAGACGGACAGACACTCAAAATTTCAGAGGGACTCTACTATAACATAATACCTCGCCACTTTTTGTGGTGGGGCATAAAATCGTTGTTGAATACATTCTGAAAACTGGTTTACTCTAACAGGAAAGAATTTGCTCTAAGGGCAGCAATTCTTTCAGAATGGACTGCGTGCAGAAAGGCAAACGGAAGTCATAAAAGTTATCTCCTTTGTACAAAATGCTCTCAAGCATATCCAGTCCCCTTAACCCATTTAAGACTGAATAAACTCTCCCACACAATATATTAGAAGAGTCCATTTTTGATTTTAGGTATGTCAGGCTATATGATATAGATATTCCTAAAGAAAAATGGTTGAACTATTTGCAAACAGTGGAGATCCTGATCAGAAACGCATAATGCGGTGTATGATCTGGGTCTGTACTGTTTGCCATTTACCCATTTAGGGTCTCCAATCTTCAACAGGTTAAATAACTATTATTTATCAATGTCTCATTATTGCAGGAATAGGATGTTTTAGTGTTCTACGTCCCATTCAAAATTATTTAATTTAGATGGAGGGTGAAAATGAAAGGCTCTGTGCAATGAAGCGCCATACAGTCATGAGCTGAATTCTGTCTTCAGCAGAATTCAAACCCAGGACCTTGTGATCCAAAGTTGGGAGTGCTAACCACTTGGCTACCAGGACACTACTACTGCAGGAATGGTGGCAATGCTATACATGAACATTTAAAGTTTGCCTGTTGTTTTCATACCTGTAGGCTGAATCATACTGTGAAGAATACTCACTGAGGAATTCTCATGAATACAAGATGATCCACCCCATAGAAACCCTATTATCACTATATTATCTCAAAATAAAAGCATAAACTGATAATGCCTTACCAAACTCTGTCAAAAATTGACAAATTTGCCCATTAGCAATCCAAATTCAGATCTCCACAATACCAATGTATATATCAAGTTTGGTGAAAATCCACTGACATTTACTCAAGTTATCATCCAGAAATGAAAATACAGATGGATAGATGGATGGATGACAAACCAATGGACAGACAGACATACGGATGACCAACATGATACCATAATACTAAGCCATTATTACGTGGTGTGGTATAAAAACGATTGAAATTTTAAACTGATGTGACATCAAAACACCAAAAGAGCTGGAAGATAATCCCCTTTATTACAGCTATTACTTGTCTATAATTGTAACAATACTTTTCTTAAGATAACTTTTTCAAATAAAGAAAAAATGTCCATTAGCAGAAAAAAATCATGCATTTGCTGTCATCTCAATCAGCCCAAAGTTCTGTAGATTAACCCCTGGTCCTGCTTTACCCTGATATGCCCTGCCTTTGCAAACAGTGTAGATTCAAATCAGCTGGCTCCTGAAGGAGGAGACAACTGATCTGGGTTTGCACTGTATGGCAATGAGTCTGTGAATTTGTATCAAGTAATCTGATTGGCTGAAAATTAGAAGTGGGCATAGCATTTTAATTTATTCAGCATGGCAAGGGTTTAAACATACTTAGTATGTACTGTGTAGAGTTTGATCTGCACCCCAAGTCCTGATGTACTCTCACCGGGTTCTTTTTTCTCATCCTCCTCCTCCTTGTCTATCTCTCCTAGAAATAAGAAATAATCTTTAATCCTTTCACCCTCGAGTTTCAGCACTGGACTCTTCTATCTTCGTATTTGGTCATGACCATTGTTGTCAATAGAGGCTTTTACTCAAAATCATTAACAGACTGGCAAATAGTGCAGATCCTGATTATGAGCCATCTCATCTGGCTCTACACTGTTTGCATAGGCATTTGTACTGACCTACTGGGTTGAAAGGCCATAGCTCTAGATAAGTATCGGGTAAAATAGTTTTCTAATTTCTCCTTGAAAACGTGTTATGGAGAAATAAGAAAAATATCAATAATTTTTATTGGAAAAAACGCTTTATCTAGAGGTATACTGCACATATTCATCAAATATTTTACTTATAAATGGAAGTTAAATAATCAAAACAATAGCACCATGATACAGTTATTCCTTGTGATAAAGGAATTTTTTCACACATTTAGTATTTAAGAAATATTTGGTTCACATGTACAAGCTGACCTCAAAGTATCAGTACTTGACGGTGGATAGGATACAATGGATACATTTTTTCTAAGCACTGGGACAGGAAGACCTTAGCATCGAGTGAAGACTCAGATCAGATGCTGGATAATATGGTGTCTGATCAGAATCTACAACATTTGCCATTCATCCAGCAGTTTTCAGATGCATCATAAGGTGTCCAAATATTATAGTACAGTCAACTCTCATTATCTCGACTTCACTTATCTCGAATAACCGCTTGTCTCGAAGTGAAAATCTCGTTCCTGTTTTCAACACGGAAATCTAACAACAGGTAAAAAAAAAAAAAAAATGAGGAGATATTGCTAAGTGCTTGTCTCGAAGTGAAAATCTGGTTCCTGTTTTCAACATGGAAATCTAACAATAGGTAAAAAAATATTGTGGAAAAGAGGAAAAATTGCTCCTAAGGAGCAATTACTCCTCTTTTCCACAATATTTTCAATATAGTGGTACTTCAGGAGTCAAATAATATATTCATTTGTGAAATGTAGTCGTTTGATTAATTTTCTCCTCAATTCTGCAAATCTAATATGTCGAAATACGGATATCTCAAAGTATTTCAGAGAGTCCCTTGGACTCCGAGATAACGAGAGTCGACTGTAGTTTATAGGCAAACTGCGTCAACAGAAAAATCATCTTTACACAAAAAAGGTTGTAGTGCATGAGTAAACAGTCAAGGAATAGATCAATGAACTCCTAAAGGAAGCCCACACACTAATGTATCTATGGGCAAAAAGCAAGATCAGGCAGCTTGGATGCCAAATTACCGTATTCGACCTAATTACTGCACATGCTCCTATAAGCGCACATTCAAGCAATTCCTTAGTCTTCAGATTACAGCCAGTGTAAGTTTTGTCTACTTCTTCATATGGGCATATGCTGTGGGTACCCATTTGAATTGCATCGACTTGTCGATGCAATTCAAATGAGTACCCACAACATATGCTTTATAAAGAAAATTAAAAAAAAAAAAAAACATACAAAAACATCGCATAAGCATTATTTGATAAGTCTTTTCGCAGTGTACCTTTAGTATAGGTAGGTACATATTTCACCACAAGTTTTCCCAGCATTTTTGAAAAACCTATGGGCACAGTGTGGTAATTGGGTTGAATAGGGTAATTCGCACTTTTGCTTATGAGCTGCACCATGGGACAAGAATCAAAGGAACTGGTAGGGCTGTCACCGTTCACATATAACCTGAAGACCTATTTTCACAGTGCATTAATACTTAAAATGCTGGAATAAATTTCAGCAGAAAACATTTTAATTTTATGTTTTTGTGGAAAAAAATTTATTGGTGCTCATTAGAGGCGCCTCACCAAGACACAAGGACTACCCACAACCATATGCTTTTGTGGACAAATAAGACAGATATTTATCTTGAAACCCTCTTCTCTTGAGCTACAAGACAAGAATTCCACGAAAGGCGTCATCGCACCTGCTGGCGCAAAAGTCACAGGAGCCACAATCAGAATGTGGTTATTAAATAAGTTTATTTCATTCTTAGCAGTGCTTACTTGGAAAACTGGGTTGAAAAAAATGTAGACAAAGTACCTAATGGGGCACATATATTCCAGGCCAGTTCCATTCCCTCTAATGACTATATCTTCAGCACTGACTTTTCCTATCATACAGCCCAATGATAATGGAACGTTGACATAAAATGTGTAAAAGTCACTGGAGCATGAAATATAGGTCAAGGTCACGGGTCAAGGTACCTGCTAATTCAGTACATCAAGGAGAAGCACAAAGCAAGGTATGGTGGTTGTAGGCGTTATAGTTGAGGAGTTATCAAACATTAACGTAAAATGTGCCAAATATAGGTCAAGGTCACCGGGTCAAGGTACCTGCCAAGCTAATGCAAGGAGGTGAAGCACTATGCAAGGTTTAGTGGTTGTAGGTCTTATATTTGAGGAGATACCGAACATCAACATAAAATGTGTCAAAGTCACTGGAGTGCACAATATAGGTCAAGGTCACCAGGTCAAGGTACCTGCCGAGTCAGTACATCGAGAAGAAGTGCTATATAAGGTTTGGTGGTTGAAGGCCTTACAGTTGAGGACATATGGAAGGGTGACATAGAGGTGTAAAAGTCAATGGAGCGCGAAATATAGGTCAAGGTCACCCAGTCAAGGTACCTGCAGAGTCCGTACATTGAGGAGAAGCACTACGCAAGGTTTGACGGTTATAGGCCTTATAGTTGAGAAGATATTGAACGTTGACGTAAAATGTGTAAAAGGCACTGGAGCACATAATATAGGTCAAGGTCACCAGGTCAAGATACCTGCCGAGTCAATACATCTAGGAGAAGCACTATGAAAGGTTTGGTGGCTAGAGGTCTTACACTTGAGGAGATCTGGAACGTTGACGTAAATTATGTCAAAGTCACTGCAACCAAAATATAGGTCAAGGTATCTACCAAGTCAGTACATTGAGAAGAAGCACTTTGCGAGGTTTGATGGTTGTAGGCCTTATAGCTGATGAGATATCGAACGTCAACACAAAATATGTCAAAGTCACTGGAGCGCAAAATATAGGTCAGGGTCACCCGGTCAAGGTACCTGCCAAGTCTGTACATCTAGGAGAAGCACTATGCAAGGTTTGGTAGTTGTACGTCTTATAGTTGAGAAGATCTGGAACGTCAACGTAAATTGTGTCAAAGTCAATGGAGTGCAAAAAATAGGTCAAGGTCACTGGATCAACATATTTGCCAAGTCAGGAGGTCAGGGAGACGTCTCATGCAAGGTATGATGGTTGTTGTAGAATTGTAGTTGATTAGAATACTAACTTTGACGTAAATGTCGAACTTCGACATAACAGAACTGTTAACAGACAGACGGACAAACAGACAGACGAATGGAAAAGCGGGCACCTATGTCGCAAAGTCAGGAGGTCAGGGAGATGTTTCCTACAAGGTTTGATGGTTGTTTAGTCTTGTAGTTGATAAGAATACTAATTTTGACATAAATGTCGAACTTTGACATAATAGAACTGTTAACAGACGGACAGACGAACAGACAGACGAATGGAAAAGTGGGCACCTATGTCGCAAAGTCGGGAGGTCTGGGAGATGTTTCATGCAAGGTTTGATGGTTGTTTAGTCTTGTAGTTAATTAAAATACTAACTTTGACATAAATGTCGAACTTCGACATAAATGTTGACAGACGGACGGACAAATGGACAGACATAGGGAAAAGCGGACGCCTATGTCGCAAAGTCAGGAGGTCAGGGAGATGTTTCATGCAAGGTTTGATGGTTGTTTAGTCTTGTAGTTGATTAGAATAATAACTTTGACATAAATGTCGAACGTCGACATAAATGTTGACAGACAGACGGACGGACTGACAGAAAATCGGACGCCTATATCGCACCCTGCTACAAGCAGGTGCGATAAAAATGTATGAACTTGTGTCAGACATTTTTTTTTTCTTTTGTGTTGAGGTTTTACGGCCCAGTCAACCCAATAGGGTAATGTTGAGCATGGTCAATTTACCAAACCACACGTTTACTGAGCAGGCTTAGTCCTCTGAGCAGTTAACCAGTATTGTGCACATTCTTTCACCAGAAACTGACAACTGCCCTTCTTGAATCAGCAGAAGGGAGAGAATGACCGTAGAAAATATTTCATCATCAATCTCCACGAAAGAATGTTGCCGACCTCGGCAGGGGTCGAACCCGCGAACTCCTGGTCTCTAGTCTGACGCGCATCCAACCGAGCCACCGAGGCCGGCAAAGTGTCAGACATGCTTTCTCATGACAGAGCTCAGATTAAAGACAGCAGCTGCTTTACCTGTGGTTATCTCATCCAGATGAGAATCATCTCCTTTTGTCTTCTTGAAACGTTTCGTTCCTGCATCCAGAATAGCAAAACTGAGACAAGGTTGGGCTAAGGTGAATTCTGAGACTGAACTCACATGAGCAGTGTTACTGCTGTTGTCTTGGTGAATTTGTAAAACATACAACACCTGAAAGTATAAATAATAAAACAATGCTATCTAATCAATTAGCATTAACCCTTTCAGTCCGGCAGACCAAAACCAATACCTGTGCAAACAGTGTAGATCCAGATGAGCTGTCTCATCAGGATGTACACTGTTTGCCATTCTTTTTTTTTTATTTTAGACTGAAACCCCTATTTGTATCAGTGGACAAGTCCAAATTCAAGAATGGAAGTCCACTTCAGAAACTCAGAGATTAAAGGGTTAAAGAAGAGATGTCAAATTAAAGTAACATAATAGCCTTAAGAACTGCAACAGATAAGCCAGTGCAAATAGTGTTGAACCAGCTCAAACAGAGCAGAATGTGGTGCCTGATCTGGGTCTACACTGTCTGCCCCTCTTCCTGCAGTTTTTAGACACATAAACAGGTAGTCAAATGGACTTATTCAAATTTTAGGTCAAGTATGGTAAGGAGTTAAGGTGTCCCATTATTTAATGTGAATATGGTAAATAAATTCATGAACGTCTACAATTTCAAAGCATATTTCTTTCAAGGAGCTATTATAAATATAGATAACATCTTGGCGGGGAGTATGGGAGGGGTCACACACATTGCAAGCATCTCATATGATCCAATTATCTAGAAACATCCACTTGATGTGATACAGATCACTTCACTATAGTAACAATGTGTTTTATTAGCAATATGTGCTGTGTAATGATAACACCAGTTTAAAGGCACACAGAACTGCACATTCCCAGATCCAATGAATGTAGACTGCATTTTGCCCAAATAATATTCAGACGCAGTTATTAAACATTAATTATAAATGCTCTGACCAGATTGTACATGGGTGTCAGTTTCTGGCAAAAGAATGTGCACAATACTGGTCAATAAGCCTGCCCAGTAAAAGTGTGGTTAGGTAAATAAACCACGCATGACATGACCTCACTGGGTTGATTGGGCCGTAAAACCTCAATGCAAATGCAAACACTGTCTCTTATATTTTATTTTGTCATGAAATGAAAAGTAGTTTACCCTTCTCCTTATATCTGTGAGTATGAAATATCTGGCACTAAGATCAAGGGCAGCTTTCATACATGGTTCAACACTGAAGTTGGATGGCAAACCTTGTGGACAAAGGAATCTGAAAAAAAAAAGTAACTGTATTTACTACCAGAGAAAGGAAAGCCTTCCCCACAATGTAGCAGCATAAGCATGTATTTATACCATTCATATAACTCCATATTAGGCAAATTTTGTCAGCCAAAACTTATTGATATTTTTCTTATTTCCCTATGCAAACCTATGTTTTGGGTACCCATTAGAAGCGCCTCAATGAGGCGCTTCTAATGGGTACCCACAACATGTTTTCATGAAAAAATAATAATAAAAAAAATTACCTGATATGCCCTCTTATCTAAGAGCTATGAGTTCAGCATGAGTACCCACAAGTAGTATTAAGGGAAATTCTCACATCTCCAAGAGAAGTCACTCAGACACAGAAATACATGCCTCCCTTCTCATTGGGGCTTTCTTCTTTCTTTATATATTGCAACACTCCCTTGCAAGGATTATGACCTGATAGATTGGTCTTGCTATCCAGATGGAAGACATGAAAACAGTATAACCCCTCCCCCCACATAAACACAGTTTGCAGGGGTATAAAAAAAAAGACTGTTTAGTTTTAGCTTTTACATGTGATGGTACAGTGGCCCAGCTACCACAACCGATCTAGTGTGGGCAGGTATTCTACAAATATTCCAATATTAAACACCGCTCCACAGAAAAAGGAATACCTGTAATAGTTAGTAGTTGCGTGTGATAGATGCAGCGTGATTAGGTAGCTAAGTTATCCTACAGGGTTGTTCAAAGTATGATGGCAATGAGATTGAAACAAGTCCATGTACTATTCTATAAGCATGATCAGAAACAGAAGGCAGGCAGTATGTGTTTGCATTTACATGTATATTTGAAACCTTGTGCATACCCTCTCTAAACCCATTAAAGACTGAATAAACTCTCCCACACTATATATTGCAAGAGTCCATTTTCGATTTTAGGTAGGTCAGGCCATATGAAGAAGGCCATATTCCTGAAAAAAAATGGTTGAACTATATGCAAGCAGTGTCTAATCTGGGTCAGCACTGTTTGCCAGTTACCCGTTTAGGGGTCTCCGGTCTTCAATGGTTTAAATCTTGAGCTATGCCCTGTTGTTTTTTTTTTAAATAGTATTACTAGATATTCTACATCTATTACCTGACAGTCTGTAAACAGTTCCAGGACTCACAGCTCCAGATTTTAATCTCTTGGTTATTGTCAGCTCCAGTCACAGCAAACTTCCAGAACTGGGCACTGGGAAAAATAAACCAGTCAAATTAAGATAAACAGAAAGTGACATTATTACATACAAGAGCAGGACAGACACAGACCAGCATGAGTATCCAATCAGTTTACACTGTTTGCCAGTCATCCAGCAGTTTTAGACAAATCAACTGCTAGTCAAACTAACTTGTTGAAATTTTAGGAAAAGTATGGTAAGGAATTAAAGTGTCCAAATACACAAGGTAAATATGGTATGGTTCCCTCAATACCAGACAAAATTTATGTAATACATCTTATACATTTCTATCTACTTAATGTCACAATGCTTTCTGTGCTTCCACATAGCATTTACTTTTTTAACTAGGTACTTTTTCTAGTATTATCAATTTTTGTATTAAAAAAAGCAAAAAAAAGCAAAGCTTCACAAATGGGAAACAATACTGATCCTTTTGCATGTATGAAAAAGAAACGTTTTATTAACTAAAAATTGCAGCATTTTTGCATGTCAGAAGAAAATGAAGAAATTCTGTGACACAAAACAGGAAGCAAAAATGCATCTGTTCAACTCTACAAGCACAGTGCAATCTAGACAAACTCTCATCTTCCAGATAGATAATACTAATCTCTATGACAATGGAAGCATTGTTTTTTTTTCTTCTCCCTTTTCTATTTTTTCTGTATTTTCATTCTCCTGAAGTAAGGTTATCCTCTAACCTCCAAACAACAAAACTAATGGATTTAGATGCTTCTCACCTGTGATTTCTGGTAGACAAATTAATTGTACTTACTCTACAGTGACATTTTTGTGATCATCCAGAAAGAAAAGACAGGACATTGGTTTTCCTCCATGTGGTTTCCACTGATGTAAACACCTAGAATAATTAATCACAACTATAAAGAAACACATCACAACATAATACGTATATACACAGCTCTTGATAAGGCTTTTTTCAATCCAAAAGTATTGATATTTTTCTTATTTCTCCACAAAAGCATATGTTGTGGGTACTCATTAGAAGTGCCTTGGAATGAGTACCAACAACATATGTTTTTGTTGAGAAATAAGAAAAATATTTACCTGATACCCACTTTTATGTAGACCTATGGTGTATATCACTACAGGTGGAGCAAACAGCTCCAGATAAGATGTTTTTTGTTGCTGTTGTTTTTTTTTAACCAAAATGTATGTATATTTTTCTTATTTCTGTTTGAAAACATGCTATGGATAGACACTAATAAGCTTACCAACACCACTTCAGAGGCACTGTGATCGACCAAATAAATGCACTCTGCTCTTACATGTACAGTCGAACCTCAATGGCTCAAATACCTTTGGAACCATGGGAATTTATCTGAGATATGAGTGGTTCGAGCCACTCAGAGTTAAAATTATGGCGCCAGGTCAGGAAGCAAATGGCGAAAACTTAGGGAAATCTATTTGCTCTCCTACACAACACACTCACTCGATGAGGCAATTCAAATGAGTGCACACAACATACTATTTCATGATAAAATAAGACAATTTCCTAGAAATATTTGTTTTTCTTAAGCTATTGGATGAACTTTATAGGGACTCAAAAACGAGTTTGAATCAGCCATGGTAAACAAGTCATCGGTGTTTGAGCTATTTTTTTTTTTTTTTTTTTTTTTTTTTTTGATTTGGGTTTTACGGCCCTTTCAAGAATATTTCACTTATATCAAGCCGATCGTTCATCGAAGGTGGGCGAAAACCGGAGAACCCAGAGAAAAACCACCTGACCATCCGTAAGCAGAACTTGGCTTTCCCACATATGACCCGAGCGAGGCTCGAACCACAGCGGTGAGAAACCTAATGGATTAAGAGTCAACTCTCTTATCCACTAGGCTACGGGGGCCCGCTTTGAGCTATTGAGGTTCGACTGAATATATAGGTTCGACTGAATATATATGACATTTTCATGAGAAATTAACAGGAAAAACACCATAATCAACCAGCAATAACATCATAATTATCAGTCTGAATTTATTTAACACATATAAAGCCACTTTGTATGTCAGACAAATATTTCGTTAAAAATGCTCCTGTTTATTACAAAAGTCCAAGTCGTCTAAATTGCTGTCGGACAATAACATTTATTGTGGAAATCAAATATGATAGGTACTCTTCAACTGACCTCCAAGCACATATTATCAGCCATTTTGCTAATCTTCAAATTAATCATGATATGCATGATTATTACTGAGCTCTAGATAAGTCACTTTTTTCAACAAAACATGATATTTTCTTATTTCTCTATGAAAAATATGTCATCGGTACTCTTACATTAGAAGTGCCTCAACGAAAGGCTTCTTATGAATATCCATAACATAAATTTTTGTGAATATGAAAAATAGAAAAAATATTTATCTAGGTACTCTTCTAATCTAAAGCTCTGTGCCCAGTTGTCAAAGCATCGTTAGCTTAATGAGCTTGTTAGTGGTCAAAATGTTAACTGTTCTAGAAAGTACAATATCTAATTCACAGGTATTTTTGCTGAGACTATATGTTTGTTTGTGTTGTTTTACGGCCCAGTCAACCCAATGGAGTTATGTCGAGCGCAGCTAGTTTACCTAACCACACTTTTACTGGGCAGGCTTAGTCCTCTAAGTGGTTAACCAGTATTGTGGGCATTCTTTCGCCAGAAAATGAAACTATGTGAGTAGCTTTTGCAAATGCAAAAGCTACTCACATTTTTTTCAGCAAAAATATTAGCAATTATGCCATATTTAGTGATCAAAGTTTTAACGATACGTTAACTAACGACATCGTTAGTTTTGAACACTGGACCCTGAATGTTACATATCCAGGATCATTCTCACTTTACCTTGGTGATGTATTTTCATTCATGTAGACCTGGAAGAATTTCACCTCGCCATCAAGGCTAGCTGTTGCCAGGGCCGTTCCATCAGGGGAGAAGGCACAGTCCATGATTGGCTGGAATTGGTACAACAAAAAGACCGAGTATGAAGGAAGAGTAAGAACTCGATTAAGAGCAGTATTTGAAGATAATTCTAGGATAATTTTTATTATTTCTCTGCTGGTAATCATTAGAACTGCCACACTTAGGCAGTGAGGCATTTCTAATAAATACCCACAATGTAATATTTTTGGAGAACTGGAGAAAATTATCCCAGAATTATCATCAAATACACCTCCTGAACAAGTTTTCTGAAGAGTGATTCTGTTCATATGAAAAAGTTTTGTTTCTTACTTAAAATCAGAACAATACTAGATTATCAAAGAGTTTCTATATCAAGACACGGTTTTTACTAAGGATGATTTTCACATTATCTGTTATATTTTGTCAAAAGCTGCAAGTTTTTGGTCCAAAATATGCAAAAGTGCTCAGTCAAGGGGTGAAAGGAAAGATTCACCAGACACATGTTTATCAGAGCCCTTTTGTTCAAAGCATCATTTGCTTAATTAGCTTGTTAATGACATGTTAACTGTTATAGTTATATAAAAGTATTTTCAAATCCATTGATATTTTTGCTGCAAAAATGTGAGTAGCTTTTGCAATTCAAAAGCTACTCACATTTTTTCAGCAAAAAATATCAATGGATTTGCCATATTTTAAGATAGAAATTTTAAAGTCACGTTAGCTAACAATGTTAAATTTTGAACAACTGGGCCCAGGGCAGCTATATAACTATTGAGGTTATCATGTCTTGTATGCACATCAGTTGGTAACTAAATTCTTAACTAATTACATGTAACAGACATTAACCTTTAAAGTGGCAATCACAACTGTAGCAGGACATCATTTTTTGTTATTCTTCAAAAGAAAAGAAAGCTTGACATTCGTGTGAACTGTTTGCCAAGCAGACGCTTCACATGAAGATCTTATTTTCTATGAAAAAAAAAAAAAATATTTATCTTTTACATTTTTCTGTTAAAATGCTAAAATTCAGCTCTAATGGCAAGACATGAGCTACTTTATATCGAGGGTTGAGCGCAAGACTATGGTAACTCAAACATATTTTTGAAACCCTTGTTTAGGGGCAACTTGGACCCCTTTGTAAACAATGCAAATTTAGGTGCCATTGCTCATACGAGCAATGGCACCTAAATTTTCATTGTTTACAGAAAGAAATGTTGTAATCTTCATAATGCCTTCATGGTGAGGAGATTAAGTATTGGGAAAAACAACCATCTGACTTGCAATAGTCTTGCGATCAACCCTCGATATCAAAACCATTCTTTGAGCATACACAAACAGCACACACCAAAGCTCTAGTAAAGATGCTTGTTTCAATCAAACAGTATTGATATTTTTCTTATTTCTGCAGGTAAATGTGCCATGGGAACGCATTAGAAGTTGCTTGCAGAAGTACTTCTAATGAGTATCCACAACAGGTTGTCATAAAATAAGAAAATGAAAATTTATATAAGATAAGAAAGAAGATAAGAAAATGTATATCATATATCGGATACCACTCCCATCTAAAGCTATTTAACATATTCAGGTCAGATGTGTACAATGCATATGCCCAAACTGGTTATGACATGTCCAATTTGCCATGACTGTTTGACATTTGTAGAGTTCAAAACCTTCAGTCAGCATATCATGACCAACTGCATATATGTATTTTCAACTGACTTTCATTAGTCGACTTTGCTTATCTTGAATACATTTTTAATTTGCTTATCTCGAAATGACAATCTGGTCCCCATTTTAAAATGGAAATATAACAGCAGGAGGCAAAATATTGTGGAAAAGAGGAGAACTTCAATATTTTCAATATATCTCTAATTTCAGGAGTTAAATTACATATTCATTTGTGAAATGTGGTTGTTTGATTTATTTTTTCCTCAATTCTGCGAATCTGATATATCGAGGTACAGACTTCTCAAAGTATTTCAGAGAGTCCTTGGACTTCGAGATAAAGAGAGTCGACTGTATTTACCTTAGTATGGCTCTCAATACGTATCAGTCCCATCTCCACATCATCAGGGTAAATAGGTCCTACACCATGATCCTTGGTCACCAAGTCTACACTCCAAATCTCAGCCTACAGTGACAGAAAAGCTTGCAAATCAAACTGCATATTCCTGAACAATTTGGAAAATGTAATAGCTGTTTTCACTTAACATTTAGATGCCTTTAAAACCTTATGATATAAATAACCTGGATAAGAAAGTATGATGCTATTCACATGAGTCACCCCAATACTATTAAATGTAATAATGCTTTACACTCTGGGCATTTGTTTTCAGAAGACAACTTTTTTTGGGCACATCCATATCTCAGTTAACCCTTAAACCGCCAATCACAACTGCAGCAGACGAAAATTTTGACTTTATTTTTTTTCATTTGTCAGAGAAAACAAGTCTTGACATTTCATGCAAAGCAGACAATTCACATGAAATGTCAGCTTACTTTCTCTGAAAATAGATAAAAATAAATTAAATCATTGTCTTCTACAAATTATGCTTGGCACTTTATGGGTTAAATGTGTTCACAACCTACAATAACATCAAAGCGCTTTTTGGCCAGGGCCCAGTTGTTCAAAGCTAACGACATCGTTAGTTAACGATTCGTTAAAATTTGCATCGAGTGATATGCAAATATGCTGAAATTTTTTGCTGAAAAATGTGAGTAGCTTTTGCAGTGCAAAAGCTACTCACATTTTTTCAGCAAAAAATTTCAGAAAATTGTATATTGAATCTGCTAAAACAGTTAACGAAATGACCCTTAACGAGCTCATTAAGCTAACGACGCTTTGAACAACTGGGCCCTGGTTTTCACTCATAAATGACACAAAGGCATTTACTGGTATTATATTGCAGCTAGATCAAAGCTGAATGACAGCTACAGTATAAACTTTAATCCTTTATTTGTCACCAGGTTGATGAAAAAAAAAAAAATACATGATACATGTTAAGTGCTCTGAAACAGCCTAAATACAAAATACTGATAACTTCAGTAATATAGAATGTGTAAATCAGTGAGTATATGGCCATAGCTAACAATTTTTTGATTGCTGAGTTTCGCGTAAAAGGGGCAAAACTTCCAACATTGGGAAAAAAATGGGAGCCACAGAGCAACCATATTATAACAGTTTCCGTGTTATAAGGAACTGCATTAAACCAGCGTTCCTGTGTATTCTGCAATGCAAAAATGTATCTTACTAAGTCTGTGTCTAGTTAAAACTCACATTAGCACTCACATCTATGCAGGCTGATCAGTTTCATTGGGCACTGTCTGTACAGCCAAGGATCAAAGGTTTCTTTACTCTGATCAGACTGCTTAGAAGCACATAGCCATTGCCAGGTGCACATCAAGAAACACTTTCTTACACTGTACCCTTTTCCCTTAAAACAAACAATCGTTGATAGTTACCTTCTCATCATTAGTGAGAACTAACATCCTACAGGCATTATCAGAATTAGAGGACTCTGTGGCACTGCTATCATCACAGTCATCGGGAATGTAGGGACACCAGATCACACGATGATACTCACTTACAAGGGTAGACTTAGGTCTCGTAACATGCAGCATCATTTTAGGTCTTCAATTCTGTTAAGGTTTCATGTGTTTTAAAAACAAGAAACTATAGTGGAACCTTCATTAATGGTCATCTCTTAACAACAGCCACTTCCTTACAAAAGCCCTAAAGTTTTGTGAAGAGGAAAAGTATCGATAAAAAATGCCTTATCATAAGCTATCAAAAGAAAAGAAAGCTTGCCAAGCAGACACTTCACATGAATGTCTTATTTTCTTCAAAAAATAAAAAAGTATTTAGCCATGGCCATTATCTGCAACTGTCAATATCTGGACCTTCAGCTTATTCAAAGATCAATGCAGATCCTAAAAAGCTGTATAAAGATAAGAAACACCATGAGAACTAGAGCTGGTGTTTGTAAAACACTATGTCCCCAACACTGCCTGATTCTAACACTGGTTGACTCCAACACTGCTTGCCCATGACGGTAATAACAGTACAAATATACAAGGTTTCAGTGTTATTTTATTAAAAGGGAAATAACTCTAAAATGGGAGATAATTCAGATATAAAAAAAATACAGTTCACCTATATTTTCATGAGGAATCCATGTATGAAATTTCAAAACGTTAGCATACATGGTTCTAAACTCATGCTATGACAATGAAAGCAACAAATGGCCAAAAATTGCAAAAGGCCATAACTCCAACAAAATTTCATTAAACAGGCTGAAAATTTAATCAGGTGATCACCTCCTAAGTCCCAATCAGTATAACAAATATCAAGGCTCCAGCTCAAACACTTTCTGAGATATCTTGCTATCGAGATTTCAATGTTATTTTATTACAAGGGAAATAACTCTAAAATGGGAGATAATTCGGACAAGAAAAAAAATACAGGTCACTTTTTTTTCATGAGGAATCCATATAAGAAATTTCAAAACATTAGCATATATGGTTCTAAACTTCTGCTATGCACATAAATGCAACAAATGGCCAAAAATTGCAAAGGGCCATAACTCTAACAAAATTTCATTAAATTGGTTGAAAATTTAATCAGATGATCTCCTCCTCAGTCCCAATCAGTACATAAAATATCAAGACTCTAGCTCAAATACTTCTTGAGATATCTTGCTAACGAGATTTCAATAACTCTAAAATGGGAGAAAATTCGGATAAGAAAAAAAAATACGGGTCACCTGTTTTTTCATGAGGAATCCATATATGAATTTTCAAAACATTAGCATACATGGTTCTAAACTTATGCTAAGCACATGAAAGCAACAAGATTAAATGGCCAGAAATTGCAAAGGGCCATAACTCCAATAAAATTTCATTAAATTGATTGAAAATTTAATTAGGTGATCTCCTCCTCAGTCCCAATCAGTATACCAAATATCAAAACTCTAGCTCAAATACTTTTTGAGATATCTTGCTAACGAGATGTCACTGTTATTTTATTTAAAGGGCAATAACTCTAAAATGGGAGATAATTCGGGTAAGAAAAAGAAAATACAGGTCACCTATTTTTTTATGAGGAATCCATATATGAAATTTCAAAACATTAGCATACATGGTTCTAAAGTTATGCTATGCACCAGAAAGCATGACAAATGAACGAATGAACGAACAGACAAGCCAGAAGCAATATGCTCCCCCCCCCCCCCCCCCCCCCAACTTTTTTCAAAGTTGGGGCCATAAAAATGGATCTTAATGCAGACGGTCATGCACAAATGGAGATAACGAAGGATCAGATCAGCTTGCATATCCACAGCTACAAATAAGCTGGGATAGCCACATAATATCAGTACCTTAGATAAGCTGCTTTATGGGGTATTAAAATCTTAAAAAAAAAAAAAAAAAAGCAGATAGAATTAAATCTATGGGTTAATACCCAATTATCAGTAATTCTTGCACCCATTAACATAACAGGGTCCCAAAGGAAAAATCCTGATATCCAATTCAATGAGAAATGGGTAGGTAAAAATAGCCCAAAATACCCAATTGCTTAAAACCTTATCTAGGGCACTGTAATATTTTTCTTATTTCTCAACAAGCTAAATTGTCAATGTGGTACTCACTAGAAGTGCCTCAACAAGATGCTTATAATGAATATCCACAACGTGTGCTTCCACAGAGAACTATAAAAAAATATATCAGTACTTTTTGCTTCAAAAAAAACCCCCAAAAAATGCCTGAATATCTGAAGCTATGATATCCATGCAGTCTGATGAGGACCTTCCATCTCTGCTTACACTCACTGAATACGTCATGTATTGTGGAACTGTAATAACAAGTACAGGGGCAGACAGGCCTGAAGAAACAGTGCAGACCCTGACCAGATGCCAAGAATGTGGCATATGATCATGATCCACACTGTTTGCCACCCATCCCAGCAGTTTTTACACATCAGGGCCCGGTTGTTCAAAGCGTCGTTAGCTTAACGAGCTCGTTAAGGGTCATTTCGTTAACTGTTTTAGCGGATTCAATACACAATATTCTGATATTTTTTGCTGAAAAAATGTGAGTAGCTTTTGCATTGCAAAAGCTACTCACATTTTTTCAGCGTATCTGCGTATCACTAGATGTAAATTTTAACGAATCGTTAACTAATGACATCGTTAGCTTTGAACAACTGGGCCCAGCAGGTACTAAAATGGTGTGTCGTTTTTGTTTTTTTTTTTTTGTTTTTTTTTTTTTCTTCAAATATTTTGACAAGGCGCTAAGGTGTCCCAATATTTAGATTTAATGTGACACACTCAAGAAATCTAATCTGACTGTGAGTATGAGCAGTCTAACCTTCAACATTGCTGTCCACATATGCACAACAAACCTGCTTTCTCAAGCTTTTGCATGTAATTACACCACAATCTCTTTATATAATTACACCACAATCTCTTTTTAACACTTTTGTTGGTATCCCATTACGAAAACACGCCCATTCAAATATACTGAAAATTTCACCACCAAAAACGGAAAGTTTTCAGATAATAATTCTGATATTTTTCCTATTTCTGCTCAAAACATAGATTGTGGGTACTTATTAGAACTGCCTCACCGAGGCAGCTTTACCGAGTGCCCACAATCTATATTTTGAGCAGAAATAAATAAAATAATGTATACTCCTGTAAACACCAGTTTTACTATATAAAAGTGGCGTTCAAGGGGGTCAAAATTATATAGGCGTGTTTTCATGCTGCAAAGCAAACACCATGTTAACTAAACAACCAAGTTGTATCCAAACAAAAAATTTATAAATTATATAGAAAAATGACCATAAGTGGTCATTTCTCTATCTAATTCATGTCTTTTTGTTTCTATACAATCCCTCTGGGGTCCACTTTCAAATTGTCATATATCCAAAACCATCCTATTATGAACCAAATTATAACTAGGTTCTAGTGTATTCATAGGATAAAGGATACTCTATCTTCGCATCTTCTGTCTCTTTGATTTCATAGACACAGAGGTTACCGATCTCATCTACAACAGCTAGGATTACATCATCCGTGTGAGCAAATGCCAGATCTATCACTCGTCCAACAAAGTCTTTCAACAGTGTCCTCTCTGCTGTCTTCCTATTAGTAACTCTTACTACACCACCAGATTTACCTGGTCAAGAAAAACCAAATATTAATTTGTATCATACACAGGGCCATCACAGTACCTTTGTAATTCTACAGTGGGGTCAAAAAATTGTAAATACATAGCAATACAACTGGAAAAGAAACAGATTAGTTGTTTTGCTCTATTTTTAATGAAATCAAACTGCCATATTTACATGTACCGTAAGTACTGGGACTGTTCAGCAGTGCAGTCTGATCAGAGCTCACTTGAGAATGCCCAACAAATACTTATTACACTGTGTGGAAGCAGTAGTTCACATTGTGGCTCAGATTGCCTACAATGTTTAATCCTAGACCTGCTGAACCCAGATATATCCTGCCTTTGCAAACAGTGTAGATCCAGATCAGTTGGCTTCTGAAGAAGCCAACTGATCTGGATCTGCACTGTCTGCCATTAAGTATGTGAATTTATATCAACAATCTAGATCTAGTAATTGGCTGGAAATTGGAAGTGGGCATGGCATCTTAATTTATTCAGCACGACAAGGGTTAACATATATCCAAACTGAGAATGAGAGTTGGTGCAATTTAAAGAAAAATGTCCTTATCAATGACTAAATGGGCTTCATTATTAGAAAAGAACATTTCAGTATAATCAGACATTTATCTTTACATCTGTGCAGTTTGATCAGAGACTTTTGAGTGAAAAAGAATGACAGGATAATGTAGAGAATGTTTCTGAATAGAGAAGCCTCAGACCAGAATATACAGTTGTACAGACTGATCAGGGTCTTCACTGTTTGCATACTGCATAATCTTCCTTTTCACATTATGACCTTGTTCAGTACTGCCATCTAGCATTTTATTTTTTATCAGACATGTCTGTATAAATTAATATAAGTTTACAACAAATCCTGGTCCTGATTCTAGCACAATACCTTAGCTAAATTACTGCCAAGTGGACTCTTCTACATATTCCTTTAGAAAGATCCAACTCCCATTTAAAGAGCATTTAAAGAGTTATAAACATTCCTGCATTTAATGTAAACAGCATAGACCCTGATCAGACGCCGGTTTGCCGATGTCCATTTAAGGCACACTAAGCATCAATGGGTTAAATTTGATTTTTTAAAATTTTTTGGAGAAAATCTGAATGAAATACCAAGATCTTTTTCAGGGACAACTTATAACAAGAAATCCACGGAAAGCGATGTCCCACCTGCGGGGATTAAGTCAAACAAGTTCCTATTTGTATTGTAAAAATCTATTTTGCAGTATTCAAGAAATTGATGGGTTAGAAAAATGGACAAAGTAGAAAATTTGGAATACTGGCTTGCAAAATTTTATCTAAACCTGTCCATTATTTCACAAGATATTGATACTGAGCGGATATCATTTTTGCCCATTAATCAAGGCCAGTAACTCAGCTGAAAATTGAAGAAATCCCAAGCTAGATATTGTTAACAACAATATGTATGCAAAATATGATCCTAATCCATCAATTCTTTCACAAGATATTGAGCGGAAACCAATTTTGAGCATAAATCAAAGGCCCCTAACTCTGCTGAAAGGAATCTGAGATTTATGTGCAAACAAAATGCACATCTTCAGACCATGACCTAATCATATGTGAAGTTTCAAAGCTTTTAGCCTAAAACTGCAGGAAAAGTTACGCTCACGAAACACCCACTGACTATAAGGGTTTTAGGCAAAAACTGACTAAGTTAACAAAGCGAAAAAAGTTGAAAAAAAAATCTGAGATTTATGTGCAAACAATATGCAAATCTTCAGACCCTGACCTAATCATCTGTGAAGTTTCAAAACTAATGGCCTAAAACTGCAGGAGGAGTTGCGCTCACAAGACACCCACTGACTATAAAGGTTTTAGGTAAAAACTGACTAAGTTAACAAAGCTGAAAAAGTTGAAAAAAAAATCTGAGAATTATGAGCAAACAATATGCGCATCTACACACCATGGCAAAAACATCTGTGAAGTTTCAAAATGATTGGCCAAAAACTGTAGGAGGAGCTGCGCTCACGAGACACCCACTGACTATTAGGGTTTTAGGTAAAAACTGACTAAGTTAACAAAGCAAAAAAAGTTGAAAAAAAAAAATCTGAGGATTATGAGCAAACAAGATGGGCATCTACACACCATGGTCAAAACATCTGTGAAGTTTCAAAATGATTGGCCAAAAACTGTAGGAGGAGTTGCGCTCACGAGACACCCACTGACTATAAGGGTTTTAGGTAAAAACTGACTAAGTTAACAAAGCGGAAAAAGTTGAAAAAAAAATCTGAGAATTATGTGCAAACAATATGCACATCTATACACCATGGCCAAAACATATGTGAAGTTTCAAAATGATTGGCCAAAAACTGTAGGAGGAGTTGCGCTCACAAGACACCCACTGACTATAAGGGTTTTAGGTAAAAAAACGACTAAGTTAACAAAGCGGAAAGAGTTGTAAAAAAAAAAATCTGAGAAATATGAGCAAACAATATGCACATCTACACACTATGGCCAAAACATCTGTGAAGTTTCAAAACGATTGGCCAAAAACTGTAGGAGGAGTTGCGCTCACAAATCAATTGTTGAAGAACGGACAAATGGACGGGTCACGGCACGCCTATACCGCACCTGCGTGCTAACTCAGGTGCGACAATAATGTAAAATGTCTGCTAACACATCTAAAATACCTGCTATGCAGGCTGGGTAAAAATTTCAGCATGCAACATTTTGAAATATTTTTCATAAATTTCCAGAAAATAGGCTTAGACATTTTATGCAAAATGTTTCCTTATGAGACAATTTGCATGAAATGCCAAAGCCTCTTTTCTGGCAAAAATAAGAAACATTTTGTCAATCCGTCATCTGCTGAATTAGCCCAGAGAGTGGTTTAGGTTAAACTGAAAAACTTAACCCATTTTAGTCTGGCAACCCCCAAAAGGATAACTGACAAACAGTGCAGACCCAGATCAGACACCAGAGAATGGGGCATCTGATCTGGGTCTCCCGTCTACAAAAAGTTAAGCGATTTTTCTACTGGAATATCTAAATCACGTAACCTGACACACCTAAAATTGAAATTGGACACTTCCAGTATAGAGTGTGGGGGACTTAATTCAGTCTAAAATGGGTTAATGGTTAATACCTTTCAGTACATATCCAGCATAGACATTATTTCTGTGTACAGCAACAATATTCCCAATGTATCTTTTCTGTTCCCAATCATAGTTTACAACAGGGGTTGTCTTCACCTGGAAATACATGCAATATAAATACTGTGCACAATAAGAAAATAGCCGTATGCGATAAGTGTACATCGATGACCAAGACCAGCATTCACGCAGCGACAAATCATAGCTCCAGATAAGAGGGGGTATCCACATAATATTTTATTCATTTCTCCACATAAACATGTTATGGGTACTCATTAGAAGCACTTCAGGGAAGTGCTTCTAATGAGTACCCACAACATATGTTTTAGTGGAGAAATAAGAAAAGTTATAAAAACTATTAGTTGGAAAAAAGTGCCTTATCTGAAGCTGTGATCAATGCCTTCATTGCCTACTTACAGAATAAATGGCTATTGTATAAAAACACTGTAGGAAACAGTGGAGGCCCTCATCAGACTGGGCAGACTTGTAAGATGTTCTGGTTTCTGTTCCCATGCATGCCATATGGGCCATTTTCCCATAATGCACATCAAATGTTAATTCTTAAATTTATGGAAACAGAACTACATTAAAATTTCAAATTAATGCACTGCAGAAATTATTATCTCAAATGACCATGAAACAATGAAATTTGTAAAATTATATGCCCCCAACTCCATGTTTGTCAATACAAAATGCCAAAGCTGAAATAACGCCTAACTCTGACAAAAGTAATCCAAAGTTCACCAAAATTTAATCAGATCATCTACACATTGGTTCCAAACTCCTTAAAAAATCTCATGAGCCTTGCTCAAGTGGTTCCTTAGGTATTTTCCTTACAATAAAAGTGTGACATACAGACAAAAATGGACAGAAGGACATACAGACAAGCCCAAAATAATATAGCCTCCCAACTTTGACACTTCTTCGAAGTTGGGGGCATAAAAATGATGATGATGATGATTTGGTGTTTTACATCCCTTTCAACATTAAGATGATTTGGTGGGTTATGTCCCTTTCAACATTATTTAAGTCACATTGAGAAAATGGAAGGGTGAAAATGAAGGGGGGGAGGGGGGGGGGAGGGGGGGGTTGAACCCGAGACCTCCTGGTCTCCAGTCGGACGGCGTAGCCAACTGAGCCACCGAGGCCGGCGACCACAGACTAGGTCAGCCTGTGCATCTGTACAATCTGACCATGGCCCTCTCACTCTAATTACTTAACCTATTTTAGTTTGGAGACCCCAAAAAGGGTAAATGCTAACAGTGCAGACCCAGATCAGTCTATTCAGTCTAATAAGGATTAATCATTTGATACTGTTAGCCGTATAAACAGAAGGCAAAATACCCTCCTGAGAACTGTATGATTGCACAGGATCATTCCACATATAATGTAAGCTTGAAGATACCATTTTCACTGAATATCTAGCAGTTTGGGGTTATTTTTATATTGAATGTGATGTTTACTAAGTTTTTTTTTTTCCATTACAAATGTCTTTTTGGACCCAATTTATCCAAAAAGATAAAATGTTCATTCATTCATCTTATAGTATTCTCATCTACCATCATTTGCACTATTCCCTTTTAATTTCATCATCATACAATAATACTTATAAAATATTTTATTTGTAAAATAATTTTTGCACCTTTTTCTCAATCAATCATCCATTATTTTTCAGTGACTTAATAATTAAAATATATATAAAATCTATCACATCGTTCATTTTAGCATTGTTTTGAATAGTACAGTCTAAAGATGGTTCTCGCAAGAAGTAGCACTCAGACATAAACATTTAAGACACAGCAAAATGACCATTTATGGTCACTCCTCTAACTGACCTATATAACTCCATTTGGTTGGTTGGTCTGGTGTCTAAATATCCAGTCAACACTATTAAGGTCATGTGGAGCTGTTCAGTTTACCCAACCACACTTCCCTGGGCAAGCCTGATCCTCTAAGCAGTTAAACAGGGCCCAGTTAATGATGTCGTTAGTTAACGATTCGTTAAAACTTTAATCGAGTGATATGCAAATATGCTGAAATTTTTTGCTGAAAAAATGTGAGTAGCTTTTGCAGTGCAAAAGCTACTCACATTTTTTCAGCAAAAAATATCAGAATATTGTGTATTGAATCTGCTAAAACAGTTAACGAAATGACCCTTAACGAGCTCGTTAAGCTAATGACGCTTTGAACAACTGGGCCCAGTATTTTGTGCACATTCTTCCGCTAGAAACTGATGACTGCCCATCTTGAATCAGCGGAGGAGAGAGATTGACTGTAAACAATATTTCATGATCAATCTCCACAAAAGAATGCTTCTGGACCCAGTGAAGTTCAAACATGTAGCCTCCTGATCACCAGTCGGACATGCATCCGACTAAGCCATCAAGAACACACAATTCAATTTGGTTAAAACTCTGTTATTTCGCTAATACTGTCTTTGCTTTGGAATTCAGCAATGGTATTATACAGAATATGCTTTATATTACTCCCATTTAACATATTCATGTACATAAATATGGTTTTACAATAACTATCTGTTTACAGATCCTATTTTTCACTTTATATCTGGCACTTTTACTGGACGTGAATTTCTAACAAAATGAAGCATTGTATGTCATGCAAAGAAAGAGTGGGAAAATCATGCATACTCCCAATAAGGCCCATATTTCAACTGATATTTTCCTTATTTCTCCACAAAAACATAGTTGTGGGTATTCACTAGAAGTGCCTCACTGAGGTGCTTCTAATGAGTACCCACAACATAACTTTTTGTGGACAAATAAGAAAATAAGAAAAACATTATGCCCCCTACCTGATGTTATAGATTAACATTACCTTATTACTGCCTGTATTGAGAGTACTTCCTGGTAGAGACTGGGTCTTTAAACTGCTGATATGTTTGCTTGTTACTATATCTACCTCCTGGCCATACACACTAAAACTGTTAGCAGTATCCGTTCCTTGTAGGGTTCTGTAAAACATTCAATAACAAGAAATATTACTAAGAAGAGCTTAGATGATACCCTTTGCTCAGCAACCAAAACATAACGGAAGGACGCAGTTCACTCAACAAACATTTTAACTAAAGGAGATTGGACATACCTAATATTTTCTGCCATTTTTAACAGAAGATAACTTCTGTGATTTCCTGGGCCCAGTTGTTCAAAACTAACGATGTCGTTAGTTAACGTATCATTAAAACTTTGATTATTAAATATGACATATACGCTAAGATTTTTGCTGGAAAAATGTAAGTAGCTTTTGCATTTGCAAAAGCTACTCACATTTTTTCAGCAAAAATACCTGTGAATTTGATACTGTACTTAATAGAACTGTTAACATTTTGTCCACTAATGAGCTCGTTAAGCTAACAATGCTTTGAACAACTGGGCCCTGTTTACTATCCTGTATACCAAGCCCTTCTGAAAATGGGTTCTCTCTAAAAAGAAAATAATTTGCTCCCCATGACACATTTTCAGAAGAAAGAAAAAATGATTTTGACAGAGTTGCCACCAGCCCATGAAAGTTTCCATTCTTCATTAATATGTACAGTAGATCATAGCTACAGATAAGAGGGGGTATCCACATAATATTTTTCTTATTTCTCAACGAAAACACATGTTGTGGGTACTCATTTGAAGCGCCTCACCGAGGTGCTTCTAATGAGTACCCACAACATATGTGTTACTGGAGGAATAAGAAAGATATCAGCATTTTTTGGATGAAAAAAGCGCCTTATCTGTTGCTATGGTATATGCTCAAATGTACATATATGAAGGCTCCAGAATGCCCATATCTGTGTCTAAGTATGTGTGAAGTTTATGCTTAAAATATCCGTATGTGTAGGATTATTCTTAATCATGGTGAAGTGATTGATTGTGTTGGGGTTTAACTACACGTCAGCACTTGTGGGTCATTTTGTGTCATCTCCCATAGAAAGGGAGAAAAGAGATAGAAGAGATAGTAGAGGAGATGACAGAGAGGGATAGGGAAGAAAGAGGGGAATGAAAGAAAGTGAAGGAACAGAAGAAATAACAATATTCCTATTTATCCTTACCTGCTGCAAGGACAGCAGGGCTTGCCCAACTTAAGCCAATATCAGTTGGGCGCCCTGATGACAAAAGCTACAGGGTACCTTCACCTCACTTAACCACCCCCTAATCATGGTGAATAATTTCCTGTCAACTATCAATGTATTACCATTTAATAATAGTGGAATATGTAAATTTTAAAGAAATGTTCATTTTCAATGAGTGAAACCCTACGCAAAATGCATAATATGATGGTTTTCACAGTACAGATCGATCCTGGGTTCTGTCATTCTTGAATAAAAAGAGCTTTCAACTGGCAGCAGACATTTCAGCTTTCTTTGAAAACTGAACTTTTGTATTGTTGGTGATCTTCAAAGTGATTCTATTCCTTTATTTATCGTCCAGACTGCAAAATGTTTGGCACATGGTCTCCTTGAAATCTCATCTCGATAGCTGTATCACAGAATTTTAACCCTTGTCTTGCTGAACCCATATATACCCTGCCTTTGCAAACAGTGTAGATCCAGATCAGTTGGCTTCTGAAGAAGCCAACTGATTCTGTATCTGCACTGTTTGCCAGCAAGTATGTGAATTTATAGCAAAAATCCAGATCAAGTAATCTGATTGGCTGGAAATTAGAAGCAGGTGTTGCATCTTAATTTATTCAGCAGGACAAGGGTTAATATCTTATTATGCATGCCTTCAAATGAAAGTATTGTTCAGCCTGTAGAGAAAATAAAAACTGCTATATCTTTCTTCTGAGACACTTTAACAAAAATAAATCTGTAATTACATGTAAGTATTGTAGTGTTTGCTTTATAGATGCCTATTTCAGAAAAAGGTAAATTTTGGTACACACCATAAACAAACTGAATCCAAATGTTTTAAGTCACAATATTTGTATTTCTGTACCATATCTTGAAAATGTTCTCACATCTTGGGTCACTCTCAACACAAGTGTCTCGTGATCTGGGAACATTCACTAGATGTGAAACAGAGCTAAAGATCAAGTTACTATTGCAATGCTATGTTGTATGACACTTACATGAGTTGTCTGGGTGCGGAGCCAGAAGCATCATAGATGGTCTTCATAAACTCTGTCATTGTGGGATCTGTGGCATCACCAGAGTTCTGTACAAGGCCGCCTGTACCTGTCATAGTCTGAATATTGTCATCACTGTAAGAAAAACAATGATACACACTTGAACCCCTTTATAAGCTGCTTCATTATAAGATGGTTTTGGATGTAACCGTTTAAGGCTGGACCACAAAAAGTGCTGTATCCAAACAAAAATGTATCTAGATTATACAGAAAAATGACCATTATTGGTCATTTTTCTATATAATCTAAACATTTTTGCTTTGTACCTGAAATGTATCCAAATAAAGTGTAGATTATATAGACCATCTATGGTTATTGTTTTCCTATATTATCTATACATTTTTGTTTGGATACAACACAGTTGTTTTGCGTTTTGCTAACAGGTTTTGCTTTGGATCCCAGCAATAGTGTTATAAAGAGGTTTTTGTGAATCTCTTATACATCTGGTGACAGAAACAAACTGTACCTGTTTACCATCCAGGGTAAAATTTTCAGCAGACAATACATGTATATTCAAATATTTTTCTTATTTCCACCAGAAAACAGGTATTGACATTTCATGCAATTTTCATGCTGGGTGGATGTGCAGGCTAAACTAGATCAATACTGGTTCCATATATTAACCCTTATCTTGCCATTCGCAACAATAGTCACACTGGAGGGGTCTGCCAACTCAAAAGCCTGTCATACTTACAATATACCACATGCAACCATTCAGAGCAAGTGTTCTCATACAGGAGTGAACCTACTTTCATACAAACACGCCACTTTTCATTAGATTGTCAGGTGCTGGATTTTACCCACACTAAAAAAGACCCAAGAATACCAAATTTCAAGCTGCCATTAATTTCAGCACTCACTTCAACAAATTGATCAGGCTTTTCTGGAAAAAAAGCCCATAACACCTGAATCATTTCCAGTGAGGAAGAAGTAGGAATAACAGTAGAACCTATGTATGTCACTCGTTTCATTCGCAATAGTACACAGTAGGCATTGGTGTCTTGTATTTTTTTTTTTTTTTTTTTTAAGTGTCTTAAACGGTTCCCGGTTTACACATGACTGTCACGTGACTTTCTAGTCACGTGACCATCCTTTCTCCGGTAAAATGGCTTCCTAGGATCAGCAAATTATACGTGAAAATTTCATGAAAATCGAGGTAAAATTCAGGAGGTAATGACTTCTCAAGTAGAGGTACCGCCTCTTACAGGCCTGATTCATTTTTTTTCCGGCAAGAGAAGGGTTAAGCTGCAAAAACCTACCATATTCAGGCACATTGCTTTGTTTAAACAGAAAAGTGATGTTGATGTTGCCTTGATTTTTTCCTGTGTGCATTTCCTTTACTGTCCTTAATTCGCAGAAAATGCACACATAAGGCAATACATGTACATAAGGAGAGAAGCGGGGCACAGGGAGGAATCAAGCCGTGTCAACATTGATTTCTCGTATGAACAAAGTGAAACCTGCAGAAAAAAGCAAATACGTCACCTGCAAACGTCTTCATGCATGTTTACATAATGATATTAAAGTGTCACACGCAAGCTTTAATTGCTTGACCAGTTAACAATCGCTGAAGAGTGAACAGCTAACACCTATTTAACTACCATTTGCTTGGCAAGTAAATAACAGTTCTGCCACAGGTGTGAATAACTGGAGACCTCATTCACAGTCATTGAGCTCTTGAGCATTTCACTTTGGACCACACAGTGTTAACTAACATGGTCCACCCCTTGGACCAGGCCTTTCTTGCTTTTGTTTGTTTGTGTTGAGGTTTTACGGCCCAGTCAACCCAATGGGGTCATGTCGAGCACCGTCAGTTTACCTAACCACACATTTACTGGGCAGGCATAGTCCTCTAAGCGGTTAACCAGTATTGTGCACATTCTTTCGCCAGAAACTGACAACTGCCCTTCTTGAAATAATGAGGTTGTGATGTATGTCTAAATATTACTGGAGGAGTGATAAACAGTGTATACCTTGATCAGATACTGCATTCTGCATTAGCTGTCTGACCTGAGAACTCTTGTCATGCTGAATTAAGATGCCATGCCCATTTCTAATTTTCAGCCAATCAGAGTACTTGATCCAGGTTGTTGATACAAATTCTCATTCTAATTGACAAACAGTGTAGAGCCAGATCAGTTGGCTTCTTCAGAAGCCAACTGATCTGGATCTACACTGTTTGCAAAGGCAGGTTCCAGGTTCAGCAGGACTAGGGTTAACAATGCATGCTCATGCCGGTGTGTCTGAATACTTGGGATAAATAAGGGACATGTACATGTACATGCCGCTCTAGTCAGGATAAGATAGGTATCCAGATTAATTTTTGTCTCCATCAGAATGTGTTTGTACTTCTTAGAGTTGCCTCAGAGTTTGTGAGCAGAAATAAGAAAAATTCCAACAACTTTTGGTTAAAAAAAAGTGTCTTATCAAGATGTACGAGAAGTTTAGAAATCCTACCTGTCCTGGACAGTTAGTGATCTGTCAATACTTGCACTGGCTGAAGCTGAAAAAAAAAAAAAAAAAAAAAAAAATTATTAATGAGGAATTGGTACAGATTCAGGGGAGGCAAATTTTGTGAAATTGTTTTTGCCTCCTTTGTGAAAAGGGGGTACTCTAATAGGAAAGAGGTTGCTCCTCATGAGCAAATTCTTTCCTTTTAGGGCAGAACCCCTCTTCAGAAGGTGCCATTTTCCATATTTCGCAATCTGGGCCCAGTTGTTCAAAGCTAACGACGTCATTAGTTAACAATTCGTTAAAATTTACATCTAGTGATACGCAAATATGCTGAAATTTTTTGCTGAAAAAATGTGAGTAGCTTTTGCAGTGCAAAGGCTACTAATTTTTTCAGCAAAAAAATTCGGAAAATTGTATATTGAATCTGCTAAAATAGTTAACGAAATGGCCCTTAACGAGCTTGTTAAGCTAACGACGCTTTGAACAACTGGGCCCAGAATTCCATCTAAACTGACTAGTAACAGTTATTATCACATACTGACTTCTATAAAGTTGACTATACCAGAGCTGGAAATTTTTACAAAATTTAGCAAGATAAATACATCCAGACAAAACATTCTCCATCAGGCACTGTTTTGATCAATTGCTGAGTGTCAAGATACTTTTGTTGGAGAAGTAAATGTTGTCCACTCAGGCCAGACATTCCGCAAAGCTCCATTCCCAGACAGGTTACAAACTGGACTTGTCTGTGACATTAGAAATTTCTGAGCTGACCAGGATGAATTCAACCAATATTCTAAGTAAGGGATGAAATGTTATGGATGACAGAACTGCATGTATGTGCAGACTTGTCTGGACATCTGTTTGCATACAAATGTCACAAAGGCGTCTTTTCTCTCATTGAGACTTGTTTTTGAAAAGGTCTACTGAAACTGTTAATCATCGTTCAGTTACTATTTTCAGAAATGCATGATGTACCAAGAGGGTCAAAAGAGATTACGACTTCTTGTAATTCTGAATAAGAAATTAAAGCATATACATGTAGCACAGACATCATTATTCCAGGTACAACAGTAGTAAACAAATCCTAAAAGAACGTTCTGGAAACTATCTACTAAGGCTGGCACAATTAATCGGATAATCGATTGAGTGTTCGATAAATTCCACAAAAAATATTACCATTACTGATTTGCTAATAATCAATCATTTGATTTCTGTGTTTGTTACTTTACCGTATTTACCCTTAGTATTCAGACACCTCAACTCCTTCATACTTAATCTAAAATTTGAACAAGTACAATTTACTACCCAATGTTGTGTCTAAAAATAGCTGGATGGGTGGTAAACAGTGTAGATCCTGATGAGATGCTGCATTTGTGGCATCTCATCAGGGTCTACACTGTTTGCTCAGGCCTGTCTGACCTAATATATGCAATAAAGTATAACATATGGTAAAAGTCATGCTCAGACAGGTAAAATTATCGTCAGTGATTACTAATTATCGATCACAATGGCTGGACTGATCATCGATTATTTTTTCAGCTCCGATTAGCCAGCCTTACTATCTACATACTTTTTAATAATAACAAACCACTTCTGACCCTTTATGTACACCATACTTTCCATGTGCTTACTGCACTGTTAGTGTTGTGTCCCATATATAAAAATAATCAAGAAATCCGTGGAAAGCGATGTCACACCTGCAGGGATTAAGTCATACAAGTTCCTATTTGTATTGAAAAAAATCTATTTTGCAGTATTCAAGAAATTGATGGTTTAGTTTGTAAGAAAAATGGACAAAGTAGAAAATTTGGAATATTGGCTTGCAAAATTTGAACTAAACCTGTGCATTATTCCACAAGATATTGATATTGAGCGGATATCATTTTTGCCCATTAATCAAGGCCAGTAACTCAGCTGAAAATTGACGAAAAATGTCATGTGACAATTCCAAGCTAGGTATTGTTAACAACAATATGTATGCAAAATATGATCCTAATCCATCAATTCTTTCACAAGATATTGAGCGAAAACCAATTTTGGGCATAAATCAAGGGCCCCTAACTCTGCTGAAATGAATCTGAGATTTATGTGCAAACAATATGCACATCTTCAGACAATGACCTAATCAAATATGAAGTTTCAAAACTATTGGCCTAAAACTGCAGGAGGAGTTGCACTCACGAAACACCCACTGACTATAAGGATTTAAGGTAAAAACTGACTAAGTTAACAAAGCAGAAAAAGTTGAAAAAAAAATTTGAGATTTATGTGCAAACAATATGCAAATCTTCAGACCCTGACCTAATTTTCAAAACTATTGGCCTAAAACTGCAGGAGGAGTTGCGCTCATGAGACACCCACTGACTATAAGGGTTTTAGGTAAAAACTGACTAAGTTAACAAAGCGGAAAAAGTTGAAAAAAAAAATCTGAGAATTATGAGCAAACAATATGCACATCTACACACCATGGCCAAAACAACTGTGAAGTTTCAAAATGATTGTCCAAAAACTGTAGGAGGAGTTGGGCTCACAAGACACCCACTGACAATAAGGGTTTTAGGTAAAAACTCACTAAGTTAACAAAGCGGAAAAAGTTGAAAAAAAAATCTAAGAATTATGAGCAAACAATATGCATATCTACACACCATGGCCTAAACATCTGTGAAGTTTCAAAATGATTGGCCAAAACCTGTAGGAGGAGTTGGGCTCACGAGACACCCACTGACTATAAGGGTTTTAGGTAAAAACTGACTAAGTTAACAAAGCAGAAAAAATTGAAAGAAAAAAATCTGAGAATTATGAGCAAACAATATGCATATCTACATGCCATAGCCAAAACATTTGTGAAGTTTCAAAATGATTGGCCAAAAACTGTAGGAGGAGTTGCGCTCTTAAGTCAATTATTGACGAACGGACAAACGGATGAACGGATGGGTCATGGCACGCCTATATCGCACCTGTGTGCTAACACAGGTGTGACAAAAAAGGGCAACAAAGAGATAAACAATAGCCATGAGCTGAAAAAAAAAACAACAAAAAAAACCCATGTATGGGAGGATGGTGTAAGAACCTTGTCAGTTCTTAGATTTTCTGTTCAAAATGAAAACGTTGTCATGAAATACTGAAATGTTCACTGATTAAAAACGCTCATTTAATATGTGTAATTTGATGCGACACTACGTTACGTTGCGCTGAACGTCTAGTCTTGTGACGTCTTTACGCTTAAAAACGTGATTACCTTGACAACAAGTTAAGACGTTGTACCGTAACGGTTGACATTTTTAGGATTTCGAGGAACTAAAAGGTCGCATAGTCGGTAAGAGACATTCTAATATTACCAAACGATAATCTAGTTCATTTAAGTTATTTATTGAAAGATGCATTATGAAATTCAGGAATAATGCTAAGTTCATTTAAATTTTGGAATGCAAATTAAAGACCATCGCCTATCGCTGCGCGAGTACAATAGAGATCAACGCGAGTTAGTTGAAAATTAACTGTATAATTGAATTGTGTTTATTATGTAGTTCTGGAATTGGTTTTATTTTTGCATAATTCCAGAGAATCGCCGTTACAACACCATTAGAACGCCATTACAACGATGTTACAACGATAATAAAATAAAAAAAACGATATGGTGGCGCATGTCTCGCAGATTATTTGTTGTTAGACCCGAAGTCCTTACAGATGGTATTTTGCAAAAGCTGCAAACAGGAGAAAAGGATGATGTTTATGCATGCATGTTAGTGGTATTCAATGGTTTTTATTGCCGATCTGTGACAAATTCACTTGCAAAACTGTTAAATCAGCACGGATGTCTTCATGTACTTTTGGAATTTTTGAGTGGCAGGGACTGTCTCTGAGGGCTTGACGATTTTGTCGCCAGTCATATTTTGGTAAAAGCATAATCCTGCCCTGGGAAGGGTCCAAAAACAGCCCCATCTGACAAACAAATCAAATTATAAGCAGATTTTTGTGGTAGCTTTATACAGCTGAAAAGTAAAATTCCTGACATTTTTGCAAAATCACAGAAGTCCCTGATCATGAAAAAAATTAAATTTCCCTGACTTGTATGAGCCCTGTTGTATATGTGATAATGTGTTCCCTATACTCTGGTTAATACATCACGAAAACATACCTATATAATTTTGACCCCTTTAAACCCCACTTTTATATAGTAAAGCTGGGGTTTACAGGGGTATACATTATTTTTCTTATTTCTGCTCAAAACGCAGATTGTGGGTACTCGTTAGAACCACCTCGGTGAGGCAGTTCTAATGAGTACCCACAATCTATGTTTTTACCAGAAATATGAAAAATATCAGAGTTTTTTATCTGAAAATTTTCAGTTTTTGGAGGTGAAATTTTCTATATATTTGTATAGGCGTGTTTTCGTAATGGGAAAGTGGTTCTCTGCCTGCTGGGTCTGATAACTGGAAGCAGTATATTTTGAAAGGACAAGGGCTATCAGCTTGCTCGTGACATGATCATCAGTGATTAATCTACCTTTTGGCCTTGCTGAGTCAAACTGACTCACTCATTTTGAAACAATGAGTCAAATTTCAAAACAGTGAGTCAAGAATATCGGAACTTATACAGACATTGGTATGAAAATCCCAAATTTTGGATACATGCTGTACTTATTCTCAAGGCTGTCTATTATAATATACTGAACAATGCAATTTTATCATACAACATGCTGTTTAATATTTTTAGAGCAGTACAAATGACAGATCTCTAATCAAACTGTTCCTTTGGCAGACACCTGATCTGGATTTTCCAGAAAGGGGGAACTTGTTAAAATAATTTAAATCCTAAATTTTAGGGCACACAAAACAATTACAATACTTACTATCCTAAACCTCTATCAATGTGCTTTTATCATACATATCAAGTAAAACTAATACTAAATTTAATTCTGAAACCTTAAACTCAATTTTTTTTTCAACAAAATTTGAAAAAAAAAAAAAAAAAAAAAAAAGGTGTAATTTCCTGTTTTCTAGAGGTCAGATTCGTTGAGATTGTAGACTATTATTTTATCAAAAGCATGTATTTATTTACATGTTAACATGAAGTTTCTAAACTAAACAAGTCCAGTTGCGAACAAAAATATGTTTGAGCGTGGATTACCTCTCTCCAAATTTGGTTTTTATCCGAGGCATTTTAAATGTTTATCACTATGCTGTACCCATGCTCTACACAATTTGCTATAGAAAGGATATTGACTGCAACAGTTAGGGCTGGCACGATTAATCGGATAATCTATTAATTGATTGATAAATTCCACAAAAATGACTACCATTACCAAACTGTATCTGCATCATTACATATATTGGTAAATTTTAGGCACTCCAAGGGACAAAACAGACACATGTCAGACAGGATAAGGGTAAGTTACATGGCAAAATTTCACATTTGGAAAATATCACATATTGTGAAAAAAGCATTTATATAGCTTTGCTGTACATGTACATAAAAGAAAATGTTGGTCAATCTGAATTTGGGTACATTGACTTGTACATGACATTCATTCATCAAGGTCTCAAATTTTCTGACCCAAAAGGTAAAAATTTGCATCAAAAATATCGAAATAGATTATTTGCATATACTTTACCACCTTGTTTCTGCAAAATTTGGTTAGAGTGAGCAACTTTGGAGAAAGGTGATAAATTCTAAGCAAGTATGGCCAGCAAAGTATGAAGTTTAACTTTAAAGTCAATCAGGGTTCTCACTAAGATTAAACTAGAATGTACAGTTGATGGCCCGCCATCGCAAATCCCAATGCTCATTGCTAATGTTGATAATAGCATGACTGGAAGAAGTACTAATGGATGGAACGACGGACGCTCTGGCACACCCTTACCATGTGGGGAAGTCCTGTAGCAAGTTTGGTTAAATTCTGCTCAGTGGTTTGGGAAGAGACAGTGTGATGGACTGACTGACAGATGCCAGCAGGGATTTTCCTAGGCCAAATTTGGGGCTGGTAATCGGCCCCTTTCACAAAAAAAAAAAAAAAATAGGTGAATTTTCAGCTAAAAAATCCCAAAACTGGATGAGAATCCCAATCTTATGCATGTAGAAACATGCGATAAAAACTGCCAAGCCGGAAGCCTTCCTTTCAAAAGGAAAACAATATGTTCCTTCATCGATAATTTTGGATTCTTTGTGCATGCTGCCTGCGCAACTTTCTCATTGCATGCCTTATTCTACTCTACTCATAGGCGTGTGCTGCACATGGGCTGTCTTTGGAGTCTGCGCAGATGACGATTTTCCAAGAAATGAAAGCACACAGGTCTTTTTTTTTTAGATATGTTGCCCATTTTATCAAGCACTCAGTTGCAAAACTGGAATCAGAAAAGCCAACAGTGAACTTCCGATTGGAATTGCATTTCCTACTTTCTTTTTCACTTTGTCAACCGAAAATGTTGCACAAAGGCCAATATTACTTGAAAGGATAGAAGACAGTGACTGATTGTAGTATCATAGTTACACAAAGTCACAAAAGACTGACATTATGAGTCATACTATGACTTCATGACAGACTAGAATACAGTGAGGATTGCGGATAACCATGTACAAGACAGACTTTGTCAGTGGACCAGATAAAAGAGTGTATCTAGTGATAACTGAAGGACAATTTTGCATATTTCTCCATAAAATATTATGTTGTGGGTACTCATTAGAAATGCCTCTCAGAGGTGCATTTTTAATGAGTACCCACAACATATGTTTATGGAGAAGTGACAAAAAATATCCTTCAACTAGAAAAGGTTTTTTTTAGAAAACAAGAATTCCGCGGAAGGCATCATCGCACCTGCTGGGGCAAAAGTCACAGGAGCCACAATCAGAATGTGGTTATTAAATAAGTTTATTTCATTCTTAGCAGTGCTTAGTTGGAAAACTGGGTTGAAAAAAATGTAGACAAAGTGCTTAGTGGGGCACATATATTCTAGCCAGTGCCATTCCCTCTAATGGCTATATCTTCAGCACTGACTTTTCGTATTATACAGCCCATTGATGATGGAACGTCGACGTAAAATGTGTAAAAGTCATTTGAGCGTGAAATATAGGTCAAGGTTATGGGTCAAGGTACCTGCTAATTCAGTACATCAAGGAGAAGCACTTTGCAAGGTATGGTGGTTGTAGGCCTTATAGTTGAGGAGTTATCAAACATCAATGTAAAATGTGTCAAATATAGGTCAAGGTCACCAGGTCAAGGTACCTGCCAAGCCAGTGCAATAAGGTGAAGCACTATGCAAGGTTTCGTGGTTGTAGGTCTTATATTTGAGGAGATACCGTACATCAACATAAAATGTGTCAAAGTCACTGGAGTGCAAAATATAGGTCAAGGCCACCAGGTCAAGGTACCTGCCGAGTCAGTACATCGAGAAGAAGCACTATATAAGATTTGGTGGTTGAAGGCCTTACAGTTGAGGGCATATGGATAGGCGACGTAAAAGGTGTAAAAGTCAATGGAGCGCGAAATATAGGTCAAGGTCACCCAGTCAAGGTACCTGCAGAGTCTGTACATTGAGGAGAAGCACTATGCAAGGTTTGATGGTTGTAGGCCTTATAGTTGAGGAAATATTGAATGTCAACGTAAAATGTGTAAAAGGCACTGGAGCGCAAAATATAGGTCAAGGTCACCAGGTCAAGATACCTGCCAAGTCAGTATATCTAGGAGAAGCACTATGCAAGGTTTGGTGGCTAGAGGTCTTACACTTGAGGAGATCTGGAACATTGACGTAAATTATGTCAAAGTCACTGCAGCCAAAATATAGGTTAAGGTCACCAGGTCAAGGTATCTGCGGAGTCAGTACATTGAGAAGAA
Source organism: Anodontia alba (assembly GCA_964016985.1). NCBI lineage: Eukaryota > Metazoa > Mollusca > Bivalvia > Lucinida > Lucinidae > Anodontia > Anodontia alba. Next base: position 81,566,179 of record OZ024827.1, read on the forward strand.
GCACTTTGCAAGGTTTGATGGTTGTAGATCTTATAATTGAAGAGATATCGAACGTCGACGCAAAATGTGTCAAAGTCACTGGAGCGCAAAATATAGGTCAAGGTCACCGGGTCAAGGTACCTGCCGAGTCAGTACATCTAGGAGAAGCCCTATGCAAGATTTAATAGTTGTACGCCTTATAGTTGAGAAGATCTGGAACGTCAACGTAAATTATGTCAAAGTCAATGGAGCGCAAAATATAGGTCAAGGTCACTGGGTCAATGTACCTGCCAAGTCTGGAGGTCAAGGAGATGTGTCATGCAAGGGATGATGGTTGTTGTAAAATTGTAGTTGATTAGAATACTAACTTTGACGTAAATGTCGAACTTCGACATAACAGAACTGTTAATAGACGACAGACGGATGAACGGACAGACGAATGGAAAAGCGGGCATCTATGTCGCAAAGTCAGGAGGTCAGGGAGATGTTTCATACAAAGTTTGATGGTTGTTTAGTCTTGTAGTTGATTAGAATATTAACTTTGACATAAATGTCGAACTTCGACCTAACAGAACTGTCAACAGACAGACGGACAGACAGATGGACAAATGGACAGACAAATTGAAATGTGGGCACCTATGTCGCAAAGTCTGGAGGTCAGGGAGATGTTTCATGCAAGGTTTGATGGTTGTTTAGTCTTGTAGTTGATAAGAATACTAACTTTGACATAAATGTCGAACTTCGACATAACAGAACTGTTAACAGACGGACAGACAGATGGACAAACGGACAGATGAATGGAAAAGCGGGCACCTATGTCGCAAAGTCTGGAGGTCAGGGAGATGTTTCATGCAAGGTTTGACGGTTGTTTAGTCTTGTAGTTGATAAGAATACTAACTTTGACATAAATGTCGAACTTCGACATAAATGTTGACAGACGGACGGACGAACGGACTGACGAACAGAAAAGCGGATGCCTATGTCGCAAAGTCAGGAGGTCAGGGAGATGTTTCACACAAGGTTTGATGGTTGTTTAGTCTTGTAGTTGATTAGAATACTAACTTTGACATAAATGTCGAACGTCGACATAAATGTTGACAGACGGACGGACGGACGGACAGAAAATCGGACGCCTATATCGCACCCTGCTACAAGCAGGTGCGATAAAAAAAACAACAACAATTGTCCCCCACCCCCACCCCGCCAGAGTTGTCATTCTTGTCCGCAACATGTCACCTCATCCTGTTCTACATTTGTACCAAGCCTCATCAAAATATTCAGTAGGGTATTTGTGTTACAGAGCAGAGGCAAGAAATCAAATTCAAACACAAGAAGGGGAGATAACTCCAAAAGTAAAAAAAGCCTAAGTTGTCATTCTTGTATGTGACATGTCATCTGGTCTTGTTCTTCAATTACTACCAAGTATCATCAAAATATTCCAAAGAGAGTTCCACTTACATAGCGGACACTAAATCAATGCATAATAATCAGTGTCATATATAACAAAGGGAGATAACAGCAAAATTAAGGAAGGCAGAGTTGTCATTCTTGTAAGGAACATGTCATCTTGTCCTGTTCTACAGTTCTACAAGGTACCATCAAAATATTCTGAAGGGTATTTCAGTTACTGAGCAGACGAGAAATCTATTGCAAACAAAACAAAGAGAGACAACTCCAAAAGTAAGAATGTAGAGTTGTCATTCTTGTACGGGACATGTCGTCAGGTCATGTTCTACATTTCTACCAAGTATCATGAAAATACGCCAAAGGGTCTTTGACTTACAGAGCGGACACAAAATCAATAGATAACAACTGTCAGGCATAACAAAGAAAGAAAACGCCAAAAGTAAGAAAGGCAGAGTTGTCATTTTGTACTCAACACATCCTCTGGTCCTGTTCTACATTTCTACCAAGTATCATAAAAATATTCCAAAGGGTCTCTGACTTACAGAGCCGACACGAAATCAATGGAGAATCACTGTCAGACATAACAAAGGGAGATAACGCCAAAAGTAAGAAAGGCTGAGTTGTCATTCTTGTACCCGACACGCCGTCTGGTCCTGTTCTACATTTCTACCAAGTATCATAAAAATATTCCAAAGAGTCTTTGACTTACAGAGCGGACATGAAATCAATGGATTATCACAGTTAAATATACAAAGGGAGATAACGCCAAAGTAAGAAAGGCAGAGTTGTCATTCTTGTACACGACACGTCGTCGGTCCTGTTCTACATTTCTACCAAGTATCATAAAACTATTCCAAAGGGTCTTTGACTTACAGAGCTGACACGAAATTAACGGATAATCACTGTCACACATACATGTACAATGTAACAATGGGAGATAACGCCAAAAGTAAAAAAGGCAGAGTTGTCATTCTTGTACGCAACACGTCCTCTGGTCCTGTTCTACATTTCTACCAAGTATCATAAAATATTCCAAAGGGTCTTTGACTTACAGAGTGGACACGAAATCAATGGATTATCACTGTCAAATATAACAAAGGGAGATAACACCAAAAGTAAGAAAGGCAGAGTTGTCATTCTTGTACGTGACACGTCGTCTGGTCCTGTTCTACATTTCTACATAGTATCATAAAAATATTCCAAAGGGTTACTCATAGAGCGGACACGAAATCAATGGACAATCACTGTCAGATAACAAAGGGAGATAACGCCAAAACTAACAAAAGCAGAGTTGTCATTCTTGTACGTGACACACTGTCTGGTCCTGTTCTACATTTCTACCAAGAATCATAAAAATATTCCAAAGGGTCTTTGACTTACAGAGCGGACATGAAATCAATGGATTATCATTGTCAAAAATAACAAAGGGAGATAACACCAAAAGTAATTAAGGCAGAGTTGTCATTCTTGTACATGACATGTCGCCTGGTCCTGTTCTACATTTCTGTCAAGTACCATCAAAATATTCCAAAGGGTATTCGAGTTAACAGAGTGGACACGAAATCTTTTTCAAATAAAACAAAGGGTATTTACTCCAAAAGTAAGAAAGGCAGAGTTGTCATTCTTGTACGCGACATGTCGTCTGGTTCTGTTCTACATTTCTACCAAGTATCATCAAAATATTCCAAAGGGTATTCAAGTTACAAAGCGGACAAGAAGTTTTACGCAGCCGCCGACGGGATCCGTCCCAAAAACAGTTACCCATCCCCGCCCCCCTTGGTAGTGGGGGCACATAATTATCATCAGTTACCCTCTTGATCTGGTCTACTGTTATGTGTTTGATTCTAGTTTTATTCATCAGATTTCATAATGACATTACCAACTAACACTAGTCCAGTACACAGATCTCTATTACGGTATTGCAGAATTCTATTTTTCAGATTGTCTAAACTAATCAAAACTAATGAAATATTTAGCAAGTTTTAAAGTTCTTTGATCAAATTTGCATTTAAACATTATTAATTATGCATATGTTTCTTATTTCTTTCAACTAAGTTTCCCAATTTTACCTATCCATGTGCTATTCTTCCCAAATTCAATGACCCCTTGTCCCAGTTTTAAATTGGTAGGAAAATCCCTGGCCATATGCATAGAAAAATAATGTTGCTCTCACACACCCTTAACATGAGGTAAAAAAATGTAGCAAGTTTGGTAGAATACCGCCCAGTAGTTTAGGAGGAAATAGTGACAGGCAGATGGACAGACTGATGGTTGGATGGAGGCATCAACAATATCCCCATCGCTTTTTAAAACAAGAGCTGTCGTAGGACAGCGTAGCTCGCCTGCTGGGTACATTTTATATTGTAACATTTTTATCATTAAGCCATATAATATAGGTCACACTGACCTAGATGTATTTGTATGTAAATCATTTTGTCACATAGATATAATAATCCAGGTATGACAATTCTCCATGAAATAGTAATAAAAATAAAAGGCAAAATCATTGAAGCATGAAATATAGGTCACAATGACCTAGATATAGTAAGTGGTCATTCATTGGGTCACATGGAACTATTATCCCAGGTGTGACATTTATCCAACAAATAGTATTCAAGATATAAGGCAAAATCACTGAACCATGAAATATAGGTCACACCAACAGAGATATATTTTGACGTCAATAATCGGGTCACAAGGAACTAATATCCCAGGTGTGACATTTATCCAACAAATAGTATTCAAGATATAAGGCAAAATCACTGAACCATGAAATATAGGTCACAATGACCTAGATATAGTAAGTGGTCATTCATTGGGTCACATGGAACTAATATCCCAGGTGTGACATTTATCCAACAAATAGAATACAAGATATAAGGCAAAATCACTGAACCATGAAATATAGGTCACACCAACAGAGATATATTTTGACGTCAATAATCAGGTCACAAGGAACTAATATCCCAGGTGTGACATTTATCCAACAAATAGTATTCAAGATATAAGACAAAATCACTGAACCATGAAATATAGGTCACACCAACAGAGATATATTTTGACGTCAATAATCGGGTCACAAGGAACTAATATCCCAGGTGTGACATTTATCCAACAAATAGTATTCAAGATATAAGGCAAAATCACTGAACCATGAAATATAGGTCACAATGACCTAGATATAGTAAGTGGTCATTCATTGGGTCACATGGAAGTAATATCCCAGGTGTGACATTTATCCAACAAATAGTATTCAAGATATAAGGCAAAATCACTGGACCGTGAAATCTAGGTGACCTGGACCGTAAAATGTAGGTCACCATGACCTTCACTCTCTTACACTTAAACCGATGTCACATAGTTAGCTGATGTATAACTAGTTGTGTCTATAACCTGTAGGCATATAAAATTTTACAAATGTGTCCTAGATTTTGACCCTAGCCCCACTCCAAGGCCCACCCTGAGGTATGAACCCAGGGGTATGTTCTTTTGGAATCTCAGAAGACTCCTCCAGGTACCCAAATTCTAAATATGAATGCTCTATGAGGAGTGAAAGTCAAGATATAAGAATTTGAAAAACTTTAACACAGTATTACAAAGGTGTCCTAGATTCTGACCCCTAGCCCCACCCAGGGGCATGAACCCAGGGGTTTATTCTCTTGGAATCTCAGAAGACCCTCCAAGGTACATAAGTTCCAAATTTGATACCTCTGTGAGGAGTGACTGTTGAGATATAAGCATTTAAAAAACTTTAACGCAGTGTGACGGGAACGGGAACGCAAACGTGGACAACCGGGGTGACTACAATAGCTCTCCTTGTACTTCGTACAGGCGAGCTAAAAAGCTTGAGGATAGAATTCCACTGATCTATTTCATTTATTTGTTGTTGTTTTTTTTGTTTTGTTTTGTTTTTTTCAGACCATTTCTCATGCACTCTATGTAATACTTTTGAATTTTCTCGTTTGCCATTTCCACATGCACTCCATGTAATTCTCTAGACTCTTGTGGTGTATGGAGTACCAGGCAGATGAGGTGTGTACCAGGCAGATGAGGAATATGGTGCCTGGAAGACTTCAGATTGTCTCCAAAAAGTAGGTGTTGCACTTGGCAAATTGTCCAGAAAAATACAGTGTACAGCTTGAGTGTTTGTTTTTTCAAAATCCCCCCAGAAAAGGTGGGGTTGATTTTTTAGCAGACCACCCACTTACCTGTAGAATTCCATGGTGGACAAAAGTTTATCATGCCAAGCTCACAATGAAAGATTAGTGATGTCAGAATGATTGACAGCTCTGAATTTTCCGAGTTTGCATGGGGAGGACATCAGAACCTTTATTTTGCTTATGCATCATTCGGCTGATTTGCCGCTGAATAAATACAGAAATATTTCTACCTAGAGATTAAAAACAAAAACAAAATAACAAGAAAAGAAAAAAGAACTAATGAATAGAACATCTTTGTTGAAGCGTTTCAAACCGACCATGTGTTTTGGCTAGGTAATGAACAATCAAGATATCCCTCTCGGATATAAACCAGATGGTTGTCAGTGATTGGATAATGCGAAAAAGACCATACGCAATAACGGATGAACAATTATTTCATCCCTCTCAGTAAGAGTATAATTAAATTCCGTGATCGCTGTAATAATCCTTGATCCATTTCTGGCCAAACGCATTCGTTATTGTCCGCCGGTAATCGCAGTGTTTCAATGCTTTATTAATATTCAAAAGGATGCTAATGAGCCAAAAACTGACTCAAGCAGGACATACGAATATTGCAATTTGTACATGCACCAAATTTGCGGTACCTTTTGTGTATGTAGATACCAACAATTCTGTACGCTCATGGCAGATTCTCTATGTGAATCACGTACTGCGGTACGTGAATGGGAATGCTGACAATCAAAATTTGTTAATTGCTGTCACACATTGAGTTGAAAAGGACTGAATTTGATCAGGTCCGCAGTTTGGTCCTGTTCAACCGAAACATGCAGAAAAGTACGACTGGCTTTAGCCATGCCCCTTTGGAAACAGCTTTCACACTTCATCGCGGAAACACCGTGTGGCCCGCATGACTGTTTCAGTTGCTTGTCATAATCACTTCGAATTTTACCTGTTCGAATGTAATTTTATCAAGCGATTTTTACTGCAGGAATGCAGCAGAGCACAGCTCGCGACATGCTTCGTGCGTTGCCAACAAAGTGTGCTCTACGGTAGAGAAAATGATCAAGGAAAAGTAACATACAACTATATATACTTTCAGCAAAAATTGCTCTGACGAATATTTTCATCCTTTTTCAAACTGGAAGTTGTCACCTGAAGATGGCAGGACTGGACGGACTTGATTATACCGCTAACTTGGACCCAATATACACTGGACTAGTCACTATGGTACAGGTATTGTATTTATTGGAAATAAGTTGTCGTGGCAGAGTTTTCATAATTTTGTATAGTGAAGTTTAAATGCTCATATTTTAACTATTTTTCCAAGTATTTTAGATCTGTTTTCAAAAAAGCAATAGTTCAATATATTACCTTGAAGACTGCAACATTTTATTTAAGGAAATTCAAACATTTTTTGTAAACATCAACAAGAAACCTAGCTACCCATTTTAGCTATTTTTGGCACTTTTAGCAGAAAACCATCCGAAACTCACCCAAAATGATGGTATAAATTCAAATTTATTATTAATTGTGTCTTAACATTTTTCAACCAAACCTATTTATAATAATTTATTACAACTTCCTTTATCATTCAAAATTATTTTTAATGACCATAGTGCTGCACAATCATGCTAAAATCAAGCCAAGACAACATATTTTGGCAATTCCCTTAGTGACTAGGTCAGTATTAGGTCCAAGCTGCTAGTCACAAAATTTGGGTCTCAGTAATAAACGTCAAGAAGTAGCAAGAAACGAGTGTCAATGTCATAAATATATTTTGCTGATTATTTTTATTATTTATTATTGATTAACATATATTTTTATCTACTGATATTATTCTTTAATGATGCTGTGAAGGACTTTTGAAGAGACTAGAGATGTCAGATAGGTCTGTCGCTTTAGGCTAAGCCTATTTTCATATTAATGGAATAAGAGTCCAGGACCATATTTGGAATTAATAAGGAATCAAGGTCGAAGTTCTGAATTAATGTACCCGTCGACTTCTGGAGATCCATCAATTCTTTCAAGAGCCGACTTGTATCGCCGGTAGATTCCATCGACGATGCCGGCGATTTCTGGTCCATTTTTACTTCAAAGGACAATCTTTCAACACATATATATCTGGTGTGTTATTCGATATGTAAACATCTATGTACTTGAGGAACGAAAATGACAAAAACGCTCGCTTTCAAAATAACTTTTCAACGAAAATACTTGAGTATGGCGGCAGCCATTACACGGTTTCGCTAATTACCGCAACGGACCGAACCGGAATGGACATGACGTTTCTGAATATAATAGAATATCATTGAGGAGCGGGCTTATGGTCTGATTAGAATCAGGATCTTTACTGGAGATACGTTCAATGACATTCAATCACCAGGATCTGTGATCTAGGACATTAGTCCCTAGCTCTTATCAAAGAGGTGAATCTAGCCACATCATCGGGTCCATATAAACAACCCAAACCACCCCAAAACACCATTAAACCCAAACCAGTCTTGTATGATAGGGTAGAGTCAGATTAGGTTGCGCAGAGATATATCTTGTAAGTAAGAAGGGCCGGGGTTATGCACAGCACCCCACACTGCCAAGGTAACCACCCCAAACCTCATTATAGTGTGTTCATAATTGATTAAAGCACACCAACTGCCTTCCCAGTCAGCATTCTACGTAAATCTATATCGGGCCGTCATCGGCCCGTCAGGGTAGCTGACGGGCCGATGACGGCCCGATGTAGATTCACGCAGAATGCTAGCTGGGTTATTTCACCCCTGTATGACAGTGTAGAGATTGATAGTAATGTAGGGTATCAGAACACTGATGGCAAGACGTGATTCAATCAGCTTCATATAACCGTTACCAAAATTCACTCAAACAAAGCTGACACTTAAGTGATTAAAGTTGTCACTTAAGCGAATATAGTCACTTAATGATAGGTGAGTAGATTTCAGACGGCACCTCTTCAACACCAAACCTTTCCTGAAAAATAAATAAATAAATAAATAAATAAAAATAAAAAATAAAACAAAATAAATAAATAAGGAAACAAAGGCTATGACGCTGGTGTCAGTCTATGTCAACACCAAGTTAAACAATTATGTTCATGTAAATGTAATTAAATAAAAAAAATATGATAATAAGGAGTACATTTCACGCATTTTTACGCGTTCATAGGCCTTACTCGATATTATTTTATCGCTTAAACTTATCACATAAAAATAAAATATTTTATACAAAAATATATATATTTTGGACCATTTTTCTGCATCACATTTAATTAATATCAACCTTTTAGATGATATTCCAGTTTTCTGCTTTCTATTCTTTCATTCTTTTTTTTCACACATTCTTTCACTCAAGTTCGTTTACATGATCGTTCTTTGATGAAAATTATTATTTTTTGTTTCTATAATTGTAGCTTTAATATTAATTTATGCTTTAAGTCTTGCTATTTGGTTTTATTAACATGTTTGAGGTGGTTTTGGACATACTGTATTCTATCCAGTTAACCTAAACCCACCACGGGCCACTTCAACACACCTAACCCATTTATATCTGACCCTACCCTATCATACAAAAGTGGTTTATGGGGGGTTTTAAGGGTGGTTTGTGGGGTTTTAAGGGTGGTTTGGGGTGTTTTGGGGGGGTGGTTTGGGGTGTTTCTATGGACCGCACATCATCCTCTGAACCTTCAGCGGAGGACATCGAATCTGGAAGGACATTCCGATCTCTAATAGTATGAGGGAAGGATGAACCCTTGTAAAATTAAATCACTGAATATAAATACTTTCAGCCTCTAAAATATTTTACTTCACTTGTAGCTATGATTATGTACGTTGTATGCTAGAGACAGTCACCTTATTAAATAATAGTTTGAACACATTGTCGTTCTTCATTATAATTAGTTATTATCACTGCATCATTTATCAGTGCATAATATAACATGGTGTCAGACTAAGCGAATTTTACTCAACTGACAGTAGCAAAACTGTTCATTCACTAAGCTTTAAAACTTGGATTTAAACTTCTGAAAATGGACTTATCAGGTATTTCACAGCCGCGCATGGACTGGGAGTCATACAACCTCCCTAAAGTTGGAAAAAATTCCAACAACATGTAGAATTAGTGTTCAATGGACCACTTAAGGCAAAAACAGAAGAGGTGAAATGTACTTATCTTCTCCTATGGGTAGGGGAAAAGGGTCGTGACATTTATAACACTTGGGTGTTAGACGACGACGACAAAAAGAAACTTAAACCGCATTATGACAAATTTGCAGCATATGTGAGACCCAAACTAAACCTATTATTCACACGTTACAAGTTTAATAATGAAATACAAGGGACACATTCCATTTAACAGTTCATTACTAAGTTAAAACTTCTGGCTAAGGACTGCGCCTTCGGAGATTATGAAAATGATATGGTAAGGGACAGAATCGTGTTCGGCGTGACGTCAGTCAAAATCAGAGAGAAGCTGATAAACGAAGGGGACAAACTCACATTCGATAAAGCTATTCAGATAGCTCAAAGCTACGAATACGCACAGGAGCAACTGAAGACCATGCCGCTTCTGCAAAGGCACATTACATAAGTAAAGCCACCCAGAAGACACCGCCGATGCAGGGCACACATACGAACCCTAAACAACAGGGGAAACCGGGTCGAAAACAGAGGAACAGAGGCGCTCGAGGCACGGACAGACCAGGGCAACAGAAATATGCAAGTGACAAGTGTGGCAATTGTGGCTATAAACGCACAAAGACAGAAACGTGTAAAGCTAAGGGCAAACAGTGCAATTTCTGTCGTAAATGGAACCACTTCGAAATTGTGTGTAGATCTAAAAAGTCTGTTCACGAGGTTTCTGAAAGGAATTGTGATTCACAAGTGCAAAATAGTGATTCGAATGATTTCTTCGTGGATAGTGTGGAGAGCAATAAATTTATGAATGATCAGGCATTTGTGGAAATTGAGATAGGATCAAGTTCTTTACCTATAAATTTCAAAATAGACACTGGTTCTCAAGTTAACATTTTGCCATATCAAACTTACACAAAGCTAAATGTACATCACACGCTTCAAAAACTTTCAACCAAACTGACCGCCTATGGTGGCAACACACTCAACACATTAGGTTTCGTCGCATTAACCTGCAAACGCACAGGTAGAAAGAAAGACATTAGTTTATACATTGTAGAGACGTGTTCCTCTCCCATACTTGGTCTAAGGTCAAGTACTGATTGGAATTGATCACATTAGTGTTATCCTGTGAGACACACGCATGTCAGCTCCTGGAAAATAAGCATCTCACGAAAGCTACTGTTTTGACAAGTACCTAAAGCATTCCAAGGTATAGGATTATTTCCAGGTGAATGTACAATTCATCTGGACCCATCCATTTCCCATGTATTAAATCCGCCAAGACGGATACCTGTGGTCTTGGGAGATAAAGTGAAACAAAAATTGGATCGCATGTTGAAACTAAACATTATCGCCAAGGTCACCGAGCCAACTGAGTGGGTGAACTCTATGGCCGCTGTTGAAAGTAAACAAACAGGCAAACTACGAGTACGCCTAGACCCACAGCATCTAAACAAAGCTATTCTGCGTCCGCATTTCCCCATGAAGACACTTGAAGACATCTTACCTCGCCTCTCAGGTGCGAAATACTTCACGAAACTGGATGCTAGATACGGCTATTGGGCTATAAAATTGTCAAATCAATCGTCATTCCTCACTACATTCAATACGCCGTTCGGAAGGTACCGTTACCTTAGACTCGCGTTCGGCTTGAAGTCAAGCCAGGATGAGTTCCAAAGGAAAATCGATGAGTGCTTAGAAGGCCTCCCGGGGATCGTCGCTATCGTTGACGGCATCCTTGTCTATGGGAGAACGCGTGAAGAACACGATCAGAACCTTTGCAGCGTAATTAAACTTTCGTTAGAAAAAAGGTATCAGATTCAATGAGGACAAATTGGAAGTCGGGGTCAAACAAGTTGAAGAATACTTTGGTGATATTCTGACAGCCCAAGGGGTCAAAGCTTCGCCAAATAAGGTTTCCGCTGTAACCAATATGGACCCACCCACCAACAGATCAGAACTGGAAACGTTTTTTGGAATGATGCACTATCTTTCAAAATTTTGTCCAAACTTGGCAGAAGTTACGAGTCCGCTTCGCAAGCTTTTAGCAAAAGATGTGGAATTTGCATGGGATAAAAAAAGGTAAGAGAAAAATCCAGGGAGTGCAAGAATCACAAACCGCAGCCCTTCCAAGACCCCAAGAGGAAGAGGAAACCGACAAATCCAAACAAACACAACCCGAACAAACGTATGAAAAGCAATAAGATTAGCTCTCTCTTCCCCAAGCGAGGTAATCGCAATACTAAAAGGACTGAAAAACACAAGAACAAAATGACACACGGAAAGACATACAACAAATCGCCTCGTAGAATAAACCACAAAGCAACAAAGAGTAAGACTAACACCGGGCAAATAAGCTTCAGGCTGATGCCTTGCAGAAGGTCAAGGACGTTATAACTCAGTCCCCAGGCCCTGTACTGGCATATCATGACCCGAAGAAGCCACTAACCTTACAGTTCGTCGCGTCGAAGGCAGGCCTCGGTGCCACCATTATGCAGGATGGTAAGGCCATGGCATATGCTTCGAAGTCCCTCACATCCACAGAAACCCTCTATGCGCAGATAGAGAAAGAACTCTACGCATGTTTATTCGGATGTAAGCGCTTCGAACAGTACATATACGGTCGCAAAGTGCAAGCAGAAACCGATTATTTACCTGTCGTTTCTATCATGAAAAAGTCGTTTCATGCAGCCCCACCGAGACTACAACGCATGCTTTTACAATTACAGCGGTATGACATTGACGTTCAGAACGTGAGCGGAAAGAAAATACCCGTCGCTGATACACTATCTCGAAGATATGTGTCAGACACATACCCAGAACTTTCCAAGGGTATGGATTTACATGTCAACACAGTGTTGTCGAGTCTACCAATCAGTGATCGTAAAGTGAGAGAGATTAAGGCACACACTGAGTAGGATCCACAAATGGATCAGCTAAAACAGGTTATCCTAAAAGACTGACCTGACGAGAGACATCTTTGTCCTGAACAGGTACTAGATTTCTGGAATTTTCGCGACAAATTGACAGTTGTCGACGGCTTAATGTTGAAAATCATAATTCTGAGTGCATTAAGACCAAAGATGTTCGAAATATCACACCAAGGACATTTTGGCTGCGAAAAAAATCTCTCCGCAGAGCACGGGGCGTGATGTTTTGGCCAAACATTTCGTTCGAAATTACCGAGATGGTATTAAGCTGCCCTATCTGTCTTGAACGCAGAAGTTCGAATCCAAAAGAACCTCTTATACCCAACAAGGTCCCAGATTACCCATGGCAAATCATCGCCTCAGGCATATTTACTTGAGATGACAAATATTTCCTCATTACTGTAGACTACTGCAGTAAATATATATTTTGAAGTACAGAAACTTTCCAGCATAAAAACCAGTACTACCATTGCCAAATTAAAAACTACCTTCGCCAGGAATGGCATTCCTTTGAATTTTTTTTATCTGATAACGCACCCCAATTTTGCTCTGAAGAATTCACAGATTTTGCTAAAGATTTGGACTTTTCTCTGATATAAATTCCCCTAAAAAGCAGTCAGTCCAATGGAATGGTCGAAAAAAAAAATGGTAGGCATTTGCAAGAGAATATCTGCTAACGCGAAATCGGCCGGAAAAGATCCATATTTAGGCATACTAAAGTACCGCACAACTCCCACAAAACTTGGATTTTCTCCAAGTGAATTACCCATGGGGAGAAAGTTAAGATCTGTATTGCCAGTTACCCTTGATCAGCTATTACCCAAAACACCCCCTACTGAACAAATTAAAGAAAACATTCAGTGTGCTAAACAACAGCAAAAGAAATATTATGATCAAGGTTCAAAAACACAGACTACACTCAGTATAGGAGACACGGCAAGAATTCAACAATAAGACAAAACTTGGAAACCAGCTGTCGTAATGGAAAAAAATGACAGATCATATTCTGTTAAGACACCAGACGGTGCTGTTTATCGACGCAATATAGACGTCATCTCTTGAAATCGAAGGGAGCAATTCCAAATTATCAAGCAAATTCTGAATCTACATCTGATCATTCACTTTCTTATCAGCCGACATTTGAAAATGCAGAAAAAGGAAAATCCCTTCAGGAACCTCGAATTTGCAAAACGAGCACTTTCACACGGAATAATTATGCTGATTCAGTTATACCACCAGGGAAGAATAACATGACGCCATATATTTCACGCTTTGGTCGTACAGTGAAACAAAAAATAATGGAATCTATGTGAACTATGACACAGGATAATGTTAAAAAACACATGTGAGGTATAAATCATGACATTTTAATGGAAACATAAACAGTTCTCCTTGCCGTGGAATCTTTTTAGTCTCGTGCTGCTGAAAATCAACTTAACTTTATCAACACCTTGTCAAATTAATGTTGTGAAAACTGTTAGAATAATTGTAACATGAGTTTACCAATTATTTTTAATTAAAATCATTCAGATACTCTGGCTCTTCTAGTGAAAAAAAAAATGGCTGCCTTGCAAATATCTGTGTGTCACTGAACTGGCTGAACTTTCTTGTGCTAGTTAACGACTGAATGTTTGATATACAGGGTTTTATTTTTTAAGGTATTTAAATGAATTTGAACTTTGTTGTTTTTAAAGAAGGTAGACGTTACATTATTAGTCAATCGTCTATGTAAACTGCTGATAAACCCCACTGGTGTACCTCACTGAATATAAATACTTTCAGCCTCTAAAATATTTTACTTCTCTTGTACCTATGATTATGTATGTTGTATGCTAGAGACTGTCACCTTATTAAATAGTAGTTTGAACACATTGTCGTTCTTCATTAATAATTAGTTATTATCACTGCATCATTTATCAGTACATAATATATCAGATGTCGCGGATTCAAACCCCGGCCGCTTCATATGAACAAGAGAAAAACAATGAAACTGGAACAGTCCTTTGTGGGACACCAGACAAAAGTGGAACCCACCCCGAAGTTTCACCATTAACTCATTGTTTTCTATAACAAAGAAAGGAATCTAACACCTGAGTGTCTTCCCGCCAATGCCATAATTGTTAAGTTGTTCATGAGGGAGGAGCGGGGATGTCAAACGCCTTCTTAAAATATAGAATAAACGGTCAACCTGCCCTCCTTTGTCCAAGATTTTAACCCAATCATTTATTAAGCTGATGTTGACAAATGTGCCTTTTCCTATTCATGTTGCCTGTCTGACAAAAGTTGGCATTCATCCAAGAGATCCACGATATCTGAGCATACTGTATGTTCAAGCATACTATATGTTCAAGTCAGGGCACAGGACGATAATATCAAGCAGGAGCTCTATCCCCTTTCTGAAAAAGTGGACACATGTTTGCAAAGAGTCTTTCTTTGGGGATTTAACTTTTATCAAATGATTGCTGGAACAGATGTGCAAATACTGGACCGAGTTCATTGCTAGTTCCTATAGAACTCCAGGGTGAAGCTATTCAGTTCCTAAAAAAAGGTAAGAGAAAAGTCCAGGGAGTGCCACAATCACAAACCGCAGCCCTTCCCAGACACCAAGAGGAAGAGGAAACCGACAAATCTAAACAAGCACAAACCGAACAAACGTACGAAAAGCACTAAGATTAGCTCTCTCTTCCCCAAGCGAGGTAATCGCAATACTAAAAAGGGCTTAAAAACACAAGAATAAAATGACACACGGAAAGACATACAACAAATCGCCTCGTAGAATAAACCACAAAGCAACAAAGAGCAAGACCAACATCGGGACCACCACCTTAGAACGGTCGGTAGAGCAAACCACCTGGGGGTTTAAAGCACTTTTACAGCTAGCTAACTTCACCCTGGGTCAGGATGCTACTCTTAATACAGAAATACATAAAAGTTCGGTTCGCATAAAGGCTCCCAACTCAGTCAATGCATCAAAGCGAAAACATAAAAATCAAATTAATCACTATAATAAACAAAGACGAGTACTCATAAAGAAAAGTTTTTGATGGATTCAAGTTAAATAACCTGATCACTCACTCACTGATCACAACAATACTCTCCATGAAATGGGCCAATCTTCCAGTTAATGTAACCTACTAGTTCTCTGTTTTATTGAACGCATCATTGAATTGACTAGTTAGTTCCTCTGTCCTTTCAAAGAGTCTGATTCTGCAACTCCATTTCCACTATTTTTAGGGATGGAATACCTTGCCTGTCCTTTTTTTTCTGACCATTTATGTATATGTAGAAGTCTCTGGGATTTGCTTTTACAACACCTACCAAGTTATTCATATAACAGTCAGGCTGTTTATTTTTTTTTTCTGAAATGTCAACCTTGATTTCCGTCTTAAAGTTTCAAATTTTGTCCGAAGTTTACCATTACCTGTCTTCTTTGTCTTAGCATGAATTTCATTTCTTCTGCGAATCTGTTCCGTCTTCCTCTTGGTGTCTGGGAAAGGCTGCAGTTTGTGATTGTGGCACTCCCTGGACTTTTCTCTTACCCCCTTCCCCTCCTTACCTCTGGAGAGATCAAAGAAATCAAAGAGACAGACATTAGTTTTTGAGGGACACGCTTATCAGCTGAATCTTGAATGAATGACTTTATCATATTTTAGTTCTGTATTGGTCGAGCATACGAGTGACCATTGAAATATTTCTCCTTTGTGAATCTTAGCACACCCTTCCTTAAAGTTTCATAGTCACCTTTCTGATATGAATACACCTTCCTCCCATTTTCATAGTAAATATATATTCTGTATTCTTATACTAATCCTAATCAACTATTGAATAACGTCACAGTTCACATGTGACGTCATCAGTGTAAGGCCATAGTGCAGGGTATATGTTTTTTATTTCCTTTGGGATCATCGAGCCCATTCTAGTTATTTTGAAAATCGAATACCGCTTAAGACGGTGCTAGGGGATGTAAGCAGCCTCGCAAACTATATAGCTGCATATGAGAAAACCGTGTCTCCGATTTTCGTTCTTTTATATGTTCTTATTTCCAAAGGCAACCTTCTAGATTTTTATTTTATTTCACTGCAGCCTCCCCGTACTTCACCATAGTGCCGATTATATTTACATTCCCTTTGGACCATTGAGCTCATTCTGGTTACTTTGAACATCGAATAACGCTTAATCCGGTGCTAGAGGGCGTATGCATCTTCGCAAACTACATAGCTGCATATGAAGAGTCTTAATAAAATCGTCTCCAATTTTCGTTCTTATATGTGTTCTTTGTTTTCAAAGGCAACCTCTTAGATTGTTATTTTCATTCAAAAACAAAATGGCGTCCTACAACGCAGAAAATGCCATTTAAAAATAGTTCTGCGATTTTCTGACTGTCGTTAGAAAAGTTTGAAGACGAAATAGAAGTAATTTCATTTTTTTTCTTTTGTAAGTGGTAAATTTGTTATTGGGGACCACTTACTTTTTGCAAGAGAAGCTGAACGAAATGAATGTCCACAAAAACGGTGAATTAGACTATAAGCGGAATTCATATACAGTCGACCCTCGTTATCTCGACCTCGCTTATCTCGAATAACCGCTTCTCTCGAAGTGAAAATCTGGTCCCAGTTTTAACATGGAAATATAATAAAGGTTAACAAAATATTGTGGAAAAGAGGAGAAATTGCTCCTAAGGAATAATTTCTCCTCTTTTCCGCAATATTTTATATGTCTAACTTCAGGAGTCAAATTACATATTTATTTTGTTAAATGTGATTGTTCGATTAACTGTTTTCCTCAGTTCCGCAAATCTGATATGTCGAGGTACGGATGTCTCGAAGTATTTCAGAGAGTCCCTTGGGCTTCGAGATAACGAGAGTCGACTGTACATTTATGACTGCTGAACGCTAATGTACCTAACTCACATGCTATGTAGTAAGGTATGGTCAAGCAAGAAATAGATCAAGTAAGGAACAGGAAATGTCTGCTTCTAGGGCCATTTTTATAAATTAAAATAAAAATCTAAAAAGCTGCCTTTGGAAACAAAGAATATACAAAAGAACAAAAATCGGAGACCCGATTTTATTAAGTCTATTCATATAGAACAATGAAGTTTGCGAGGCTACATACGCCCTCTAGCACCAGCTCAAGCGATATGCGATTTTAAAGTAACCTGAATGGAAAAGTGTCCCAAAGAAAACAAACAAAAAAAAAAAAAAAAAAAATCAAAAAAAAATCGGCGCTATGGTGAAGTAGGAGGAGACGTTTTACGACGACCATACGCCACTTAATTACCACTAGCTTCAGTGAAATTAAATCGCAAACAAACCAATATTAAACAGACTTTCCCACTATATTTAAACTTTATTAATCAAATAAGTAAGTACAGTAAAATTCCGCTTTGCGACCACCCCGATATCAGTACCACTCTGCTATTAATTGCCATTTATTCCAATAAAGAGACAACCCCGCCATTCAGTACTACGACCAACTTCCAAAGACCCAATATGGCGTTTGCTTATTAATTTCTGCTCGGTATTAAGACCACTTTTTGGTCAGGTGTGAAAGTTTGCGGATAAATATCAAATGGTGACAGCTAGACTATGGCAATAAACCAGTTTACACCAAGCAGAAGCTGAATGTGTGAAAAACGACAGTTTACTTACCTGTGTGTTGTTTCATCAAGGAGTATTTATAATAAAGTGCCACTGTCAAAGCTTATTAAATAACTGTTTAGTAAAGGAAATATCATAATTTTGGTAACTTGTAACTGAATTTCTTCATCTGTTAAAGAAAGTTATTCTAGAAGCCATTAAATGAGGTATAAAGCAACATAAGGTTTTAGAGACCGCCAATGCATCTATGTGACTCAGTTGCCTTGTAGCGTTAAAATCTGCATCATCCATGTCCATGTCATTATTAATGTGATTTTTATTGCTCTATACACATCTGATTCTGCTACAGAGAAATGTAAATGTAAAGAACTGACTCTAAAAAAGAAAATAGAATTTTAAAGTTAAACTCTGGAATAGCAGAATTGAAAGCTATAGCTAGAATTGGTTAATACAAGTATATTCTATTCTGAAGCATAAAGCTAAGCTACTTATTGAATATTATTGGCAAAATGCACACTTAGGCCCTTCAAAAACATTCGATCACCCCACCAACGGAATTTCATTTAGCTCACCAAATCCATAAATAAGACCACCCAGCTAATAAGACTTTTGATAGTCCAGAAAGTGGTCTTAATAGCGGAATTTTACTGTAATGGTACTAATGTATGAAACAGCCTGCATCATACAAAGTTTATTTTGACTGCATCAAATCCATATAAAATTGGACCCGGGCTAATACGAAGTCCAATACTGGAATTTAGTAGCGTTTTAGGAATAAGTTTCGAGAGGTTCCAAATAAAGTAAGTAGTGCCAGTATTTTATGGTATAAAATCTGGTCATACAGAATAAAGGAGATCAATATGGCTATTGATTTTGATTTTGGAATCACAATATGCTGACTCGCCTTAAAGTAATAAAAACAGCTGAGTTTAATACATGTAGTTAGCTATCCGATAGTATGGTCAAGCAAAAATCAGAACAAATTTGTCAGGAAAGAAGTGTAATTTTCTCTCAGAAGTATTAAAAGTGAATAAAAGCAGTCGATTAATATAAATGTCATGAAATGAATGTTTACGTATTGGCTTCTTTACAGGACCTCGCTCTGTCTGTCTAGCCATCGGATGGCTGCACTGCTTACTGGCCATCCGTGGGCAATACGTCAGACCAAGGACCTGTAACAAGGCCAATAAGAAACCATCCGTTTAATAAGATTATTTAGTTTATCCTGTATAGTTCGTTTCGGTCTTTGTGAATTCAATGTTTATAGGCAATATGTGCCCTTTCACTATCTTGTACAGGAATGTCAGCATCATATGGTGTCGTCTTTTTTCTAGCGATGGCACTCCGAGATCGCTCAAAATATTTGTCATACATCTGTCACACCTTGAGCTGTACTCCTCGATTGTGAACCCCGTGGCGGACCTCTGCATTGGCTCTAGTGTGTTGATGTCACCCTTGACACATGGATTCGAAACTCTGCTACATGCAAAAAATTCTTCTCACAAGTTTGCGGAGAATCTCTGTAAGATTGTTTCTAATGTAAGATAGAATTTCTTATTGTCAGAAGCCTTTACATGTTATCTACCTCTATCTACCAAAATGTAAGACAATGTGGTATTTAATTTCTTGGACTTATGTAAAATGTATTCAAAGCCACTGAAATGTGCGTAGGAGAGCAGTGGTTTGTACCCTGGCCTCTGGTACTAGAGTTCCTTAGTTGGAGCCACTTTCTAGATGATAAATTTTCTGGATCAGAACATGCTATGTTAGAAAAATTGGCAGACATGATGTTAAATCATCGGACTGATTACCTCTTTGGGCTTTGAATTGCTCTTATTCGGTATACCCGGTGTTAACTGGAACTACGAAAATTGGCATTACAAGCGCAATTTGAACAATAGTTTGGAGTAGTATAGTCTACAAAACGTTGTAGTTTATATAGCGACTCTGCCTTCGGCATAACGAAGTGCATAAGGCAATAAACTGTTTCTTACTTTCATTATGTATAGTTCTATTAAACTTACGCAGCTCTCCAGTAGCTAGCATCTTAATCAAATGTTTATCTGTTGGTACATCAGAATCTCCTTGCTCTAAATGGTTTTGATCTTCGTATGTTAGTCCGTAAAGCCGAGTAGGGACAAACTTAAGTACAGACTGCGGTACCAACCTGAAGAAAACAGTTTTCTCTGCATTAAAATGTTTTCAAGACGTCAAAGGCGATATGATTCAATATCTATGTAGTATTAAATTTAATTATATAATCTAAAATAGCCTGTCTTTTATTGGCTGAGGGCTGTTTTCAGCCCAATGAATAATTCTACATGTATGTTTTCCAGCTCGGGGCTTTTGCCATTGAATATGTGTACCTAAAATTAGAACATCACGCGAAAGAATATATTTTGGGAACCCGTCATCGATTCATTTCTATTCGTTACCAGTCTGTTCATTGGCTATATAATAAAACAATTTTTGACTATTGAGTCATTGGATATGATGTGGTATCCACGGAAGAACACCAACATTGGCCTCGGGTAACACCTAGGTCAATATCGGTATTCTCTAATGGATATCACATCATATGGCTCAGTAGTCACTAACTGTATTCGTAAGTCATAGGATTAGATCCATCTGCACAGTCTGATCAGTGTCTACACGACCCGCTTACGAATTTGATGAATATAAATGTTGTTAAAGTCCAGAGATTGTGTGAATACGAAATGAAAATAAAAACGGATTAATTTGTATCAGAGAATATCACATGTTCGCTAAAGGTGAATTCTGCGTATTCTATAACTAGTCTCAGGTCGTTTATATATTCAACTCGATGAGAAACATACGATAGTCAGGTACCATCCAATTCGTGGCCAGCAGACATGTGGGAAATTAAAAAACTTCTACATGAGCGTGCTTCTGCAGTTGTGAGGTTCCTTTTGTTATGAATATTAAATAAAAGAAGTACGTGCATTATTGCTGTAATCAGGGCTGCGTTCAGTAGTGCAAAGTGATAGCGAACGTTTTGCCCTGGATACCTGTACCTAATGACGAGCGCCAACAGAGGCAGGGGTCCAGGTCAAAACGCGACTAACTTGCACTTCTGAACACAGCCCAGAGAACGCAGCCTGTTCAGTAAAACGAAACACCGGCGAATGTTTTGTCAAAAGCTATTTTGCATCTACTGAACGATTATTGAGAAGCCGTCTCATGTGATTTCCAGTTAGAGAGTAGCCGTTATTCTCATATATGGGATCTTGATGTTAGATCGAATAAATTATATCAATAATTATTAATTCAATATAGAATCAAATGAATAATATCAACGCAGTAGACATTATCATATTTTTTATTACAAACAAGCATACATAAAATTTATTCGCATAGGCTGCCATCTCGGATGTGCCAAAAGAAAACTTGATAATAGCTTTGGGACGTTCGCTTCCCTCCGCTTAAAACTGTCCCAAATGAACGGAAAGTTTGTGTTTTGTCTAGCGAGTAACGGCGAACATTTCGGTTAACTGAACGCAGCCCAAATGATATATACATGAGGAGGCAAGAAATGTAATTTATTTACTTCTCCTTTTACAAAATCCTCGCAGAATCTACTACTTAGTCTACCGTATAACTTTAGTCCTCACTTAGCTATATAACTGTACGCGTAAATGTGTGCATTGTTTTCAGAAAAAGCTCTGCACAAAATAGGCACATCTTCAAACAAGAAGCATCTTCAAAAAAGAAGATAAGCGACGAAGAATAGCAGATAATTTTTGGCATTTTATTTTCAATATAATAATAGAGGTTCTAAAACCAAAACTGTGACAGTTTCCTGGTCAAAGTCACACCCCACTCTCTATAACGCTGGATACGAAGTTGATATCTCATTTTACCGCCCTTCATGCCTTTCTTTGCACGATAGCTTCTCATTGTCATTTAGATATGCCGCAATATAAATCTATGGAATGACTGTCGCAATCCTTAAATTCCTAGGATGCTTGGTTGCACCCTTTCTTTTGGGGTCCGTGTCTGTCCACCTGAACATTTTGACTTGCCACTGGTCAACGTTTAACGAATGCTTCATGGCTTAAGTACGCAGACCACATATTTCTTGGTGTCAATAGAAAGGCCTGGTCACTTTGCACAGCTGCATATTTAAAAAATTTCTTTTTGTCTGAATTACGGTCCTAAACATGTTAAAACAAAGCAAACAAAATTCAATTTTTTCTTCTGACATTGAGAACTTTAATCAAAGTCCGTCATAATTTTGTCCCATTTGATTTCTCGCAAGGTTCCAGCAAATAGGCATATGATCTCTCTGGGTCCGTTGAAACACCCCAAAACACCCACAAACAACAACCATACCCAAAAACACATTTTAAACTTCTTGAGTCACAAATCAAACAGTTGAAAATCAAATATGAATAAATATTATTGGATTAATCATCTACATACATTATAGAAAAATTAACAAAGTATTTCTACATAGCTTCTGATGATTAAAGGCACCTTGTTTGTTCCATAGTATGCAAGATTTGATTTTCTATAATGGGTCGGCTTCTTTGGATGTGAAATTACAGGGCAAAAAGTTCATTCATCCTTTCTTTCATTTATTTGTTTGTTTCTCTGTTCGCTCATGCGATCGTTCGTGCATACCGGATGCCTGTGTCCAAGAAAAAACGTCACATGCAGGTCCAGTGGAAGAGTGAGTGGGTGCCAGACAAAACGGCCTTACGTGTTTTTTCCTATTGCAAAGATCCTGCTCACACTGTGTGGATACACATGCACATGCTGATCTGGAACTTTGTTGGTCATATGTTTTCTTGGACGCCGTC
Source organism: Anodontia alba (assembly GCA_964016985.1). Taxonomy (NCBI): domain Eukaryota; kingdom Metazoa; phylum Mollusca; class Bivalvia; order Lucinida; family Lucinidae; genus Anodontia; species Anodontia alba. The sequence continues at coordinate 81,589,220 of OZ024827.1, forward strand.
ACATATTTCATGTGAGTTTTTTTCTGTTGTAAAGACCCAAATACCTTGATCAGACTGCGCAGATGCACATACATGCATATGCTGATCTAGAACTTTGCTGGTCAGATGTTTCTTGGGCATCACATTTTATTTAAGTTTTTTTTGCTTTTGCAAAAGTCCTGACCCGCCCCTTTTCACTTACGTTTATCAGCTGCAAAGACCCAGATCAAACTGTATGGATGCTCATTATACTGCGCTATCAAACATCTTTGATACCACATTCCACTTGAGATAATAAACAAAGTAATTTAGAGTGAAAAATAAATAAAGTAAGTGGTTTGGTGTGATACGGTAAATAGACATAAAGTGGATTGGGGTATTTCGGGTGGTTAGGTGTGTTTCAACGGAATAATCTTCTTTTTTTTTTACGAAAGCACGTTCGCGCCATATACAGCATTAATTCTACCAAACTGTTACTCTAAATAGAGGTTTTCTTGGACTTTCAAAGCTTGACTTTGGCGTGAACTTGAAGATCATATTGTATAGATGGTTTAATATGCACACAATTAAAGCTGAATTAAAGTATTTTACAAAAATAACCGTTTCATGAGATTTATCATCGCCTCAAGGCACGTACATTCTTTCATACAGAGGCTGGCATATGATCTCATAAGACTTCATCTAATAAAAAGAAAATAAGCGACGAAGTATAGTGGGATTTTTGGCAATTTTCAAATGTTCTTTAACGAAGTCTACTTTACAACCGAAACTTTGACAGTTTCCTTGTCAGTCACACGGCTGGATACGGGATTGATATCTAATTTCACCGCCGTATGCGCCTTTCTTCGCGCGATAGTTTCTTTTCGTCATTTAGACATACCGCAATATAAATCTATGGGATGGTTGTCGCAATCCTTACATTCCTAGGACGCATGATTGCACCCTTTCTTTGGAATCCATGTCTGTTAATCTGAACATTCTGACTTGCCACTGGTTCAACGTTTTATGAATGCTCTATGGCTTGGGTACGTCGATCACTTATTTTTTGGTGTCAACAAAAAGGCCTTAATTATATCACTTTGCACGTTTGTTGCAAGTTTCAAAAATTTCCTTTTGTCTGAATTAGGGTCCTAAACATGTTAAAACAAATTTCTCTGTCTTCACTGTTTGCCATACATACAGCAATATTTTGAGCGCATCAATAGTTGGTAGACTGGATAATTTAAATTTGGGGAGGAGTATGGTAAGTAGATAAGGTGTCCCAATGCTTGGGATGATTACGGAACGTGTATGTTATATGGACTGGAGCCGGCTCTGCCTTTTCTTCTTTTCTCCAACCCGTGATTGGTCGCTGTGCACTGCCCATTATCCATTGTGGGTGTGGCCAAGGGATAGTGATGGGACAGGTTTATGGATGGTGGACAAATGAAAAAACATGCGTAAGACAGGGGCCCGGGGCCCGGGGCCCGGGTTGACCTGCACGTTCAAGTAGTTTCGACGGAGCCTTCTCTATTACATCTCTTATATACTGTCATATATACCATCTGCAGTATTCATTTTATTCTGTATACGGTAACAGAAAGCTCTGACCTTGCTGCATGGGGGGCACGGCCTTGTATGGGCCTTGCTGCCTGTATATACCAGGGGCTCTTTTTGAAGGCTGTGCACCAAGAAGGTGCCGTAATGGCCATGGATATTGGGACAGTCCGGCATTAGCAAACAGTATGTACACGGATCAGATGCCGCAGATTTGTGGTGTCTGATCAGGGTCTGCACGGTTTGCCACTCATCAAAAATATTTGGACGCATCGACAGGTCACAGGTGTGTTTTTTTTTTTCTATTTTAGGACAAGTATGATAAGGAGTTAGTGTGTCCCAATGCTTTGTGGGTATATGACATTTAACGGTCAGCATGCTGGGTAAGACATTTTTAGTTTGTCTTTTTTTTAATGGGGATTGGCCGTTGACATTTCATGCAGGTTGTCTCCTCAAGAGACAATTCGCATGAAGTGTCGGACCTGCTTTCTATGCGAAGTAGTGCAGGCAGGTAAGATGGAAAAAGTATAGTCTGTTTGTCGTCTGCTGAATTAACCCAGGGAATGGTAAAGAACTGTTAGGTGGTTGTGGTTTTCTTTGTCAATTTGTTTAAGAACAATAGCTTATTGATGTAGTTAATAATAATGATAGTAATAATAAATAATAATGGTGATGGTAGTAGTAGATCTAGGGATGATGATGTGACTATGGTAATAATAATGATATTATTGTTATCATTGTTATACTTATTGTTATTATTATTATTTTTCAATATGATTTTATTTTATCGTTAGTTGTGAAATCAGTGTATATCTGGTGAAAATAAAAGTGGTATCAATCACTAGTGAAATGATATCGTATCATTTCACTAGTGACTGATACGATTTATATTTTCTCTCCTCGCTTTGGCTGACTTCGGTTTTCTTCATTGTTTCAGAAGCAGACGTTACTTCCACTTCAGATATTTAAACACCGCTAACTTCTTTGTTTCTGAACAAAACTGCCAAGTTTGGTATGCATTTTCTTAGTTAGAAAGTACTGGTATCCAAATTATTTTGATTTGCCGAAATATTTGTTTTTCTCTCTCTTTGTGGTAAGGCTTCAGTGTCGACGTCATAATGTTTCTGTTTTGTTTTGCGTCGTCATTTATGACGTCAGAAGCGCAGAAGCATTAAAACAATAAAAGAAAAAGAAAATTTGCTTTTTTTCGTAAATGCCATAAATATTTTCATCTCGTGTAATGAACACATTCAAATTTCCACTCGTGCTTCGCACTTGTAAAAATACTGATGTATTTATACTCGATGAAAGTATTTGTTTATGGTATTCACTCCAAAAGAGCAAATATCCTGTATGTATACAAAGTGATATAGGGTGTAGAAGTTGATGTTTTGTTTCTAGGCTGATGAAGACGGCGTTCCTAGAATTGAGTGAACAATAGAGATATTATAAAACAAAATTTCATTTTATATTCTGACGTTGAGAACTTTTACTTGCCACCCTATACTACTCCCGTCATATTTTGTCCCAATTGATTTCCCACTAGGTCTTGGCAAATAGGCCTATTATTATCTTACTTACGAAAGCTCCTTCGCGCAATGTACATCATTAATTCTTTCAAATTGTCATTCTTAATAGAGGAAGTTTTCTTTTAAAACTTGATTTTGGCTTGAACTTGAAGATCATAAAGATGTTTTAAAATGCACACAATGAAAATTCAATTAAAGGATTTGACAGAAATAACCGTTTCATGTGATTTATCATCGCTTCAAGGCATGTACATTCTTTCATACAAGGCTGACAGAGTTAGGTCACAAATGATGTTACAAGACCGTCTAAAAATTGCAAACATTCATGACGCTGCTGATATTGTTGAAAAACATACCCGTCCTCCAAACATTTCTCAAAGTTTATTCACAACAAACTGAAAAGGCCGATGTCAATTATTCTAAAGACAACGTTCCTATAAAATTCAAGCAAACCCTGCAAACTAAATACATTCGGTAAAAACCCATTGTAGACTGAAAAGACTCGCCCATACTATATATTGAAAGAGTCTAATTTCAATTTGAGGTGTGAGGCTATGAGATATACATATTCCTAGAGAAAAATGGCTAAATTATTTGCAAACCGTGAGGACCCTGATCAGACGCCGCATATTCTGCGGCGTCTGATCTGGGTCTGCACTGTTGCCAATTACCCTTTTAGGGGTCTCCAGACTACAATGGATCAAACGCACACTCGTAAACCAAGCGCATTTTCTGAAAAGGGTGGTTTACCTGAAAAGGGGTGGTTTATGGGTTGGGGCTTGACGATATGTCTTTGGCTTGGCCTGCCGTGGTTCAACTATTGGTTTTCATTTACTCTGGCATGCAGTAGAATTAGCCATGAGTACTCGTCTTTATTTATTATAGTGATTAATTTGATTTTTATGTTTTCGCTTTGATGCATTGACTGAGTTGGGAGCCTTTATGCGAACCGAAATTTTATGTATTTATGTATTAAGAGTAGCATCGGGACCCAGAATGAAGTTAGCTAGCTGTAAAAGTGCTTTAAATCCCCAGGTGGTTTTGCTCTACCGACCGTTCTAAGGCGGTGGTCCCGGTGTTAGTCTTACTCCTTGTTGCTTTGTGGTTTATTCTACGAGGCGATTTGTTGTATGTCTTTCCGTGTGTCATTTTGTTCTTGTGTTTTTCAGTCCTTTTAGTATTGCGATTACCTCGCTTGGGGAAGAGAGAGCTAATCTTAGTGCTTTTCGTACGTTTGTTCGGTTTGTGCTGGTTTGGATTTGTCGGTTTCCTCTTCCTCTTGGGGTCTGGGAAGGGCTGCGGTTTGTGATTGTGGCACTCCCTGGACTTTTCTCTTACTTTTTTTTACCCCTTTTCAGAAAGGCGAAAACAATTTCGATAATGTTGTGAAAGTGTTTGTTCTGTTACAACAAACTGAAATTCAGACTGTTATTATGAATCATGCATGACTGTCCAGAAGACCTATTATATAACATGCAACGTGAAAACGGCCCTTATGTCATTTATGAACATCGAACGCCTAGATGAACATAAATACATTTCCTCAGATTTTTCTACGGTTCTTCATTTTTGGATCACATCTGATAAAAAAAAAAAAAAGATTACATAAATGAAAACGTAAGGTTTTTTTTCTAAGTGTAATAATTTATGCACTATGTGTTTCTAACAACTTGATGCATGAACAATTTGTGTCAGTTGGAGCCTCTCTAAATCTGCTATCACTACTCCAGTATAATGTGATTTGTAAAACAATTGTATCCGATTTTATCTCTTATTCACCTCTGTCCGCATAAAGATCCTCGATTGATAAAATCTATAATGGTTGCATATGGAAATAACGAATACATAAAAGGACGAAATCGGGGTCTAGGTTTCATTGAGACTCTTCATATGACAGCATTGTAGTTTGCAGGGCTGTATATGCTCCTAGCACCGGCTTAATCGGAATTCGATTTTCGAAGATCAAAAATGGGTTTAATGAAAAAAATAAATAAAATAAAAAAACTGCACTATGATAAAAGAGAAACTTTACCACACCATACGTAAACTGTGTAAGCGTACGTGTTTGTAGCTCGGCCTTCCCATTCGCACAGTCTAATTATGGCCTTCTTTGTCCGTCTATAGGGTTTCTATATATATATATATATATATATATATATATATATATATATATATATATATATATATATATATACAGTCGACTCTCGTCATCTCAAATTCCAAGGGACTGTCTGAAATACTTCGAGATATCCGTACTTCGACATATCAGATTTGCAGAATTGAGGAAAAACTAATTCGATTAACCACATTTAACAAACATATGTGTCATTTGACTCTTGAAGTTAAAGATATATTGAAAATATTGTGGAAAAGAGGAGAAATTGCTCCTTAGGAGCAATTTCTCCTCTTTTCCACAATATTTTTACCTGTTGTTAGATTTTCATGTTTAGGCATGGACTAGATTTTCACTTCGAGATAAGCGGTTATTCGAGTCGAGATAAGCGGTTATTCGAGATAAGCCAGTTCGAGATAGCGAGAGTCAACTGTATATATATATCGACGAACAAAGTAGGCCCTGATGAGCCTTGTGGTAAACGATCTCTCTCAAAGCTGTTAGGGGCATGAGGAATGTCGCATTAGTTTCATGAACAGACGCAATCAAACATATATGTGTAGATACCAAGGAAATGCCATAATCACGAAGCACAGCCCTCCAGAGGCACCAAAAAACAGGAGCAATGAGGAACAAATATGGACAACACAAACGCCATGTATGAAACCACAGACGCACGAAAACAGAAGAACTGCAACAGAAGAACCGCCTTAGAACTTTTTGTTTTAATTTATTCGATATTTCCAAAGGACCCCAACCCCGGAATAAGCGAATGATAAAAGACCTGTCTGTTAGCATATGGCATAGGTATCCCTTGAAGGGCTTATTCAAACACTGAGCACTATCTTGCATTGATTGTGTGACCTTGTGATTGTGGACATTCATGTATAATACTGCTCCTCTTTTTTGAAGATCACAACTATAAAGCCCTAAGTAGTTAAGGGGAATAGCTACACTTTCATTGGAAGCAAGCTTTTCAACATTCGTTTGACACCCCTAAGGAAAATGATCGATCCCTTAGGAGTAGATCCTTTTTCAGAAGAGGGCAAAGACGGTCATTTTACAGTAGTCACCTTTTCAGAAGGGATTTGGTGTGTAAGAAAGCAAAAAAGAAGTCACAAAAAGTTGTCTCCCTTCTAAAAATGTCTGAAAATCTACCAGGTGTATCGTTAGCCTATGGGGAAAGACTCATTTTTAGGACCTATCCGAATGGTTGGATTTGTTGATTAGGATTTGCTTACATCACTGCGTGATATTTTATTGTATTTTATGACGTGTATATTAAAAATAAATCAATCAAGTGGCGTGTGTGACATTTTCATGAAAAAAAGAGTGAATGTGCTTGCAGGTTGTTAGAGGTAATTAAGCATCTTAAGACTCAGTAGCCGTCCACTGAACCAATATGAGCCGCCTAGTTTTGTATCAGTATTCATTTTATTCTTGAATTAAGCAACCAACTCATGAACGCCCCCGCCTCGCCGCCCCCATCCCCCTACCCCACCAACCACCAAACCACCTACACGCCATAAAATTAAGCACACGCGTGACTGTCTGACAGGAAAACGTCTTATTCAAAAGCAAAAGAGCAAAAATAATTTATTAAAACATTTTCGCATTTTCAGCTATATAGAAAAAAAAAATCTCACCTTAAGGATGGTTCGGCCTGCGTATCCTCGCATTCATCGTCAACGTTATTGTTTGTCCTACAGAGAACTCTCAATTCGCTTAGCAAATCTTTGACAGGCTTAGCTGTATCCAACCCGTGCTTTTGCAAAATAGTTTTCACATTGTCATCTATATCATGGTTTCTTTTACATTTCTTATTGTACTGGCAGCTTCCAAACAGATAGTACTTGCATATATGCAGGTACGAACAGTTACCACGCGCCGTCTGTTTGCAACCCTCTGCATTGTTGTAAAATCTACAGATTTTTGGAATTGTCTTGTTTTCCGGTAAATTCAACAGATACCTGATATCCTGTAGACTAACGCCACTTAGACGTTTTTCTAGCAGTATCTTTTTATTGTGGACAGTTTTCAGATCATGCCCGTATTTGCAGCTGGCTCCAAAATTGCATTTTCCTTCGAGTAAATAGAACTTGCAGATATGAAGTCCCGTGCAATCAAAATCTCCAAAGCACGACTCGCTCCTGGAACAATGGGTTTTACAGATGCTTAAATTTGCAGTTAGTTTGACAAACAGTTGACCATCAAAGCTATATATTCTAAAGACATCAGTAAAGTTTAGAAGAAACTGTGACAGATCTGTGTCACGAAAGGCTACATTGAAATTGTTATTAATTGAATTACAGACTTCCATGAAGCTCATGGACCGTTTCTCTCTTAGTAATGTATGAATTACAGACACTGCTATCTCTTCCTGTCTGGATCTATCCATTTTGAATTTGTATAGTTGTGTTTGTTATTGTTGTAGATTTTGTTAAAGTCCTTGAAATTATATATCTTTGAACCGAGAGTAACACAATATAAAATCTTTATACTACCACTTCCTATTTTCGTTATAGTGACAATGGTTTCATTATCGTTGCTGTTATTTGTGTATGTAGAAAACACTCAGTTGATCAGTCGAATATGATATTTAGAACACGGTTTTAGAAAAAAACTCTACTAAATATTTACTACTGGGTACTTGAAAATGAAAACAAAACTGAAAGTTGGCAAAGTGGTTTATTATACATGTGTTAGGTTAAAAATAGATAAAGGAACCGTGCCATAAAGAAAGGGTCCTTATCATATAAGTTTACAACGATTGCCCAGGTCAGTATGTCATATGCACAGCCTGATCCGGACCTTCTGTATTTGTTGATATATTCTACATTTAAGATTCTGTTTGCAGATAGCAATTATCCTGATAAGACAGCCTGTCAGGATGAGCATATACCATGCACCGCCTTAATCGTATTTATCAACTCGTTTTGCAAGAGCACATAGTAACGTTTGTGACTTCAGCGATCGTACTAAACTTTTAATTGCAACATTTCTAAAGCAAAGCTATCGGTATCATAATCTTCGCAAAACAGTTAAGAAGATGTCCAGGAGTCCAGTCATCATAGAACATGTTAACCTACCAATGACACCAAGAGGAAAAGTAAACAAACTACGATGGGCAGCACGTATATTACAAACCAACGAAAAGCAAAGCAATCCGCTCCCTCTTTCCCGACTAGGTAATCACAATGCCAGACAGCAATGCTAGCATCAGAACAAAAAAAAAAAAAAAAAACGCGACACACACAGGGGGTCACAAATCATACAAAGAACGAACAACACACGAATCTCCAATCACAAGCCTCAGCCCTTCCCAGACACCAAGAGGAAGAGAAAACAGACAAAACCAAACAAGCGCAAAGCGAACAAACGCACGAAAAGCATTAAGATAAGCTCTCTTTTCGCCAAGCGAGGTAATTGCAATGCTAAAAGGACTGAAAAAACACAAGAACAAAATAACACAAAGCAAGACTTACAACAAATCGCCTCGAAGACTAAACCACAAAGCAACAAATAGTAAGACTAACACCGGGGCCACCGCCTTAGATCGGTCAGTAGACAAAACCACCGGGGGTTTAGGCACTTTTACAGCCGACCATCTTCACCCTGGGTCCCGATGTTACTCTTAATATAGAAATGCATAAAAATTCGGTTCGCATGAAGGCTCCCAACTCAGTCAATGCATCAAAGCGAAAACATAAAAATCAAATTAATCACTATGATAAACAAAGAGAGTACTCATGACTAATTCTACTGTGTGCCAGAGTAAATGAAAACCAATAGTTGAACCACGGTGGGCCAAACCAAAGACATATCACCAATCCCCAACCCGCTGGTTAAAGTTTTACGAAGAGGCCGTCATTGAGTCTGGGGCCCGAACCGCCGTCGTGCAATTAAAGAGTGAAGTATAACCATCAATAATGGGTTTATAACTGGACATGCAGTCTGCTGCATAATATCCAGGCTATAGCCAATTCTTTCATAACGGTTAATTAGTTTTCTGAATTGCTCCGAAAAGCACACTGAATTAATTTCTAAATATAGATTTGGCTTGAAAAGCATGCTTGAACAAGGATTATCGGGAATCTAGTTTTACGTTGATTTTGTTGATAAATCAAGTGAATTGTTGATAAGCCAGACCTTTCTGAACAATTCTAAAAGATTATTAATTGATACAAAAAAGATACTATATAATGTAGATGATATGCGACAGACTGTATGCTTAATGATTAACCCACTCAATGTTAACAGCTTAAAGATAGGATATACTGTCGACGTTACGCGACAGACTGCATGCTTAGTGGTTAACCCACTCAATGTTAACAACTTAGCGGCCCTTTTTAGTTGCACGACCGTGGGTCGGGCTGTAGACATAATGACGGCCCAAACCTTTAATAGACGTCTTGCGCATGACCTTACACGTTTGTGGTCGTGGTAATATTTTGCCATGGCTTTCATAAGAGGATTGATGCCTGGTGTTATGCCTTTGTTCGGGCCCTCCGATGTTTATGGCGGCCGTACAACGTCTCCCTGTACTCTATCACAATGCAAGTTTTATTTATTGGGATCATCGAGCTCATTCTGATAACTTGGAAAATCGAGGTCCGCTTCAGCCGGTGCTAGGGGACGTATGCATGCAAGCCAAAAAAAAAAAAAAAAAAAAAAAAAAAAAAAAAAAAAAAAAAGGTAAGAGAAACGTCCAGGGAGTGCCACAATCACAAACCGCAGCCTTTCCCAAATACTAAGAGGAAGAGGAAACCGACAAATCCAAACAAGCACAAATCGAACAAACGTACGAAAAGCACTAAGATTAGCTCTCTCTTCCCCAAGCGAGGTAATCGCAATGCTAAAAGGACTGAAAAACACAAGAACAAAATGACACAAGGTAAGACATAAAACAAATCGCCTCGTAGAATAAACCACAAAGCAACAAAAAGTAAGACTAACACCGGGACCACCGCCTTAGAACGGTCAGTAGAGTAAACCACCGTGGGGTTTAAAGCACTTTTACAGCTAGCCAACTTCACCCTGGGTCCCGATGCTACTCTTAATACAGAAATACATAAAAATTCGGTTCGCATAAAGGAAATACAATATTGCCATATGAAGAGTCTCAGTGACAGCGAGACTTTAATTTTTGTTCTTATATGTATTCGAAATTTCCTAGGGTAACCTTAATAGACTTCATTAACATCACTGCAGCTGATTTTAAATGCTGTGTGCCGGTCGTAACACGTCTACCCGTACTTTATCATAGTGCAGTTTTTATTTTATTTCCTTGGGATTACTGAGCCCATGGAGATATCTTGGAAACCGAGTTACGCTTAAACATGTCCTAAGCGGTGTATGCAGCCACGCAAACTACATTGCTGACAAATAATGAGGCTCAGTGAAACATACACCGATGTTCGTTCTTTTGTATGTGCCATGTTTCTATGGTCAACCTTTATAGATTGTATTTCTGGAGTTCTGAATTAGTGGCTGAGATATTTACCAAAAGCCCTAATCCTTATTTCATTTAAATTCAGCGATTAAATTTGATATGTATGTTTTTCTTTCATGTTTCATTGACTGATTTAGGAAGCTCTATGCGAGCTCACCATTTTTGTAGTTCTTCTACAACGTTTGAACCGAGGGCGAAGATTTGACGTCAGTAAAATTGGTTTAAATGCCTCGGTAGTTTTTACTGCTAAACGTTGTAAAGCGGTGATTCTTATGGTGTTTATTCTTTGTGGGAACTTGTGCCTGCTCACTGCGGGTTTTTTTATGTTGACTTATCCTATCTAGCTTTGTGGTTACCTCGTTGGGGGAAGAGGGAGTAAGTTAGTAAGTTATTTTTGGTTCTGTTTGATCTGTAGTATATGTACTGTCTGTCATAGCCTGTTAGCTCTTTAACTTAGCATCTTTGGTAGGCTATATTCTGTGATTGTAGCGCTTTCTGGATATGTAAGAAAGATTTAATAAATTGATATATTGTCTTAATACGATCATAAAATGTAGCATCTGACAGCCTGTAAAATTTTAATTAGTCTCTTGTTTTTTAATTGGGTCAATGAAATGATTTTGATGGTATCTCTGAATTAATATTGGCAACATTAATTCAGAGATATGATAAAAAAAATCATTTCATTTCAAGAACGAGAGTAACTTAAATTGTACAGACTGTCATGTGCCACATCTTATGATTGCATTAATACCATATATCATTTTATTAAACGTTTCTTGGATAATAAAATGTCTAGTTTTTAGGGATATGGAGCTTTTAAAGAGTCTCTATGCGAGCCGAAATATGATCTTCTATTTTTAAGGCGTTTAATGTTGAACGTTTTGGTACCAGTAAAATCGATTTAATCCCAACTCCCCGGCAGTGTTTACTAATGTTCTTTCTAAAGCGGTGGTTCTGTTTTTTTTTTTTTTTTTTTTTTTTTTTTTTTTTGTTTTGTTTTGTTTTTTGTTTGTTTGTTTATTTTTCTTTTCTTTTCTTTATTTTTTGTGTTCCATGTGTGCCCTTATGGCTGCTCGCTGAAAGGATTTTTCATGTTTTTCCCTGTATGTTCGTGGTGTTTGTGGATCTTTGTGTTTGGTGGATATTGTCTAGCTTTGTGATTGCCTTGCAGAGGAAGAGGGGCTGGTTATTTTGCTTTTCTATTGTTTGTGGCATATTTACTGTCAGTCATGGTTTATTCGCTCTTTCTCTTGGTTGCATTGGTAGGCTATGTTGTATGATTGTGTCACCTGGGACTTGATAGTGACTCGAAGAGTACGTGTGTGAAGTATATGTAAGCATTACATGTATTTAAAAATTACATGTAAAGTAAATAAGTAAATGTAGGCTAATTGATATATATATATATATATATATATATATATATATATATATATATATATATATATATATATATATATATATATATATATATATATATATATATATATATATATATATAAAAATTACAGTATATGTAAGCATTACACGTATGTAAGCATTACTAGTACACGATATATTTAAATAAATGTTGCAATTTTACTTGTAGGTAAGCATTACCTGTATTCAAGTAACACACGAAAGCAGGAAAGCAGTACATTTACATCACGCAGCTCATCAGATATATCATCAAAACTCTGTAACATTTTTTTTTATATCTTAACTGATTTTCACAACCCCCCCCCCCCCAAAAAAAAAAAAAAAAGCTCAGCTTGATAGACTTTATTTTTCAATTTATTATTATTATTATTATTATCATTATTATTATTATTTGATGTGTATTTTCCTCCAAGGGGAATGCATACACTTCTGTCACGGAAATTCTTACATAATTGTTTTGACCCTTTGAAAAGGAATCTACTCTAAAAGGAAAGAAATCGCTCCTCTTTGGAGCATATTCTTTCCTTTTAGAATAGCATTTTTGTAAGAGCTTGGTGTGCTGGAAAGTAAACAGGAAAACCTAAATATTGGGCCACCGTCACGGAAAATCGCCTCTACGTGACACGAAATCTTGTCACAAACCAGCGCCCTAAAGAAAACAGAACTAACAAACAAAAAGTAACTGCAACAGATATGCCGCCTTAAAACGTCAACAGTAACTTGTTGGCGGATGGCGACTTTGGTTCCCTTGTGGGCCTCTTCGTGGTTTTCTTGTGTTCTGGCTTCATATGGCCATTGAGCCCTATGCTTTGTTTCATCACAGTGGTTTTTATTATATGTGTTTCACTGTGATGAATCACAGATGAAGTAGAGGACCTTATGCGGACCGAACATATATTTGTAATTTGTAATCAGAATTAAGAGTGTGGTTTAGCTGATTTAAGCCCCTCCCGCCCCCACCTCAGTAGTTTTCCTACTAACCGTTCCCAGGCGGTTTCTCTGTTACAGTTCTTCTTTGTGCGTCGGTGGTTTGACATTTGGCGTTTGTTTTTGCCATTATTAATTTGTTCCTCATCTCTCATTTCTTTGTTGCCTAGGGAAGGCTGTGCTTCGTGGTCATGGTATTTAACTTATATTTTTAAAAGCGCTCAGCCCACATCCTGATAAAGTTCCAGCTGTTCATAATAGCTCGGTCCACTCAGGGGTTTCCTATCTCATCAGTGGGTCAACAGAGATTAATATATAAATTAACTTCTCGACACTAAGGAAGTCATCAAATTTGTTCGGGCTGGTTGAAAATTTGCCAAGTGTATCCAGTCCCTTGAAAGAGTTGTAAGTAAAAATAAGCCTTAACCCATTTATGCCGAATGAACTCATCTACCTGAGGTTTTCGGACAGGTCAATTTCTAATAGAAGAAGTGTCTGGTTAGTTTTTATTATTACCATGTTTGATAGAAATTCCTGTTTTTAATGCAAACAGTCTAGACATTGATCAGACGCCGCGTTCTGCGGCGTCTGATCTGGGTCTAGACTGTTTGCCAATGTCCGATTTATGGGACACCAAGCTTATATGGATTAAATATGCTTTTCTTTCATGTGATATGTGTAAACGTTAACCACCTTAATATTTTTATTATTCAAAGCTCGCAAGTCATAAATTATTTATTTTTTGTGTCATATATGAAATGAACGACTACACTAGGGCCGCACTGATGACGGTTTTAGGATCCAGCGTCCCTAGGGTATTCAGGCCGAGCCTTCCTCTATAAACAGTCGTAAGGGAAGCGATGTTATTGCCAGAAGAATAATCAAGGGGAGTGCATGCATACATTTTCTGTGTAGGTAAAGAAGATAAAGATAAAAAAAAAAAAAAAAAACAAAAAAAAAACGACATCATTAGTTAACGTCACATATTAGAAATAGACAACATAAGCTCTGTAGAGCTATTATTGCGACGAACAAAGTATCCATGAACAAAACGAATCACCTATCCGCGCAAGTAAAAACAGCATTAGTTTTTCTTCTGATTGTTGATCATTGTTCCAAGGCGGTTCTTCTGTTGCAGTTCTTCTTTGTTTGAGCGCATGTGGTTTCATATTAGGGCACAGGAAACCAATTGTGACAGGACTGCTGATTGGTGCAAAAAAGCGGTATTTGGGAATACCGAAATTCAATATTTACCGGAATCTACCGGAATCCAATATCAATTACCGAAATCCAACTATATTATCAAGTTTACCATGATATGTGTAAATTTAGATATATACACTGTTAAATGATATATAAACAGATGATATGTCCAAGTTTGGAAGAATTTTTTTGGAATAATAACGATTTTATTAACGTTTTATAATTTTCATAGGTGGAGTTACTTCCCTTCGTAGCTTAGCTATGTGACGAGTACATAGAAATACGGGGGAACACAGCGAAACATTTTTCATATTTTTCCAATTAATAAAGCTTTGATTTTTTCCTGCAAATTGTCTCCACTGGTGACGATATCAAGCATGAAATGTCAAGATATAAAGCACAGTATTGTTTTTTTTTTTTTTGTTGTTTTTTTTTGTTTTTTTTTTTTTGTTTTGCATATAACTGCATGCAAATCGGTAGCCTAACGATTGTAAAACTCTCCCACAAATACTTCATTTAAATGGATTTGTCCAAGCTTAACCTTTACCACTTTCTCGGCTAATTCAACAGATGACACAGAATACAGCATCAGATCAGGGTCTGATTTTTTTTTTTTTTTTTTTTTTTTTGCATTGAATTGCATACAAACTAAAAACTCTCCCACACAAACTGAATAGAGTTGTATAAGCTGACCCATGGCTAATTCAACAGACGACAATTTGTTATTATTTCTTATTTTTTCCCAGAAATGGTTTGATCCGGGTCTACACCTTTTTGTGCGCATATAACGCATTGGCCAGTAACAACCTTATGCGGCGTTTAGCCCTTCCCGGTGTAGGGAGGGTTGTTACAGATTCTGTGCGTTATATAGCTATGTCTGGTAGATAGTTATTTAAGCCTGGTGAACTCAAATAGTGTAGTTCTGGACCAGACACTGCGTTCCGTGGCGTTTGATCTGGAGCTACAGTATTTGCTTATGTCCTTTTGTAAATGGGTTAATCTATAGTTCAGTTATTGTATCCAGTATCCAATGAGTCTGTTAGCAGACAGTGAAGACCTGATCAGGCTGTGCATCCGCGCAGTCTGCCATCTGGGCCTTCGCTGTCCACATATGTCTGAGGACACGTTTTCGTATGGCGTGGTAGATATATGGTTGATTCTTCAAATTGTTTAGTTTAACAAATAGATTTTTGAATATACATTGTGTTTTTATACTTTATGCTGTTTAGAGAGAGAGAGAGAGAGAGAGAGAGAGAGAGAGAGAGAGAGAGACTTTATTACATTGAATGGATTATTTAATTGTGGAATAAAACAGTGCAAGTATAAAACATGTCTTGCTATATTTTATCTCTGTTTGCCCTCTTTCGTTATCTGCCCAGACTAAAAGTAATGTTTCGCTGTGTTCCCCCGTATTTCTATGTACCCGTCACAGAGCTAAGCTACGAAGGGAAGTAACTGAACCTACGAAAATTATAAAAACGTTAATCAAATCGTTATTATTAAAAAAAATCTTCCAAACTTGGACATATCTGTTTATATATCATTTTACAGTATATGTCTAAATTTACACAAATCATGGTAAACTTGATAATATAGTTGGATTTCGGTAATTAATATTGGATTTCGGTAGATTCCGAAATTGTAAAAAACGTTAATAAAATCGTTATTATTCCAAAAAATTCTTCCAAACTTGGCCATATTATCTGTTTATATATTATATAATAGTGTATATGTCTAAATTTACACAAATCATAGTAAACTTGATAATATAGTTGGATTTCGGTAATTTAATTATTGGATTCCGGTAGATTCCGGTAAACATTGGATTTCGGTAATCCCAAATACCCCCAAAAAGTGTAGGGAAGGCCGGGATACTTATTTTGTGTAAGGCGACCTGTTAATAATGAAGATGGATTAAAACTCGTCATTCTAATTTGAAGAGAAAATGTTTGTGTGTAATTTCCTGATTGTTTCAAAGAAATAAATGTTTCTGTTTGTGTGCTGGAGCCAAAAGAAGAAGTGGTGAAATTGCAAAGTTTCAATTTTTGATACCTGCCAATTGAGAGGTTGCTACATTCAGCCTCCAGAAAGTGCTGGTGACAGTGGTGTTTTTCTTTATTTACTTTGCTGTGCTAAGCTTGGTCTTTGAATTAAAACTAAATTTGGAAGCCCGGCCATACCCTGAAATGAACCATTAACCACCACCCACCCACCCCAGCCCCCCCCCACCCCTCCCTCATGCTACTTCCTCCTAAACCACTGGGCGGAATTAAACCAAACTTGCTACATGACTTTATTTTTCTTTTCTGTCTGTCCGTCCATCCGTCCGTCTTGCTATCTTTTCCTTAAACACTAGGCGGCATTTAACTAAACTCGCTACATGACTATCCCGTGTGGTAAAGGGAGGCGTAAAGGGGCGTAAAGTTGTACAAACTTGCGTAAAGTAGCATAAAATAATCCAGGGCCCAGATGTTCAAAGCATCGTTAGCTTAATGAGCTCGTTAAGGGTCATTTCGTTAACTGTTTTAGCGGATTCAATATACAATATTCTGATATTTTTTGCTGAAAAAATGTGAGTAGCTTTTGCACTGCAAAAGCTACTCACATTTTTCAGCAAAAAATTTCAGCATATTTGCGTATCACTCAATTAAAATTTTAACGAATCGTTAACTAACGACATCGTTAGTTTTGAACAACTGGGCCCAGTTGTATATGTTATTGCATATCTAATGAAAACTTGGTATTTTATTTGTATTACCCATGCAGGCAAAGTTTGGGAAGGTGTATGGGGAGACGGGGAGGTGTTCAGCTGGCTTTGTAATGTTGTTTGATGCGGGTATTGAGTATATTTCCTGATAATTAGACCGCAATCATCATCATCATCATCATCATCATCATCAACAACAACAAAAACAACAACAGTGACACGATCAGCCTTGTCAGCATCCTTGCTCTGATGAACAAATGGAAACAAGACTGAGCTCTACTCTAATCCTGTTGCCTTAATATGAACAATTGTATGCAGATTCATTTACTTCTGTTGCATAGAACTTTTTACTTTTATTTGATTTTTGATAGTAATGTATCATACAAAAAAGTGTAGCCACTGGCCAGACGCCGTGTTCTGTGGCGTCTGATCAGGATCTACACAGTTTGCATTGTGCGACGGAAACTTAAGTGTCGAGTCTTCTGTAACTTTAAAATAAACAATAAATCATTGATTATTTAAAGAAACTGGAACACTCTACAAGCATCAAATAAGCAAGAGAATGAAAGAAAAAAAAAACCATTATGATTTATAATTTTATTCCGAAGACGTGGAGCAGTTCAGGGATGTGCCGCTGGAATAGGTATACTTTTCAAGCCAGAGATTATATGATAAACACCAATTAAATTATAATCAATACCCCCCATTTCTAAAGCATCATTGCATCAATAGCCCATTGATTTCCAGTTTTGGCAGACAACTTACCTGAACACATACAGAATCAAAACAAGAGGCAAAATGTACAAATGTTTTGCATATAAGTCCCAAGTAAGTCATCTGTTTTGGTTCAACTAGTGTTTACTTATATTCTTCTATTATATCAATAGCCTAAGGGTATCTTTTTACATGCAAATTATATGAATAGGTATGTTTTGTCAGTCTGGAAATTATATGAATAGGGGATGTATTCAAAGTTCCAGCGGCACATCCCCGCCCAAATTTTTTCCGAGTTACCCCATCCCGAGGTCGAAATTCACTGTACCCATTAGGTATTTATTCAATTCTATTTATTTGACATTTCGCGGGAAAATATGAAGGGCGATAATTTGTAAATCGCGAGAGACACGAAAGTAACACAACATGCATTTGAAAGTTATTTATAAAACGGTTAAGCATAAAAGTTTTTTTTTTTTTGAATACAGATTTAAAGAAAGTTGGTAACAAGTAGGTATTCAGTACATAAAATGTGGCAGTTAATACGATAATTCCGTAACTATTGATTGTTTTGAAATATTATATGCATGGAACAACCTATTTCTGTAAGGGACCAGTGTCCGTCATTTTTTTTTCTGTATCCGAGGCCAAGTATAACCTCTCGATTCTTGGGCCCGTTCTTGTCTTCTTTCATTAAACAGGTAATGGTTGGCATGCGCAAATCACTTCCTCCAAAAGACTGTTCCATTCATTTATAACTCTTTGTTAGAAAAATTGTTTCCGCAAGTCCAATCTAAACTGACGTTTAAAGAGATTTTGACTGTGACCTCTTGTTCTTATCATGGGTTGGAGGGTAAATAGTTTATCTTTTTCACATTTATCAATTTCATTCAGTATTTTAAAACTTCAATCTTGTCAGCTCTTGATCTCCTGTCGATCACAGACAATTGGGGTCAGATATATATAGCACATAGAGTCACGGTCAGGGATTTGAAAAAATGTTGAATTTTTTGGTTAAAATTTTAAGAGGCAAAGTGTGATTCCAGGCCAGCTACACCATCATGTAACAGCTCTTCATAACAGCCCTGATAGTGGTAGAGTGTCTGCTTCAGGAACAAAAGATCGTAGTTTAAAACATGGATGCACCATACCAAAGGCATAAAAATTGGTACTAGGCGCTCCCTTGGCAGACACTCCCATTATCAAGGCTAGTGAGGCATTGCCGGGGGTTTTGTGGAACAAGGGAACATGTTCTTTTATTTTCAGGGAATAAGGAAACATTGGCAAATACTTAAAGGAAACAGGGCAACAAAACTAATTTTGATAAACAGGGAACATGGAAATTTTGAAAATCACAAAGGAAACAAAGGAATATGGTACCCCTGTGGAAGGGCCTGGGTAGTCCTTGTGTAGCTCATATAGGCAGACAAGGGTTCAGTCTCCTTCATGCTACATATACTGTCTCACTAATAAGCGAGATGAAGTATCATGAAGAGACATGAAGTGACATGAAAAGACAGGAAGATATGCAATCATTTGTATGGCACAAAATAACATTTTTTCTCCTTAAATATAAATTTATGAAGAATAAAAAGCATTTTTAGAAATTTATTCAAAAAAACATTAGCCAGTTCTGGCAAGAACTGTAAACAAAAATTCACGCTAAAACCGCTAGTGCGAATAAAATGACCTGAAACTGCTAGAAATGACATGAAGTAAAAGATAATTCATGACCTTCCAGTATTTTCGTGTTGCTTTCTCTTTCGAGCAATGAAATAGTTTCATGACATTATGTCGCTTTCTCTTTTGAGCAATGAAATAGTTTCATGATGTTACAATATTTCTTGTCATTTTTTTTTCAAACAATTAAATACTTTCTTGGCTTTACACATTTACATGTCACTTTTTCAAGCAGTGAAATAATTCATGACCTTCCAGTATTTTCATGTCGTTTTTTCAAGCAATGAAATAGTTTCATGATGTTACAATATTTTCTTGTCACGTTTTTCAAGCAATGAAATACTTCCTCGGTTTTACAGCATTTTCATGTTGCGCTTTCAAGCAATGAAATAGTTTCATGATGTTCCGATATTTGCTTGTCCCTTTTTTCAAGCAGTGAAATACTGTCTCGGCTTTACAGCATTTTCATCACCAAAACACGCCTATATCAGGGATTATTCTGTCCCCAGATTTTTGTGAGAGAAAAAATCCCATTTGGACAAAAGCAGTAAGAGATTTTCAAATTCACTGAGATTTTTTTTTTTTTTCGCTAGCTCGGACAAACTGAGAATTTTTTTTTTTTTTTTTTTTTTTTTTTTTTTTGTAAAGGCCAGATTTAGTATGTATAAGTATTATTATTGCTTATTTTGTAATGTACTCTACTAGTAAATCAGGTTAATAAAATTGTTATATATAAGGTGTTTGATTATTTTAAGTATTGTTATTTTCATGTTTACTGAAAGTGTTTATGTATAAATTAGAACTTTCTGGAAATTCATGTTTACAATAATAAGTTGTTTATATTCTTTTTGGAATTTCCAGATGGAATATTCTAGATTAAGCTATTTTTGGCATGTCACAGAACATTTAAAATTTTCTTGACAAATACTGGAGAATAAGTGATGTCTCTAGTACTTTATTTTTTTTTTTTTTAGGATGTGCTTTGATATTATATAAGGAGAGAAGATTTTCATATGAGCATCTCTGTACTCTTTCATTCTTTACTGGATTACTTAAATGTTTCATTAATTTGGAATTAAACTCTGAATTCAGGGACTTAAATTGTGGGATCAGAAACTGCAATTCAAAGGATTTGTTTCAGAAATTCTTCTGGAATATTTCTGAGGGATTTTGTGACATTATCTTGAAAGGTACTGTTTACTTTTATTTTTCTGTCTTGCACATTTTCTTATTTTTTGTTATCAACAAATACTGTAAATAATTTTAAAGCCTGTTGCTGGTTTCACTTTCATTTCTTTATCGTTACGCCTGGCTGGTAACAAAATGCAAACGGCTGAATAAGGGCTTCATGAGCTTGGAGTGGGATTGTTATTCAGACTCAGCTCGGTCGTGTTTGATTGTCATCCGAACCAGGTGAGGAGAGCGTGGCCGCTTCAGTCGAACTTGATTGTGCTCGAACAAGATAATTTAACATGTTGCCATCCCGACTGGACGGCTTTGGGGCGGATAATTTTCTCTTTTATTTTTTCCGAGTCAGCGGACATGTTTTTGCTGACTCAAGGTAGCGATAAAAAAACGCTTACTTATACTAGAGACCGACAATGAGCTTTTACGATAAAGCTTTTCAATGATACAGATTAATGAATGGTTACCTGCGGTTGTATGTGTAATGAATTTTGGCGCCACAATAATTCAAAAACCGGTCAAACAGAGCAGTCCAATAGTCTCGAAAGGTAGCGATAAAAAAACGCTTACTTATACTAGAGACCGACAATGAGCTTTTACGATAAAGCTTTTCAATGATACAGATTAATGAATGGTTACCTGCGGTTGTATGTGTAATGAATTTTGGCGCCACAATAATTCAAAAACCGGTCAAACAGAGCAGTCCAATAGTCTCGAAATGAACCGCATGTGCAAAATAGGAACTTAACAGCGCGAAATGAGAAAAATTCAGCGTGCGATTTTTTTTTCTCACTCCGGGAATTTTGATGCGATTTCTTGCAAAAAAATGCGAGAATATCGCAAAATCGCGCCAGAAAATGATCCCTGCTATATGATTTTGACCCCCGTAAACCCCACTTTTATATAGTAAAACTGGGGTTTACAGGGTATACATTATTTTTCTTATTTCTGCTAAAAAACATAGATTGTGGCTACTTGTTAGAACCATCTCGGTGAGGTGGTTCTAACCAGTACCCACAATCTATGTTTTGAGCAGAAATGTGAAAAATATCAGAATTTTTATCTGAAAACCTTCAGATTTTGGTGGCGAAATTTTCAGTATATTTGAATAGGCGTGTTTTCGTAATGCATGTCACTTTTTCAAGCAGTGAAATAACTCATGACTTTATAGTTCATGTCACCTTTTCAAGCAATGAAATATTTCCTGATGTTAAGTACTTAGTTATCTTTTACTTCATGTCACTTCTAACAATTTCATGTCACTTTATTTGCGCTAGCGATTTTAGACCAAATTTTCTGTTCACAGTTCTTATCAGAACTGGCGAGTGTTTTTTGGAATACATTTCTTAAAATGCTTTTTATTCTTAATAAATTTGTATTGAAGGAGAAAAAATGTTATTGTATGCCATACAAATGATTAAATATCTTCCTGTCTTTTCATAACCCTTCATGTCTCTTCATGACACTTCATGACGCTTATTAGTGAGACCCTACATATATTCTGTTCTATTTTCTCAGAAGTAATCCTACTGTAAATAAAAGCATGTCCTCGTCATCAAATATAAGCATTTTATACTTATTGTTTCACAACTTCTAGGTTGGTATTTTAACACAATTTCATCAGGGGTTCCCATCCCAACAAAAATACTCACCTCCATACTGTTCAGTGAGAATGCATACATAAATTATTAATAAAATTAGCACTGATCAAATGATAAATTAACAGGACCCTTGTAATGATGTGTACACGATATGGAAACCTGGACGCCTCCGCCAGAACGTATATTTTGGGAAGTTGCACGGTTGTTGATTGGCAGATATGACAAGGCCTAATCACGTGGTCATATCATGTCTATATAAAGTGTTGCTTCTGCTGTTTAAAGGTCATTCTGAAGCTGACAGTGGAAGTGTTCACTTCATAGGAGACAACAGAGCAATAACTAGAAGATAGATACTGTGACTTTAGGCAGAAAAGCAAGAGGTTTAATTTCTGTGTTCTTTATTTGTACGAGTTGTCTCTTTATTTCTTCAGCACTGCTAAACTGCTGTGATTTATATGTGCCATGGACAAACGACGGAGGACTTCAGAATGGGCAAGGTGTTCTGAAGGGTTCTCAGACTTTAAGAGCTTTGGAAAAGAGTCTGGCGCTGTGAGATCAAGAAAAAATGTGGGCAGTGACAAACTTACCTCTAGAAGCAGACTAGTTTATAATACTGTTTCAGATATTGTCAGTAAGTAAACTATTAGATCTATTCCTAGATAAGATGATGTTTTGTTTTTACCATGTTGTCACCTATATCTTTGGACACCATAACCTCTTACCATACTTTTCTTAAAATTTAAACAAATTCAGTAACTCCGTGTTCTGCCAAGGCCTCGTTTTTAGCGACAATGTTGGGGAAATTTTCGTATGATGCACTCTAAAGTATCCTCGGGGGTCATCTGTCGCATACAAAATTTTGGACAGATGTGTAAAATTTCAGACACGATTGTGAAACTTGTTGTTTCTTGGAATTTCCGATGATGACATTTTCCATTATCATTGTAACAGCTTTTTTCATTGGTTTAGCGAATGTGTGTCCATTGGTACCCTGCAGTGGCAATGAAATCATTACATCTATCGCACTGATAAAGGGTACCTGTGAGTTTATTCAACCAGTAACAGGGATACAGACTAACGGTCACCCATTCACTTACGGCAACTAAAAAATTGGCTGGGCGGCAAAACATAATTTGAGGGTCGCCCAGTTGGCAACAGTAACATTTAGAGGTGAAACAGTTTGAACAACAAAAATATCGTATCACGGTTCGATTTTGACGTCACCGGTTTTAGCAGCGATTCTTCTTTCCATAAATTTTATTCTATCAAATTATAATCAGCGTCTGAAATCCATTAATTTTTATGAAATCAATCATGTTTCAAAAATGAAAGTAGAATGTTTTTGCTGTGGCGGTGTTTACGGTGTTCGGGTAAAACCTCTCTTGGTCATTCGATATTAGGTACCGGTCTAATGGCTGGTACGAATGCGCAGTAAATGCGATCATACTATTATTATAATTATATTGTTATTATTATTATTATTTTGTTTCATGAATGCATACATATTTTTTTTATTCTTTTCTTTGTGCCTACTATCCTTAATATTTAGAAACTTCTAGATTTTTCAAGAACAAGACATTTTTCAGCGGCAAGTGACTTGTCTAAATTCTAGAGACAGAATAGCAAAGTATTTAATAGAGTACAATAAGTAGACATAAACCATGTGCTTTTCAAATAGATTTATTTTCTCCTTTTAGTTAGTTTCTGATGATGATATGCATCTTGATTTCAGTTGGCCAATTTCTTACTTCAGTTTCTTTAACTGTGCTTGCATAAGAGTTACCTTTAACATAATTTATTCTTTAAAAAGACTTAATTTCAGAGTAGTTTCATTTTTAGCTTGCTTGAGCGAAAGCTCGGGGTGAGCCATTGTGCTCAAAATGTTTGTCTTGATGATTTCTAGGTCAGGTTAGAAACTGAGTCACTTGGGATCAAAAACTAGGTCACTAGGCCAAATCAAAGGAAAACCTTGTTAACACTCTAGCGGCCACATTTTTGGAGCAGTCGTCATGAATCTTGCTCAAAATGTTTGTCTTGATGAGTTCTAGGTCAAGTTCGAAATTGGGTCACTTGGGATCAAAGACTAGGTCACCAGGCCAAATCAAAGGAAAACCATGTTAACACTCTAGCGGTCACATTTTTGAAGCAATCATCATGAATCTTCCTCAAAATGTTTTTCTTGATAAGTTCTAGGTTGAATTCAAAACTGGGTCACTTGGGGTCAAAAACTAGGTCACCAGGCCAAATCAAAGGAAAATGTTGTCAACACTCTAGAGGTCACATTTTTGGAGCAATCATCATGAATCTTGTTCAAAATGTTTGTCTTGATGAGTTCTAGGTCAAGTTCGAAACTAGGTCATTTGGGATTAAAAGCTAGGTCGCCCGGCCAAATCAGCAGAAGACCTTTTTAACACTCTAGCGGTCACATTTTTGAAGCAATCATCATGAATCTTGCACAAAATGTTTTTCTCGATAAGTTCTAGGTCAAGTTTAAAACTGGATCACTTGGGGTCAAAAACTAGGTCACCTCGCCAAATCAGCAGAAAACCTTGTTAACACTCTAGTGGTCAAATTTTTGCAGCAATCATCATGAATCTTGCTCAAAATGTTTGTCTTGATGGTTTCTAGGTCCAGTTCGAAACTGGGTCACGTGGGATCAAAAACTAGGTCACTTGGCCATATCAGCGGAAAACCTCGTTAAGACTCTAGCGGTCACATTTTTAAAGCAGTCATCATGAATCTTGCTCAAAATGATTTCAAGGTCAGGTTCAAAATAGGGCTGCAACGATACACTCACCTGACGATACAATACGTATCGTGATACTTGCTTCACAATACAATACGTATCATGATACACTTTTCAGACTTGAGATAATCAGTAACTGATTAATCAGTAACTGCATGTGGATTATACTATGGTGATCAACTAAGGTGCTCACCATACTTCAAAGTTTGTTTGCAATGGTTCACAGTCATAGGCTTAAAATCCTATTTGTAAAAGTTTCATAATGTGAAAAGTTTATTCCTTTTTTTTCTTTAGTGAAAAGAACCTAATATAAGCAACCAAGTTTAAGAACTAAAGTTTCCTAGATATACCATGTTCAAAAACGGGTATAACAGGTTCTGTCATAAATGTTGTTCCTTTCATTCAGTGTGAGCCAGACTTATTGATTTTATATAGAAAATCGCTACTGCAAAATGGAAAAATATTAAAGATTCTATAAAAGAGTGTTTGACAACATTTCCTGAGTGTTTTGAGTGCTTTTAATATTCATTGCAGTGTTTAGTGACTGAATAATTAAACGTTTTTCGGGAAATTCGGAAGTCTCCGAAACTAATGGCACGTAGATTTTACGGCACTAAATACATGTTTTTGTTGGCAACAGTCATTAAAAAAACTTGTCTAAAGTAGTCATGCAGCGGTACAACTATCCTAAATTGATCTGAATGAAGCAAAATATTTCTTTTGCATGCAGTAATTACTGATCTAATTGCCAGCTAATTGACAACTTTTGTTTACACTTAAGTGAACCGTGCCGTATCGAAACTCGGAGAAAAAGAATCGTGAACCTAATCACAACCACTGAATCGCAATGCACCGTAAATTTGGTGAATCATTTCACCTCTAGTTCAAAACTGGGTCACTTTGGGTCAAAATTAGGTCACTAGTCTAAAAATCAAAGGAAGACCTTGTTAACACTCTAGATGTCACAATTTTGAAACAATCATCATGAATCTTTCCCAAAATGTTTGTCTTGATGATTTCTAGGTCTAGTTTGAAACTAGGTCACTTGGGGTCAAAAACTAGGTAACCAGGCCAAATCAAAGGAAAAACTTGTTAACACTCCAGAGGTCACATTTTTTAAATAATCATGATAGATGTTGCTCAAAATGTTTGTCTTGATGATCACTAGGTCTAGTTTAAAACTGGATCACTTGATATCAGAAACTAGGTCACCAGGCCAAATCAAAGGAAAACCTTGTTGACACTCTAGAGGTCACATTTTTGAAGTGATCATCATGAATCTTGCTCAAAATGTTTGTCTTGATGATTTCCAGGTGAAGTTTGGAACTTGGTCACTTATGACCTGTATTTCACAGTCCAGTGACTTTCTTGTTTTTCCTTTTAGGTCAGTTTCTCAGTAATTATTAGTCCTACAGAATGATATTTGGCACTTGTGAAGTGTTTGTGTTTAGGTCAGTTTCTCAGTAACTATTGCTCCTACAGCCAGTGATACTTAGTACATGCATACATCTTAGCACGGCCTCTTGAGTGCAGTCATCCACATTTGACCATGACCTCTATTTCACAGTCCATTAGACATGCTACATTGTCTTACTTGTTAATATAATCATAATGAATTTTAATCAGAATGTTTGCCTTGATCAGTTTTAGGTCAGGTTCTTTAAGTGCTATGATACTCAGGTGAGCGTTACAGGGCCATCATGGCCCTCCTGTTTTTTTATATTTTCACCTGACTGCATTCAGTAGAAGGTTCACATACCCTGGAATTTCTTGGACAAAGAGGCCTTAGGGCATTGCAATATGTATAAAGCTACCGTATTTACCCTAAGTATTCGGACACCTCAACTCCTTTCCATATATGTTCTAAAATTTCTACCAGTACAATCCACTACCCGATGTTACGTCTAAAAATTGCTGGATGAGTGGCAAACAGTATAGACCCAGATGAGACACCGCGTTCTGCGGCATCTCATCTGGATCTAAACTGTTTGCTCAGGCCTGTCTGTCCGAATACATATGGTAAATACGGTATGATGCTAAGCATGTATGATGGACTTCAAGTTTATCAGACTGGCAGGTCAGTTCTGTGTTCCGCAGTAAATTATTTTAAGGTTCTTATCTCACGTCTTAATTGGTTCGAATTCTTGCGTGAATTCTGGGGCCCCAAGTTTTGGCCTGGGCTACTGAAAATGAAAATTGTCTGTCTAATAACTTGTTGTTATCTGGAGCCATGCTGAATGAGGCACTTGTAACAAAATCTTGATATATATCATCAAAATATTTATTGCATCTCTGGGGTCTGAATTGGCAGTCTTTTTAGATTTACCGGTAAGCCATCTTGTTTTTGCACAGGTCAAGACATTACCTGGAGCTCTAGTGACAGTGAAGATGGTACTGTGACAGAGATACAGCTTGGGAAACGAAAGAAGGTGATGAAACGACTTTCTCCAAGCAAAAAGAAGTCACAGCAGGTATGGTTAGCATACCTCACGATGGCATTTTTTTGAAGGAAAAATATTGATATTTTTCTTATTTCTCCACAAAACATATATTGTGGGTACTTATTTGAAGCACCTCACCAAGATGCTTCTAATGAGTACCCACAATGTATGTTTTTGTGAAGAAATAATAATGATAATATGATGATACCCCTCCATCCCACTGTTATCTGGAGCTATATTGTTAGGCTGTCAGTAAGCTCTGTTCATGGTATCAGCAGTGTTTCATTTACCTGCGCGTCCTGCGAGAATCTCGCATAAAATTCGCCGAGGACGCAAAGTTTTAAAAGATGTGAGACCCCCGGACACATGTTTTTTCTGGGTAGCGAGTCTCGTTTCCAAAAAAATACTCCTGTTCCGTCTTTTATCACGGGATTTCACCGCACCTTAATTGTTTACCATAACACCAGCTTACTGGTACCCTGCTTCGGCTTCGAGACTATTCGCGAAAATATTGACTACTGAGTGCCAGTCGCACTGAGAGTCAAATGGATTTTGATTGGACGTTAACCAATCAGCGACAGGGTTACGAAAAGAGCGGCACATATGTTGAAAACGAAAGTAGACATTTCTCGTTTCGTAGCCGTAACTTGAGTCAGTTTAAAGCCGATTTTAAATTGTTTAAGGCTTACTCAGCGATGCCACCCAAGAAAAAAACAAAAGCTATTAATACTGATAAGACTCAGCCAACTCTGTTTACTCTCCTTAACAAGGATCGCGCAAGTGGACCCGTTTCAGGGACCCAGGATTCCCAGGCCCAAGATAATTCCCAGTCGGACTTGGAGGCTGCTGAAAAGTCATGCTCGACAGATTCTGGTCAGTCTGGCTAAAAAAAAGTCAGTGCTGAAGTGGAAGAAGTCCAAAGATAGAAGAATGTATGAACTGAAAAATAACTGAAGTAAACTTTTAAACCTATCCACTGAGTTTGAGGCTGACTTCATACATTTTTCTATCTGTGCTGAGTCTTATCAGTATTAACAGTTTTTTTTTTAAACCTGTGCCAGACTTCTTCTACTGAGGCCTTTATTATGGTATTCCTGAACATTTCATTCTTACTTTGAGCACATTCAGTGAGTGCCAGTGGTGTCAGACTTTAAAGTTCTAGTCTGGAAAGAATAGTTCAAACTGAGCTTATTTCCATTAACATTTTTTTTTTTTGCCTGTCTAGAAGCCATGTGCTAGTCTTGTGTTCAGCTAGTCAAGGTCTAGGATTTGGTAATACAAAGATATAAAACACTAGAACTAGTTGTTTAATTTTATTACATTTTATCACCATTGAATTTGAGTAGACAGAACATATTTAAATCCAGTACAGCGATTCTCAGTAACCGCATAGCATGATTTCTGAGAGTCTCCAAGTGGGACTCATAAATTCTGATCAGGACTCATAAAAGTTGAGACTAGCGAGTCCTGGGACTCACATTTTCAAATTTGTAAAAATATCACTGTATCAGTTTAGAAATATCTTGCTGCAATATTGCCACTTCAACAAACAAAATATGGTACTCGACCTAATTACCTCACTGTGTGCTTAGGTTTTTCAAAACTACTGGGAGGGGTGGTTGGGTGAGGCGAAGGTGTTGTGTATCTTACTTCACTAGGGTGCCCAATTGTTATTGGCTTACAGTTGGGCAAGGCCTGCTGTCCTTGCTGCAGGTAAGGGTAGAGGGGGAATGTTCTTATTTCTTCTGTTTCTTCACTTTCTTTCATTTTCATCTTTCTCTCCTATCCCTTTGTTTCATCTCTTCTGCTATCACTTCTATCTCTTTTCTCCCTTTTTCTGGGAGATGACACAAAATGACCCACAAGATTGACGTTTCGTAAAGCCCCAACACGTAAAGCCCCAACACAACCAATCAATCAAAACTACTGGGAAAACTAGAGTAAATTATGTATCTACCTATATATACTAAGCTAAGGGTACACTAAAATAAAAAAAAGAGATCAGCGAAAGACTTATCTTATGGTGCTTATGCAATTTTTTTTCCTGATTTTCTTTATAAAAGCATATGTTGTGGGTACTCATTTGAATTGCATCGACAAGTCGATGCAATTCAAATGAGTACCAGCAAGATATGCCTTTATAAAGGAGTAGACAAAAAGTACACTGGCTGTAATCTGAAGACTACGGAATTGCTTGGCTGTGCGCTGATAGGGGTATATGCGGTAATCAGGTCGAATATGGTAATCTCAAGGTATGATGTTTGTGTGTGTGTGTGTGTATATATGTATATATATGTGTGTGTGTGTGTGTGTGTTTTATTCAGTTAAACAGTATTGATGTTTTTCTTATTTCTCCAACAACAATGTTTTCATTACTCATTAGAAGCATCTAGCCTGTGCTCTTACTATTTATAAATAAAGAGTACCCACAACATATCGAGGGTTGATCGCAAGACTGTAGCAAGTCAGATGTTTTTTTTTTTTTTCCAATACTTAATTCCCTCACCATGAAGGCGTTATGAAGATTACAACATTTCTTTCTGTAAACAATGAAAATTATTTCTTTCTGTAAACAATGAAAATTTAGGTGCCATTGCTCGGATGAGCAATGGCACCTAAATTTGCATTGTTTACAAAGGGGTCAAAGTTGCCCCTAAACAAGGGTTTCAAAAATATGTTTGAGTTACTACAGTCTTGCGCTCAACCCTCGATATGTTTATATTGAGAAATAAAAATAAAAACTCTATACTCTGCTGTCTGGAGCTATGTGTATTGTTCAGAATTGCAGATATAGTAAATGTTCTAAAATTTTGAACAATAAAGTCTGAGCTTCAAAAAAAAGAACAAGGGCCCTTTTGAGGTATGTAACCATTTTTGCATTTACGTTGCTTCCCTGGCCAAGGATACTCCAATGACTAGTGAAGAACCAGGCTGGACAGACAAATGCACAGACCAGTTGGGGTTTTTATCATTCATATATTTAATTGCCTTGGGTCATAGTTGAAGGTAAATGAAATCAGATTGCCATTTCTGTTATTTATGCAACACAATGTATCTAATTCCCCATTGAGAGAGCCCTAGATCACATCCAGACACCGTCGCGATATGACTGATAGATTGTTGAAAGCAACGTTAAGCCCAAATCAAACAAACAAACAAACAAACAAAGAGAGCCCTAGATGTATTCATTGTCTTGGGTCTTAGTGTGAATACATATGTGAAAAGGTTGGATTTTTCCTGCAACAGCTCTCAACAAATAGAGAAAATCTTTTGTATAAGTGAATTACTGGCATCTTAATTTACAATTCATAGCCCTTGATAAGAGGGGGTATCAGGTAAAAAAAAATTATTCCTCCATAAAAAGCATATGTTGTGGGTACTCATTAGAAGTAGCTCGCCGAGGCACTTATAATGAATACCCACATCTTTTGTTCTAATGGAGGTATAAGAAAAATATCAATACTTTTTAGTGAAAAAAAGCACCTTATGTAGAGCTGTATGCCATACTTTTTACTTGTTTATTGTAGGTTTCTCATCTACCATCAAGCTCAGAAACATTAGAGATAGTTGCTTCAGATTCTGATTCCGAGAACATTTCACAAGAAACTGCCAAGAATAGTGGCTCATTACAGGTTAGTTAGATTGGATCAAGCCTTACTAGAAATAGGGTTTCCATGGCCCTGTCCCAGCAGTGCAGACCTGTATCAACCTGTACATGTATGCAGTATGATGAGTGCTTACTGTTTGTCAGTACATGTATATTCATAGTGTCTAGTGATTCTATAAGTGAAGAGATGGGTAAATATTTTTCTGGGCCCAGTTGTTCAAAGCGTCGTTAGCTTAACGAGCTCGTTAAGGGTCATTTCGTTAACTGTTTTAGCAGATTCAATATACAATATTCTGAAATTTTTTGCTGAAAAAATGTGAGTAGCTTTTGCATTGCAAAAGCTACTCATATTTTTTTCAGCAAAAAATTTCAGCATATTTGCGTATCACTCGATTAAAATTTTAACAAATCGTTAACTAACGACATCCTTAGCTTTGAACAACTGGGCCCTGATTTCTTCACAGAAACAAAGTTGTGGGTTCTCATTAGAAACACCTTGGTGAGACACTTTTAATGAGTACCCACAACAAAATCGTTTGTGGAGAAATAAAATTATTAACACTTTTTTTATTCAATAACCAGGGCCCAATTGTTCAAAGCCTTGTTAGCTTTACGAGCTCGTTAGTGGTCAAAATGTTAACTGTTCTAGTAAGTACAATATCTAATTCACAGGTATTTTTGCTGAAAAAAATGTGAGTAGCTTTTGCAAATGCAAAAGCTACTCACATTTTTTCAGCAAAAATATTAGCGTATATGCCATATTTAATGATTTAAGTTTTAACGATATGTTAACTAACAACATTGTTAGTTGTTAGTTAACATATTATCTACTGCTGTAGAAAAGTAAAGGTCTTGATTAGAATGTATAGGCTGCTGCCCCATAGCTGCAGATAAGATGGGGTATCCACATAATATTTTTCTCATGTCTTGATGAAAACATATGGGTACTCATTAGAAGCTCCTCTAATGAGTACCCAGAACATATGTTTTTGTCGAGAAATAAAAAAAATATCAATATTTTTTGGTTGAAAAAAGAAACAACCTCCTTATTTGCACCTATGTGCCCATATGAATAGGTTGACAAGGATTTATGGGTGGCATATAAGCAGCCCAGTTTTCTTTTCTCATGGTAAAAAGTTCAGAACTACCCTATTTACCCTAAGTACATGTATTGGGACAGACAGGCCCGAGCAAACAGTGTAGACCAGAGCAGATGCCATGGAATGCAGCATCTGAACAGGGTCTGCACTGTTCTTCTGGCAGGGTGTCTACGACAGTTGTCCTAAAGTTTTGTGCAGCAAAATGTCTGACAAAATGGCATAGGCAAACAGTGCAGACCCTGATCAGACTGTTCCTGAAGGAGCAGTCTGATCAGGGTCTACAACCTTTGCCATTCCACTAAGTATTTTAAGAAACGCTGCATAAAAAGCAAAATTTAGGCAAAAAAATATAGAATAAAGTGCTCAAGAGTTTGGGACATTAACTGTATATTACTACCTGATGACTGCTTGTCCAGCATATTGCATATTGTCGGACAAATAGATTAAGGAGTTAAGGTGTCTGAATATTTAGAGTAAATATGCATAGCTCTAGATAAAAGGGGGTATCAGGTAAATGTCTCCATGAAAACATATGTTATGGGTACTCGTTGGAAGTGCCTCGCCAAGGAGCTTCTGTTGAGTACCCACAACATATATTTTTATGGAGAAATAAGAAAAATATCAATACATTTTGGTTGAAAAAAAAAAAAAGTGTCTTATCAAGAACTATGAATATGGTTACCTATATTCTCAAAATTCTGGGACAACAGACTCGAGCTCAGAACATGATTTCTTTACATCTTGTATTTTGTGATGTTGTCTCGTCATTTTAATTGATAAGTGGAAAATAGATATTAAAACAAAGTGAAAACTCTTATCCCTAAAATATTTTGAGCCAACCGTTCATAAATCAAAATCTTTTTTTAGAACTTCTACCTTGAATTAGAATTTCTTGCTCAAGAGTGTCAAAATATGCATTGTGGTATCTTGGTGATTGTGGTCTTTCCTGGGCTTCTCCATATTTAATTTTTACTGACTTGCCTAATTTGCCATTGAAAATCTGTATCCTCTTTAAACCTTAAAGCACCATGAAAATTGTAGAGATGGCATTCTCTTTTGTTTTGTTTTTTCTTTCGGAGAAAATAAGTTTTGACGCTTCATGTAAATGGTCTGCCTTAGCAGATTTTCACATGAAATGTCAAACCTTATTATTTCTTAAGATAATATAAAAAGTTTTTCAGAATGTCATCTGCTGCTCTTGTGATTGGTGCTTTAAGGGTTAAAGAAAGGAAAAAGCAATGTTGGTAAAGAATGTATTTGAGATGTAAGATTTTGACAAACCAAGCATTTTGATCAGAATCGGATGAAAAATAAAATAAAATAGCACAACTGTGTATATGGGCACTGCAGTTTTGAATATTTAAACAAGGGTTTATAACATCATAAAGCCTTAATTAAATATGCAACATCTAAATTTAATTTTTGCAACAATATTGAACTTCTGCATTTAAGTATATAGCTCCTTCCGTAAGCATTTTAATATGAATTTTACTTGAAAACTGTATTATTTTCTATTGGAAAGAAGAGTTTATTTCATAATTTGAAATGTTTAGAACCTCATTAAATATTCAAATATTTGATTTGATAATAGTTTTGAAGTCTTTAAAAATCTTTAGCTTCCTTAATTTTTATCTGCAAAGATGCAAAATTTGTCAAGATCTTTTATCTCAGATAGATACTTTACCAACCTTGCATTTTCCTTTAATGTATGAATCTTGTTATAATGTGTGGTGTGACTGTTGCTATGTTGACTTGATTTTTACCTCAGGGACAAGAGGGTTCAATTCAGGGTTATGAGTCCACCTCAGAGATTGATGAGGAACATGTCCCTTCTGCTGAATATCTGCCACAGACAGCATTGGTAAGAAATTTCACATCCTGTATAATTGAGCCAGGTCATAATCTTTCCAGTTTAGCTTTCAGGCTCTTCTAGAAAAAAAAAAACAAAAAAACAAACAAACACACAGCAGAGTTCGAAGTCAGTGTGACATGAAGTTTTTTAAGTTGAAATGTTCTTATAATTC
Organism: Anodontia alba; assembly: GCA_964016985.1. Lineage (NCBI taxonomy): Eukaryota > Metazoa > Mollusca > Bivalvia > Lucinida > Lucinidae > Anodontia > Anodontia alba. Next base: position 81,623,186 of record OZ024827.1, read on the forward strand.
CAAATGTGATGTATATTTTGGATAGTCATTGGAATCTCCTCACTGAGATGATTCAAATAACATGATATGTTGTGGTTATTCACTGGAATAACATTACAGAGGCAATTTCATTGAGGAACTAGATGCAATGTGTTTAGTAAAGAAAAAGAAAGACCAATATTTTTTGCTGAAAAAACCCCCAAAAAACAACATCTTATATTGTGCTGTATCTTAAACGTAATTGCAATTGCTTTCCTTTCATATTTGTTACTGTAATGCGATTTTGAGACTTTTGGACTGATTAATAAAGATTATAGAAATGGCCTTTGTCTGTCCGTCTGTCCATCTGTTCGTCTGTCTGTCCTTCCGTAACACTTTCTTGTCCACTACATATCTCCTGAACCCTTTGAAAGATTTTCATTAAACTTTGGTCAAATGTTCACCTCAGTGAGTCGATGTGCAGAACCCATAAGTCAGCCATGCCAACTCAAGGTCACAGGTCAAGGTCGTGGGTTTGAGCCTTGAATTTTGTGTCGGCTCCATATCTCCTACACCCAAGGAAGGATTTTCTTTAAACTTTGGTCATATGTTTGCCTCAGTGAGACGATGTGCAGAACTCATAACTCAACCATGCTGACACAAAGTCATAGTTCAGGGTCACAGGTTTGAACCTTGAATTTCGTGTCTGCTCTGTATCTCTGTATCTCCTATACCAGTGGAAGGATTTTCTTTAAACTTTGGTCAAATGTTCACCTTAGTGAGACATTTGCAGAATCAATAACTCAACCATGCATACTGCAAGGTCAAGGTCATGGGTTTGAGCTTTGAATTTCATGTCCGATCTGTATCTCCTTTATCCCTGGAAGGATAAATTTTGGTCAAATGGACACCTCAGTGGGACAATTTGCAGAACCCATAGCTCAGCCCTGCGGACTTAAGGTCAAGGTCACAGTTGAAGCTCAAGAGTTTGAGCCTTGAATTTGGTGTCGGCTCCATATCTCCTTTACCCCTGGAAGGATTTATTAAACGTTGGTCAAATGTTTGCCTCAGTGAGATGGTGTGCAGAACTCATAACTCAGCTATGCTGACTCAAGGTCATAATTGAAGGTCACCAGTTTGAACCTTGAATTTTGAGGCCGCTCCATTGCCATTCAGACTGCCTTGTTAAATTTGGGTCAGATGTTTGCCTTAGTGAGGTGATGTGTAGAACCTATAACTCAACGATACAGATTCAAGGTCAAGGCCACAATTGAAGGTCATCCGTCTTTTTTCTTATTCGCTCCATATCTCCTCAACCCTTTGAAAGATTTTCATGAAACTTTGGTCAAATGTTTGCCTTAGTGAGGCGATGTGCAGAACCCATAACTCAAGCATGCTGACTCAAGATCAACGTCACAGTAAAAGGTCATGAGTTTGAGCCTAGAATTTCATGTTCACTCCATATCTCCTGAACCCTTTGAAAGATATTTATTAAATTTGGGTCAAATGTTCGACTTCTTGAGGTGATGTGCAGAACCCATAACTCAACAATGCAGACTCAAGGTTAGGGTCACAATTGAAGGCCACCAGTTTGAACCTTGAATTTTAAGGGCCACTCCATTGTCTTTCTGCGGCGGGGGATATAGCTGTCCTTCAGACTGCCTTGTATTAATGGCATGCTGTAAATTGGCTGAGGAAAATCTTTGTAGTTCCATATTTTTTTCACAATAACATATATTATCCATCTACATGTGCTTATGGGGCAGATGTGGATAGTGAAAACCTAGATCAGCCTTGGCATCCATGCAGTCTGACAAGGGCTTTTATTGTCCAATTATATAATTATTGGTACTACTGTAGACTATATATCATTGTAAAGCAAAGCCTTTATCAGATTGTAAAGCAAAGTCAAATGTCAGGGCCCAGTTGTTCAAAACTAAAGATGTCATTAGTTGACGTATCGTTAAAACTTTGATCATGAAATATGGCATATACGCAAATATTTTTGCTGAAAAAAATGCGAGTAGCTTTTGCATTTGCAAAAGCTACTCACAATTTTTTCAGCAAAATACCTGTGAATTAGATATTGTACTTACTAAAACAGTTACCATTTTGACCATTAACGAGCTCGTTAAGCTAACACTTTGAACAACTGGGCCCAGATTGTTTGGCATTTCTGGCTGATCTGGATCATTACTGTTTGCACATGCTCCAAAGATACCTTTTTATAGTCAGCTATAGCTGAGCTGTGTCAAATAGGAATGAACCATAGTGTATTAAATGTCCTCATAAAGGGACTAGATACAAAAGTAGATTTTCTGCAATTTTACGTAAATGAAACCATATTCATAAATGAGACAATATTCCTGAATCCCTGTTTGCTTTCTGCATACCAAAAGCCTTTTGGAAATAACACATTTGCGTGTAGTCTTATCAAGACTTTTGTTCTTAAATTTATTCTGTGGTAGGCATTTATTCTGTATGTAAACATTGAAGGCCCAACTCCTACTAGGCAAATGCCCAGGGAGTTGTTTTGGGCCGTTGTTGCCTCTGTGTAGCTTAACGGCCCAATTTCTTGTGATGCGAACAGCATAGACCTGGATCAGCATTTTTGCCATTTTCATGTGATTCTCAGATTCTGTAGTATAAAGGTTCTCTGCAGAAGAAAGTTTTTAATTTGAGGTGTTTAACCCATTGTAGTCTGGAGATCCATAAAAGGATAATTGGCAAACAGTGCAGACCCAGATCAAAGTCACAGAATATGGCATCTGATCAGGGTCTGCACTATTTGCAAATAGTTCAACAATTTTTCTCTAGGAATATCTAAATCACATAGCCTGACATATCTAAAATCAACATTAGAATCTTCCAATATATAGTGTGGGGGAGTTCATTCAGTCTACAATGGGTTAAGGTGTCATGTCAGATGACACAAAATGTCCCAAAAGGGTTGACGTGTGTTCAACCCTTGTAGGTCATTTTGTGTCATCTCCAAGAGAAAGGGAGAAAACAGGACAGAAGAGCTAGTAGAGAAGATGGAAGAAAGAAATGGAGGAAAAAAGAAATGACAGTGCTGAAACAGAAAAAATACTAACATGCCCCTTACCCCACCTGCTACAAGTACAACAGGCCCTTATCACCACTCTGCCACCCACTCAGAAGACTAGTAAGTGCCGACATAGGACTTTGCAGATGTGCAGGTCTTTACTGTTTGGATACTCTGTGGCTCCTTTCTGCGTGACATGGCTCACATGTATGAGCTATATTGTGTAGTGTTCTTCGGACATGGGCAACCAGAAAAGACTCAAATCAGCCTGCACGTCCATCCAGTCTGATCAGATTCTTTGATGACTGCCTGAAGAAACTGTAGGTCTTTGGCTATCCTAAGAGTGCACATGCTGACTTGAGTCTTCGCTGGGTACACATGCCTGAAGGCACATTATCTCACATTGTGGCTCATATGATGTGCAATGCATGAAAAGGGTCCTTATGCATTTTGTGGACAAGTAGGTCGAGATCACAGTGCGCAGCTGTGCAGTCTTATCTGGGCATTTTCTATTCGTCAACATATACTACAGTATCCACTGATTCTGTAAAGTGGTCAATGAAGGCCCAGATCAGCCTGCGCTTATGCGCAGGCTGATCAGGGCCTGCATTGTCTAGCAAATTACATACAAGCCCTTTTCCTGTGTTGCACATCATATGATGTTTTCAGAGTACTGATCTGACTGAGTCACCAAGCATCAGTAGTTCGACCCAGTCTGTTTCTCCATCGGCTACCACTACAGGGTCAGGGGTCAAGGCCAGTGACTGGGTAAAATCACTTCAGCTTAAAACACCTAGTAAATCAGAGAACCAGGGAGAGACAACTACTGCAGAAGACTCAGCCAAGAAAAAGAAGAAACATTCCAGGTTGGAGATCCGAAAATTATCATTAAAAACCCCTTTCCAATATCCCCTTTGGATATTAGTTCCATGTGACACGAAGAGTGACCTCAAAATATACGAGGGATGTTCAAAATGAATTGCTTATTGTCCTCTAGCTCGATATCCACGTCGGGCACGATAAAAACCAATACATACCTGTATAGGGTTATTCAATATCTACACAATGGTGTATAAATGTACATGTTAGACTAAGTTAAAGACATAAAATTTGCCATTTGAATACACGCAGTCATTGACCGTTACAGTAAAAATGGTTGGTAGAAGCGTCGACAAAAAAGATGAAATACGGGCTTACATCAAAGCTCGCTCAAAACTTGGTTGTTCTTTGAAGAAGCTGATGACTGAAATTTCTACTGCTTTTGGACCTTCTTGTGTGTCTTATGACACAGTTCGGCGGTGGAAAAAGAAATTTGAGTCTGGTGTAGAGTCCATCAAAAATGCACCGAAATCAGGTAGGCCAAAATCTGCATCTCGTAAAGAAATCGTTTCCAAAATAAAGGAAATCATTGAAAGAGATGCCAGATTTACAGTTCGTGATATTGCACGAAAGGTAGGCATATCACTTTCAACGGTTCACCTTATTTTGAAGAAGCATTTGAAAGTCAGAAAGATTTCTGCTAGATGGGTGCCACATCTGTTGACTGACGAGCAAAAGAGGCAACGGGTTAAAGTGGCCAAAAAGCTGCTTCAAATTTTTCCAAAATATGACAAAAAGCAGTTTGCCAATGTCGTCACAGGTGATGAAACCTGGGTCCATTATTTTGAGCCCGTCAGAAAGGTTAGCAATAAGATCTGGGCCACTAAACACAGCAAACGCCCAATAATTGCCAAACGTTCTTTGAGTACAAAGAAGGGTTTTTATGCAATCTTCTTCTCTGGTGAAGGAGTCGCAATAAAAGTGCCAGTGAAAAAGGGCAAAAGCATCACCGGAAAGTACTACAAAGATGTAGTACTGAAGAAACTGAAAAAGTATTATCAGAAACGACGCCCTGCCGCTGGTTTTAAACATGTCCGTCTTCTACATGACAATGCCCCAGCTCATACCTCCGCAATAGTTACGGCGTTTTTGAAGAAAGAAAAAGTAACTGTTTTGCCTCACCCCCCATATTCCCTAGACCTTGCCCCATGTGATTTCTTTTTGTTTCCGAAATTGAAAGCATTTCGTGCTGAGCGGAAATACCAGTCCCGACAGGCACTTGGATCTGCCATTCATCAGTACCTTATTACTGTGCCCAAATCAGCGTACCGTGACGCCTTCAAGAAGTGGATACATCGGCTGAAACTTTGCATTTCTAGCCACGGGGAGTACTTCGAGGGCATGAAATGAGTACTTTTGGGCTAACTTGAAATTTGAAGTCTCCAGATAGAAATAAGCAATTCATTTCGAACATCCCTCGTATGTAGGTCAATGTGACTGACCTATATTTCATTGACTGGTGATTATGCCTTATAACTCGATTATTTGATAGAGAAATGTCATACCTTAGATATTAGTTCCATGTGACACGAAAAGTGAGGCCGGCCTCGGTGTCACAGTTGGATGCGCGTCTGACTGGAGACCAGGAGGTCGCGGGTTCGACCCCCGCCGAGGACGGCAACATTCTTTCGTGGAGATTGATCATGAAATATTTTCTACGGTCATTCTCTCCCTTCCGCTGATTAAAGAAGGGCAGTTGTCAGTTTCTGGCGAAAGAATGTGCACAATACTGGTTAACCGCTTAGAGGACTAAGCCTGCCCAGTAAATATGTGGTTAGGTAAACTGACCGCGCTCGACATGACCCCATTGGGTTGACTGGGCCATAAAACCTTTACACAAAAAAAAAAAAAAAAAAGACACGAAGAGTGACTTCAATATATATGTAGGTCAATATGACACATATTTCATGGTCCAGTGATTACGCCTTATATCTCGATGACTATTTGATGGAGAAATGTCATACCTTGGATATCAGTTCCATGTGACAAGAAGAGTGTTCTCAAAATATAATTAGGTCAGTGTGACCTATATTTCATGGTCCAGTGATTATGCAATAAATCTTGAAGACTATTTGATAGAGAAATGTCATAACCTTGGATATTAGTTTTATGTGACACTTAGAGTGACCTCAAAGTATATGTAAGTCAATTTGACCTATATTTCATGGTCCAGTGTTTATGCCTTATATCTCAAAGACTATTTGATAGAAAAATGTCATACCTTGGATATTAGTTCCATGTGACACGAAGAGTGACCTCTAAATATATGTAGGCCAATGTGACCTATATTTCATGGACCAGTGATTATGCCTTCTAACTTGAAGACTATTTGGTAGAGAAATGTCATACCTTAGATATTAGTTTCATGTGATACGAATAGTGACCTTAGTATATATTTAGGTCAGTGTGACCCATATTTCATGGTCCAGTGATTATGCCTTGTATCTCAATGACTGTTTGATAAGAGAAATTTCATACCTTGGATATTAGTTCCATGTGACACAAAGGCTGACCTCAAAATATATGCATGTCAGTCTCTGAAAGATGTTTTTGTGCTTGGCATTTTATCTTAAATGAAAATATTTTGTTCTGATAGACCATATCTTATCAGAAACCATTTGTCTTTTCTGTTTCTGTGTTTTGTTCTTAAATATGTACCCAAAAATTAAATTTATCACCAAAAATTGGTCTGACCTATGCAATTTCTATAGTAAAGTGATTAATTTGGAAGTCTTGTCTAAGAAATAAAATATTTTCCTGAATTTGAATTATTGATGTTTCATAACAATATTGTGAAAATTTCAGAAAAATTGATCAATCAGAATTTGTTGAAAATCTGCCTCCAAGTTACCTATCCTACAAATTTCTTCATAATTTGCATTCATTTTTACTGTGGGAAAAAGTGAAAATATTTGATTTTTTAAAAACCATTGACTAGAATAAAACTTTTTGTGCATAGGTGGCTGCGACAAATGGTTTTGCATTAAATCATGACAGAAGTTTGCAAATTTACTTCTGTGTAAAGCGCCAAGTAAAAACCAACTTTCTGAAAGATGTCGAAAGCACAGTAAATTGAATTTCCAGGATAGGACAGGATAGGACTAGTGCCAAGTAGCCAGTATATGCATAGAAGACCTATGTCTGCCCTCAAAGCCACACTGTCAGGTCACCATAATACCATAGACTGTTTACGGTAACTGTCCTAAAATTTTCAAACACTTTATTCTGTACTATTTAGGCATAAATTTTGCTTTTATATGCAGTTGTTTCTTGAAATACTTTGTTGAATGGTAAACAGTGTAAACCCTGTACTGCTCCTTCAGGAGCAGTCTGATCTGGGTCTGCACTGTTTGCATGTGCCATTTTGTCTGTAACTTTGGTATTCAAAATTTTAGGATATTTACTGTATCTGCACAATAGATAGTCTGTTTTTCAAATTCACTCTTTAGATTACGATATCAAATGGATGTTTACACAAACAACAAAGATGGCTGCAGCATTATTTCCTTTTCAAGGCTGTTGTTGCATACTTGTAATGGGAGATAAAAAAGAAAAGAGAGATTGTCATTGTTTTTATTTCTCCACAAATCATATATGATGAAGATTATATTTCATGTAGAAATAAACTAAAGTAGCAAGAGTAACGGTTTATCCCAAACAGTGCCAAATGTTTTTTCCACAGGGGAGGACTAGCAGAACATCTTGGTAGATTACAGGCACGGGAGAAGTCGGCAGTGAGAATATGGTCACATCAACAGAATAAATCATTCTCAGCTTCTCAGGGTAAGAAAACAAAAAAACAAGCTAAAATATTTTAACCCTGGTCCTACTGAACCTGGATATGCCCTGTCTTTTGAAACAGTGTATATCCAGAGCAGCCAACTGATCTGGATCTGCACTGTTTGTCATTCAGTATGTAATTTTGTATCAACAACCTGGATCAAGTTATCTGATTGGTTGAAAATTAGAAGCGGGTGTGGCAACTTAACGCTTAGCACTCTGGGTAAAATTTTCAGCAGACGATATTTTGAAATATTTTTCTTATTTTTCCCAGAAAACAGGATATGACATTTCATGCAAATTGTCTCCTAAGGAGACAATTTGCATGAAATGTCATATCCTGTTTTCTGGGAAAAATAAGAAAAATATCATCAGTTTGTCGTCTGCTGAAAATGCCCAGAGAGTGGTAAAGGTTAATTTATTCAGCATGACAAGGGTTAACATACTTAATCGAAGTATTGGAACATACAATATAGGCCTGGATCAGATGCTACAATGTGGCATCAGATCAGAGTCTCCAATGTTTGTCACTCATCCAACAGTGTTTAGACACATCAACAGGTAGCCAAATGTACTTCTTCAAATTTGAGGACAAGTATATGGTCTGGAATCCAGGTGTCACAATATTTATGGTAGATATGATACTTTCCTCTTAAAATAAGACGTTATTTCATGAAGATTATCACAAAAGATACAATGCAGTTAAGTATTCTGTCCTGTTTTCGGGAAAAAAAAAGAAATCTTACTTATTTTCATACTGCAGCAGAGAGGTTTACTGTGAAAAGGTATAGCTTTCAAATTTTGATATCTACATGGTAGATAGGTCTTAGGTGGGATGTTTGTTACTGGAGTGTTTTTATGGAAACAGAATACAAATGCTGAGGTCAACCTGTATATCCATACAATCTACATTTGTAAACGGGTCTTTCTCTTTTCAACAGTATTCTACAGTATTCAAGCATTCTCTGTGTGGACAGTGAAGACCATGCTCAAACTGCATTGATGGCTGGCTGATGTCTGAGATCTGTTTGACAGATCACATCTACAGTGGTCACTAACATAATCTGTGGATCTTTAAAATTCTGGGCCCAGTTGTTCAAAACTAACGATGTCATTAGTTATCGTTAAAACTTTGATCATTAAATATGGCATATACACTAATATTTTTGCTGAAAAACTGTGAGTAGCTTTTACATTTGCAAAAGCCATTACATTTTTCCGGCAAAAAATACCTGTGATTAGATATTATACTTAAAAGAACAGTCAACATTTTGACCTCTAATGAGCTTGTTAAGCTAACGATGCTTTGATTAACTGGGCCCTGGAGTTGAAATGAATAGTTCCACAAATAGTATAGAAGATGTCCAGGAAGAGCCACAATCACAGAACATAACCTACCACACCATGAGGAAGAGCAAACAAACCAAGACAGGCAGTACACATACCACAAACAAAAGAAAATCAAAATAACCACCTCCCCATTGAGGTGATCACAGTGCTGGACAGAATCTCTCCAATGAGGTGATCAAAATGCCACCAAACACAACAGTAAGATATAACCCTTAAAATGCCAAGAAAACCTGCATCTGAAAATGTCTTTTTATGTCGTCTGCTGAATATTCTTGCAAACTTTTCAAACCTATTTTGCATACAGGCAAACAGTGTGGACCCTGATCCGACTGCTTCTAGAACGCTGTTTGCAAAAATGACTTAAAATCACAAGCTGATGACAAAGCAGACGACAATTGTTGTGATTGGCAGTTTAAGGGTTAAACAGAACAAAACATGAAAAAAAGCCCCAAAGCAAGCAGCCACAAGGCCACACAAAGAACAAACAACACCAGAACCACTTTAGAACTGTCAGTAGTAAAAACTACTTGTGGGGAAGGGGTGGGTGAATTCAATCAATTTTACTAGTATCAAATCTTGACCCTCCCACAAAAAACCTTAGTCGAGATAAGACACTTTTTAACAAAAATATTATAGATGTTCCGTCTTATTTCTCCACAAAAGACAAACAATGAAGTGTTTCTATTGTATACCCACAGCATATGAAAATGTGAAGAAACGAGCAATTAACAAAATACTATGGATATTTGTCTTCCTTATTTCGTAACAAAAACGTGCAATTGGGCAATTCTGTTGAGCATCCACAGAATTTGAGAAAATTAATCGTCAGGGTCCAGTTGTTCAAAGCATCGTTAGCTTAAAGAGGTTGTTAGTGGTCAAGATGTTAACTGTTCTAGTACGTATAAGATCTAATGCACAGGTATTTTTGCTGAAGAAATATGAGGTAGCTTTTGCAAATGCAAAAGCTACTCACATTTTTTCAGCAAAAATATTAGCATACATGCCATATTTAATTATCAAAGTTGTAACAATATGTTAACTAATGGCATCATTTGTTTTGAACAACTGGGCCCTGCATGCCCAACTTATCTGGATCTTTAACTGAATGGATACTCCTGAAGGAGTTTGCCCAGTTTTGCAAAGGGAGAAAACTTTTGTAGACAGGAAGTTGTCTCCCAGTATTTTGAACCTTTTCAAAAATTGGGGATACTCTTTAAAAGTAGCCCCTATTGAAAAGGGAGGGCAAATATTTACAAGTCAGAGCTATATGTATTTCTCCTAGCAGTATATCCAATTCCCTGTACCACTCTCTGGGCTAATTCAGCAGATGGCAAATTGATAATATTTTTCATATCTTTTTCAAGAAGGGCAGTTGTCAGTTTCTGGCGACAGAATGTGCACAATACTGGTTAACCGCTTAGAGGACTAAGCCTGCCCAGTAAACGTGTGGTTAGGTAAACTGACCGCGCTCGACATGACCCCACTGGGTTGACTGGGCAGTAAAACCTCAACACAAACAAAAAATTTCATATCTTTCCCAGAAAATAGGTTTTGACATTTCATGTAGATTATCTCCTTAGGAAATAATTTGCATGACATATCATACAAATTGTCTTCTTAGGAGACAGTTGCATGAACTGTCAACGTCTACTTTCTGGGCAAAATAAGAAAAATGTATAAAAATGTCATCTGCAAAATTTTTACTCAGCATTGGGAGTGTTAATTAGTTGTTTTTTCATTGACCTGCAGATTCAGCTAAGAGTATTGCTCTGAGGGTGCTAGGCTTTGAGGTTCTTTACTCCATGCAGATTGTGAAATGTGCTGTCTTGTTGAATCAAGAAGAGAGAGAACATAAGCTGGTCTTATTTCCTGTGAGTCAGACAGAACAGTTGAACCTTCAAGTGGGTACTGAGGTCACAGTCTATCCACCTTGGTAGGTTAAATTTCCCCCTGAATTTTCACGGCTATATATACCATACTGAAAGTTTGTTCAAGACTATCTGTCCAAATATATAGGGAAAGTTATTTTCCCTATATATTTGGACAGACAGTCGTGAAAAAAACAGTATAGACCCATTTATACTGCTCTTAAAGGGGCAGATCAAGGTTTGTACTCTTTTCCATTCAACCAGCATTTATGGACAGTCACCTGATAGTCACACAGACTTTTTCAAATTTTAGGAAAAGTATGGTTAGGAGTTATATGGGGTCTGACAGGTGAGAGTACCGTATTTACCCTAAGCATTGAGACACCTTATCTACTTACCATACTTGTCCTAAAATTTGAAACAGTCCATTCTACTACCTCTTAAAGTGTCTAAAATATTGCTGTATGTATGACAAACAGTGGTCACTAACATAATCTGCGGCATCTGATCAGGGTCTACACTGTTTGTCACCCATCCAGCGATTTCATACATTCATAAAGTAATAAATGGACTTGTTGAAGAGAAATATAAGGTAAAAAGTCAGGGTTGTGAATATTTAGGGTAAATAAGGTATCCCATATTTTTCCAGAACTTCCCATGAAAATGAAATTTTGAGTTAAAGGGAGGGTTCTATAGCTCAGGCTTGTCTTTCTGAATACGTAGAGTCAGTACCAGGGCTCGGGAAAACAGGAAAAATAGCCGGTCTGGACCTAAATTAAGAATTCTGGACCGATTTCAAACACCCCAAAACGCTAATAAATCGGTCCAACAGGTTTGTGTCTTGAACCCCATTTATCCCCAACCAACCAATTTTCACGAATCAATGATGTCTACAAACGGTCAAGTCTTCCCAAACTGACAACGTCCGCGCACCTTTTAAATGCGATATTATGGTAGTTAAAAGGCTCTAAACGGTCATTTGACATGTATATTGGAGAGACAGCTGAATAACGGCAACCTACCGCAGCACAAATTAGTTACGTCATTATCCAAACATTGTCAAAAAATCAACACTTCACTGACCTTTGTGCGGTAAACAAGCGATTAACACGAATCATCAGTAACGGTAGTCTGATAATTAATCCCTTTGTGTGACACGTGTGAATACACTGAGACTGTAAAACATCCAGGTGCAGTCGGCCTGTCCAAAAAGATCAAAGGTCGCTTTACTGAGAGTGATAAAAGAATGCACCGCTTGAACGCACCCGTTTTCTTCCTCTTCTTTTTTGTTTTGATCAACAAGGTTTGTCGGTCCCAGATTCGATAAATGAATTCCCAAACCGTGTATGCCCTGATCAGATGTCGCATACAACGGCGTCTGATCTGGGTATTATTGATTGCCCTTTTTTTTTTTTTTTTTTGTTGATTGCCCTAACACGCGAGTATAATTCAAGATAGATTTCACGGTAAAAATAAGAAAAGTAATGCACCACTTGCGCTAGACAAGATTGATCAGTGCTTAAAATTTAAGCAGCCTGATCAAATCTTGAAACATTGAAAACTGCAAAACCGCCAGTGGCGCAGGCCTTTTTTATTAGACCTAATTAGGTCCATGAAAGTCGTTTCGTTCCGTCTCTCCTGTTTCCCACCGTCTTTGCGCTTATACAAGACGGGAATCAGTTGTTTATAAATTGTTTAGGATAACCCTGCGGAGGTGGAAATAAAACAAAACCTTTTTTTTTTTTTTTTTTTTTTTCCCTTTCTTTTTACATACCTGACTGTAGTTTATTGATGAAGCCAGCTTTGATCATGCTCGTTATACCCGGACTTCCGTCAAGAACGGAGTTGAGGTGTATTATTTAAAAGAAGTTATAAGACTGCGAATTGTCATTAGTTTTCGTGACAGGTGATATATACATATTTTCTTTTTTGGAAATGTGCTCATTGATGACGTCATCGTCATCGGCTGGACCGATTCAGATTTCAAAATTTCCAGAGCCCTGGTCAGTACACTAATCTAATCTAATAGAACCCCCTCAGAAATCACCCTGGATCTGACCCTGGTATTGTATTTACCCAAAGTATTGGGACACCTTTACTCATTACCATTCTTGTCCTAAATTTCAACAGCTCCAGTTTACTACCTGTTGATGTTTGTATAACCTGCTGTATGAGTGCCAAACCAAGATCAGACATTGTATTCTTTTTAGTATCTGAGTTGGTTCTACAGTGTTTGCTGCTCAGACCTGTCTGTCCAAATAGTCCCAGTACTTGGGGTAAATACAGTACCTCTGGATCACAGGCACTTGTTTCATAAAATATTTATCCCCACCCTAGTATCCTCGTGAGAGGATACTATGGTGAGGGTTCATATTTTATGAAACGAGTGCCTGTGCTCTGGATATTTGGTTACTATTCCAAAGCATCTGCTTGGCCAAGCTGTTAGTACTCCTTGGCAGAGTTGTTCAAAACTAACGAGTCATTAGTTAATGTATCGTTAAAATTTTGATCATTAAATATGGCATATACACAAACATTTTTGCTGAAAAAATGTGAGTAGTTACTCACATTTGTTCAGCAAAAATACCTGTGAATTAGGTATTGTACTTACTAGAACAGTTAACATTCTGACCACTAACAAGCTAGCATAGCAAACAATGCTTTGAACAACTGGGCCCAGACTTCCAATCATGAGGTTCAGGGTTCAAATCTCAGTAGGGGCAAAATTCATCTCATGACTTTACGGAGTTTTGTTGTCTCAGAGCCTTCTTTTATTACCACTTTGTTTTCTCAGTGTGACCTAAATATTGTTGAAAGACAATTAAAACGCCGAATCATCAGTTGATTACAGTTCATTGTTTCCTCCTTTCAAGACATGCAGGCAGCAGCTGCAGATGAATGATAGGCAGTATTGTATTGTTAGGTGATGTTTACCTGAGGAGTGCATGCTGAGAGAAGTGTTTTATTTGAAATCATAGCAACAGATAAGGCGCTTTTTTCATCCGAAAAATGCTGATATCTTTCTTATTTCTCGACGAAAACATATGTTGTGGGTACTCATTAGAAGCGCCTCATCGAGGCGCTTCTAATGAGTACCCACAACATATGTTTTCGTCGAGAAATAAGAAAAATATTATGTGGATACCCCCTCTTATCTGTAGCTATATTTTATTGTACATAGGCAACAGCTGGAGATGAATGATGGGCAGTCAGTTATGTTGTGTACAAGATTCTGTCAGGTGACATTTCAGCCAGAGGAAGATGCACCAAGAGAAGGTTGTAGTTTATCTCCGAGTAGAAAGAATACTGTGTCTGCCACATGGAACTGTCCATGTGTTCAAGGTAAACAATGTAATGTGTGTCCAGTGTGCCAAATAAGTTGAAAATCCTGGTGATAATTTTAGATAATTCCATTAAATACCCAGATTGTCACAGATTTTTGATAGAGGTTTGGCTGAATCCTGTTTACATCTATGGTTTACCACATACCAGCTATAATATTTCTCTGTATTGGCACTCCAGATAAGATGTTCTTTTTTTTTTTTTTTGCTCACCTGAGAACGAAGTGCTCAAGGTGAGCTATTGTGATCAGTCAATGTCTGTCGTGAGTCCTCCATTGTGCGTCATCAACAATTTGCTTTAAATGACAACGCCACTTGGTGGGCCCCGTAGCCTAGTAGATAAGAGAGCTGACTCTTAATCCATTAGGTTTCTCACCCTGTGGTTCGAGCCTTGCTTGGGTCACATGTGGGAAAGCCAAGTTCTGCTTACGGATGGTCAGGTGGTTTTCCTCGGGTTCTCCAGTTTTCGCCCACCTTTGATGAATGATCGACTCAAGTAAAATATTCTTGAAAGGGCCGTAAAACCCAAATAAATAAATAAAAAAAAAGACTCCTTTTACACTCCTGGGCCAATTTCAGTTAAACTTCACTGGAATGTTGCCTAAATGACTGTCTTTCAAAATAGCTAAAATCATTTCAATCAGAAATCAAATGTGGCTAAAATTGTTTCGATCAGAAATCCAAGATAGCTGCCATATCAAAAATTTATTTTGAACTTCTTCTCCTGAACTAAAGGGCCAATTGACTCGAAGCTTGGTAGAAAATATCAGTACATTTGTATTATTGTAGAACAAAAACAGCTGAAATGGTTCCGATCACAAATCCAAGATGACGGCCATTTTCCGCCATCTTGAAAATCTATTTTAAACTTCTTCTCCTGAACAGAAAGGCCAACTGACACAAAACTTGCAGGAAGTATAGGGGCAACATAAATGAAAATTGGCTAAAATCATTATGATGGGAAATTCAAGATGCCCACCATCTTGAAAATCTATTTTGAGCTTCTTCTCCTGAACGGAAAGGCCAACTGACACGAAACTTGGTAGGAAGTATCAGAGTGACTTGTAGATCAAAAATAGCTAAAATGGTTTGCATCAGAAATCCAAGTTAGCTGCCATCTTGAAAATCTATTTTGAACGCCTTCTCCTGAATCAAAAGGCCAGTTGACTCGAAACTTGGTAGGAAATATCAGGGCAACTTGTAGAGCAAAAATAGTAAAATCCTTCAGGTCAAAAATCCAAGGTGGAAACTTCATTAGAAATATGGATGTGATTTGTTGGGGTAAAAAATGGTTCTGACTCAGGGGTCACTTGTCTAGTACTCAGGTGAGCGATATAGGTCAGTCTTGGCCCTCTTGTTTATTAAAATATATTGATATTTCTTATTCATAAAGAAAAAGAAAAAGAAAATATGAATTGCACTGAAGGAAAAAGTCTGAGCAGGATGCAAAATACTTTTTCAGATCATCTTGTACATCTGCCTAATCTCATCAGGAACTTTTCTGGCTATTGATATATTCTGGAGTATCCAGTGATTCTATAAGCATACAGCGAACACCCTCATCAGACTGAAGCATCCAGGGCCCAGTTCTTCAGAACTAACGATCATTAGTTAATGTATCGTTATAACTTTGATCATTAAATATGGCATATGTGCTAATACTTTTGCTGAAAAAATGTGAGTAGCTTTTGCATTTGCAAAAGCTACTCACATTTTTTCAGCCAAAAAAAACTAAAAACAACTGTGAATTAGATGTTGTACTTACTAGAACAGTTAACATTTTGACCACTAACGGGTTCGTTAAGCTAACAAGGTTTTGACAACTGGGCCCAGGTGACAGAGTGACTATGGAGTTCCCAGGCTGGAATGCGACAGGATGTGGAATTCAGCTCATGACCATACAGCGATTCATTGCACATAGGTTTTTATAGAGAAATAAGAAAAAATTATCCCAGAATTATCAAATACTCCAGGAGGTCGCGGGTTCAACCCCCGCCGAGGTCGGCAACATTCTTTCGTGGAGATTGATCATGAAATATTTTCTACAGTCATTCTCTCCCTTCCGCTGATTCAAGAAGGGCACTTGTCAGTTTCTGGCGGAATGGGCACAATACTGGTTAACCGCTTAAAGGACTAAGCCTGCCTAGTAAACGTGTGGTTAGGTAAACTGACCGCACTCGACATGACCCCATTGGGTTGACTGGGCTGTAAAACCTCAACACAAACAAACAAAAATCATCAAATACTCTTCCTTAGCCAGTCCTCAGGTAGAATTATTTAAAAAAAATCTGTGAAGTGCTGAAAGTGTCCCTTTCATTTTCAGGGAAAAATTTCATTTCTGAATCTCCACTTGCCTGTAATGGTATTAGTGTATGTTTTGCAGATTAGATATTACAGTACCATATGCACCCTAGATATTCTGAACAAAGTATGTATACCCAGACCCGACTGCTTCTAAAGTTTGATTAGGGTCTGCATTGTTTGACATTTAGCCATTTTAACTTCATAATACATTAACCTATAGATAATGTGCTATTCTATTCTGTTTTCACACCTTCCACAGAAAAAACGACCTTTCAGTCGTTAATTAAAGTCTTAAACCAGAAGGTCCCTTAGGCAGTTACCTGTGTGACGTAACTCTTCCCGCTCAATTGACCACGTGTCAGTTTCTTTTCTGTGGACAAAGAAATTCAACAAGGATTATTTACCTGTGATAGAAATTTGGATTATTTCTTTCCTCACGGATAAATTTATGTATCCTTGTGTTTCTTTTGTTTATTTATCACTCCTTTCACTTTCTGTGTTATTATTTAAAATTTTCAATTTTCGATTTCATGTATTTTTGACTGGTCTTTTTCCACATGCGTTTTGGCGACTCTCGCTTTTCGGCACAACGCTCGTGCGCGATCGGTTCGATAGTCGTGTTTATATATGCAGAATATTTTTGTTCTTTTCGTTCCAGGTTATTCAGCAATTACATGTTTTTTTCCTGGACTTTTGTTTGCAGAGATCTTCAGTTGGCTAAAGATTCTCATGGTGGAGAAGCTGATTGTAAAGAACTTGTCAACCCTTGATGGGTTATAAGACAATTCTTTACTGATGGGAGTCCCACCCCATATGGCTATACTGCCGGGGTAAGACCCATCAAGGTGGCATCTTTGGGTACTTAGTATCCTATAAAGTCTAAGTCCACCAGTCACCAGTCATCCAGTCACCAGTCACCAGTCACCAGTCACCCAGGCTCCAGTCAATCAGCTTCACCAGTCACCAGTCAATCAGGTGCCAGTCAACCAGGCACCAGTCACCAGTCATCCAGGTGCCAGTCAACCAGGCACCAGTCACCAGTCACCAGTCACCCAGTCACCAGTCACCCAGTCACCAGTCACCAGTCACCCAGTCACCAGTCACCAGTCAACTAGTCTCCAGTCAATAATTTAATTATTTTCTGGAAAGACTTAGTTTCTGACATATTTCACCGGACAAAATAGTCACGTATACTAACTTCCGGTCATTATGTCTAATTATTAAAAAATTTTTTCACTGGGCAAAGTATCAGTAATATTTCTGATACTTATACCCGGTCATATTATTATATTATTTCTGATTTTTCACCAGGCAAACTTTTACAGAAAGTGTCTGGTCAATTTTTGCCTTATAATTAATTATCTTCGGGAAAAAGTTTCGAATACTTGTGCCCGCTCAGTTTTCATATATAATCTCCCTTTTTCATCGGACTAGAGTTACGAATACTACTATCCGATCAATTTGTCAAATTTCTTGTAACTTTACCGGGCAACAGTTACGAATATTAGTGTCCGGTCATTGTGTCGGGTAACTAGTGTCAAAATAATGATTACTAATTCCCGAACAATCTATTATCGTTCATAGAGCTCCATTCACGTTTAAGTCAATGGATATAAGTTATTAAGTGAAATACATAATAACTTTTTATACAAAAAATTCTGTACAGTCTTTCCCAAATCAGACTAGAATTTTTAATATTCCATTGACTTATTATAGGTGTGTAATTCCATTAATATTTTAAATTAACTTATGTTTTATCTCTTTTATCCGCTAGAAAGAGTTAAACTTCCGACTATAACAAAATTCTTACCGGGCAGCAGTTCGTAGACTAGTGCCAGGTCATTCAAATGATGTTTTATCTCTTTAATTCGCTAGACAGCGTTTAAATACCGGCTCTAACGAAAATTTCATCGGGAGGCACTTCGTAGAGTAGTGCCAGGTCATTCTAACGAAATTCCACCGGGCAGTAGTTTCGTAGACTTTGTGTCGGATTACTAGTGTGTTCCAGGCTCAACATATATTCATATATAACCACTATAGACATGTATAGTCTTGGATTATAGGTTATTGAATGACAGCGATGGGTTCTAATACCTAGTAGCCATTTATATTGTTGAATTCTGTCCAGTTACTTTTGAACTTGACTTAAATTCTATATATATATTTATTATTGAAAATGAATTAAGAATTATCGGTTACGATCAAATTCGCAATTCATTCACTAAGTGTAGAAGATACTTCCAGCTATAATTATATCTCGTTTGTTCGCTACAAAGAGATTAACTTCTTACATATTCACCTTATTCGGCTCTAGGGCAAAGGTGAACTATAAAACTATCGTTATTTATAAGAAGAAAAATATACACGAAATATAAAAATTTTTCTTCTTTCCTCCCCTGTTTTTCTTCTACATGCTCCGATATGTAATCAGCATGTAATCTAAGGAGTAAATTGACAAGAAAGTAGCAATCGATCTTTTCTACTTTCTATTAATTTTTCATTCTTAAGGTATCGGAAATTTACACCAACCAGATAAATAAATTAACAGTTTATTTATTTATTCACTACCTCTCTAGATTACTACGATTTAAAATTCTAGTTGAGGTACATATTTTCCTTTTGCCTTTTCTACATGGAAAATAGTTGATCCGATAAGCTATTATTCTATTTTATACTATCTTTTGATTGATTATATAAGAGTCTAGGTCAGTCGTGCTCTGTCTAAACTCTGCTATAAAATAATAAATAAGAAAAAAATCTTATATTTAGGCATAGATATAATTCGATACGTTCTTTACTTTGCCTGTTTTATTTTTTCTTCTGGATCATTTAAGACTACGATAGCAATATACCAGATATTTTTGCCTCAGTAAGAATCTATTACGCTGAAGATTCTTCATATTGGAATAATAATTTTATTATGATTATAATTCTAGACCCAATTAATCCTCGTATATTATAGGTCTACTTTATCTTATTGAGGAATAGTTTTGCTTCGACTAGCTCTATACCTCTAATATTTTATTTATAACTAGAGTCCATGTCAATCAAAATTTTCTTGCACTTTGGTATTGACAATGGATACATATTTAGTAAAGGCATTAATTATTCAGTACGTGACAGATTATTATTGCCTAAATTAGATTTTATATACAATACTTTCCTTTTGATATTTTGTTTTATTGACTTTGTAACTATTCAGAAACTGCCAAAGTCAATCATTTCCTTCCTCTAAACTTACCGAAGCTCTAGATTATGTTGATATATATTTTTGATATATGCTTAGAGGTTAATTAACGAGAGTTTACCTCATAATAGCAGATATTATTATAATTATATTAATCAATCTATAGTCTAGGCTTAGACAAAAGGGAAAACATCCTTAATTACGAGCCGGTAAAGAATTAAGACACTCTTAATTATCTCTTTACCCCTCCTTTATGTTTACATTCGTTAAAGGGATCATAGTAATTCTCGCTAAGAGTTCAAGTTCAGTTTGCGAATAATGCAAAGATTAATATCTTGATTTCCAGTCCGCATCAAAAATGGTCTATATATATAGATAAATATCTTTCCGAAACTGGATATTTATTTATTTTTCCACACAATAAGTCATTTCAAGATGTCGATGTTTTTGAAATGCACTGCTTCAATTTATAATATAAAATATGTTTATATTAACTTCACAACTTAGTAAGTGCTGCACCTACGTTCCTGGTCAGATCTTACTTTTGTGATACGTTTTTGAACATACTGAAAGTTTTCTCCGATTATACATTCGGTAAATAAACTTTCGAGTAGTATTTATGCCTTTAAACATTCAGATTATTTGATAATTGTTGGAGATAATATATTATTCCGATATTTATATATCTATCTTCATTATTTATCTTTCTCATCTTACTTTTAAATTAGATTGACCTTCTCGCTACGTTCCAGGTCTAAATCTAGCTAACATTGTGGAACAGTCACTTTTTTATTTCCTAAACAATATTTTAACTTTTTTCTCAGTATTCAGAGCATAACGACTTCATGAATACTTGAAAATAATTCAATTCTACGCTTGTTAAACTAAGCCTAAAACAAGCCCTAGTTTTTTAGAATGGATATTATCCTTCGATTCAGTTCATGGAGATACATCCTTTTAGATCCCATTATCTCTATTTCAATCATTCAAAATTCTAATGACTAAGTACTCCTTTTCTACGTACGAATACAGAATATCGAGTCACTGTTGCTGCATATTGGTTAAAGATTAAACAAATTTTATCTTAAACCTATATGACGTTAAATTAATTATTATCTCTTTCATATACATGTTTTTACCCTTCCGTCAGGGATCGCGGTAATAATATTATTACTCTCTATGGTTTACACATAGATCTCGAGAGTATATATATGTATTTTCTTCCTGAACTCATTTGCGAGTACGTAATTTGATATTTCAGGAATTACCAATTATGCAGACATAGATTTTATTCTATTAATATTCAATTCTAAAAATTTGATTGAATGTTTATCTATAAAATTTCTGGGCAGTAATTTTATAGAGAGTTATATGTTTAATAATTCCTTGCTTAAATAATAGTTACGCTTAACCTATGATTTATAGCGGGAATTTTGTTCAGTAGTATAATTTTTATTTAGTATTAATATATTTCTTACTATTCTTAAATATGCGTATAGAATAGTAATACTATCTCTTAACTTTTAAATTAAGTGTTTTTTGAGATTAATAATCAGTATTATTGTATAATCTTTCTTCAGAGATTATCACACTATTACTTTTTCTCTGAGTCCTTCTCTTTTTATGAACATTTTGATTCGTATCAAAGTGGATTTTTAACATTTCTTGATTTCCATGATTATTTACTCAGGAGTACTTTTCATGGCAATCTTCTGGTATAGAAAGATTCTATCCAGCTTATTTATTATTGCTTAATCTTATCAATACGGTAAGATTTAGCCAAACTATGACCGTCATACAGTTTGCTGCGATCAACCTTATTCTTATCTCTTTTATTGTCTGTCAAACTCTTTAGTTATGATGTTGACAGTTTATTCTTTATTTTTTTTGTCAGGACATCAAACGCTTTTATATGTCTATGACAAAACTAATTATCAATGGTTTAAGTTGTTTTTTCTTCCCAGCAGTTATATGCAAACTCTGTATTATTTTATTGCTTGACTAAAAATTCGTTATACAATTAGTCTAGCAATAGTTTTAACCATTATGTTTGTCTATACCTTTTTTCTTCTGATGGATAACTTAGTTATAGTTTAGTTAACTCCATCTACTTTTATTATCTCCCCTTCTTTAATTTGATCAAGGGAAATAATTACACATTATGGTTATTTTAAGTCTGTGTCTGTTCATCGGAAACTGTCCTGTCGCTCCAATTAACAGAATTTAGTTAGTTTATAATTCTAATAGCTTAGACTATTACAATTACATAGCTTCACATATCTAGAATTTTATCCAAAATATCTACATATGTCAGTTATCTATAGGAAACTCCACCGAGTAGACTTTTCCTTATTTATTCAAGATCCTACATAGACTACTTACAGTGTATGGTCTTGGCTTTTTGTTTTACAAATTTTGTTTTCAAAATATTTTCTATATTCCTAGCTTACTTTGCGATGGAATATTTATGTTATGTCTCAATGACTCCCTTTTCTTTTTGAAGCCAATTGTTGTTTCCCAAAAAGAAAAAAAGAGGGGGGGGGCCGATGTTAGGTCTCTGAGACTTAAGAACTGGCTTCCTCTAGAGTCTACTAATATATATAAGGTTGTTAGATCATAACACCTTAAAGCTATTTTGTGAATCTAGACCATTCTTTCTATTAAATATAGAATTAGAATGTATCTGATTCCTTTGAGTTTCCTGAGTCTTAACCAGAAGTGGTGAGATATTATTGGTGTTAGAATTAGGAGAGCACCTCCCTCCTATTCTGCAAATTCTAGCGCATTATCTATAGGTTAATGTATTATGAAGTTAAAATGAAGTTTTTTAAAAGTAAAACATATTTTAACGAGTAATACTTAACCTATAGATAATCAATTATCTCCCTCCGCCCACCCTCGCTTATCTCTCCTAATTGTGTCTATTGTTTTACACATAAAAGAAACTGACACGTGGTCAATTGAGCGGGAAGAGTTACGTCACACAGGTAACTGCCTAAGGGACCTTCTGGTTTAAGACTTTAATTAACGACTGAAAGGTCGTTTTTTCTGTGGAAGGTGTGAAAACAGAATAGAATAGCACATTATCTATAGGTTAAGTATTACTCGTTAAAATATGTTTTACTTTTAAAAAACTTCATTTTGACATTTTGGCTTATAATTAACCTCTACCACTCTCTAGGCTAATTCAGCAGATGACAAATTGGTAATATTTTTCTTATTTTTCCCAGAAAACAGGATTTGACATTTCATAAAATTGTCTCCATGAGAAACAGTTTGCATAAAATGTCAAATCCTGTTAACTGGGAAATAAGAAAAATATTTCAGGATGTTGTCTGCTGAAAATTTTACTCAGAGTGCTAAGCATTAAGTCGGCGTGTTCAAATTTCTATTTCTTGATAAATGTGGTAATAAGGGATTAGGTTTCTTCCTATCTGATATAAAATGCTTACGGATGGTCAGGTGGGTTTTCACCTGGTTCTCCGGTTTTCGCCCACCTTTGATGAACAATTGGCTTGATATAAGTGAAAGGGCCGTAAAACCCAAATCAAAAATAAAAAAATTCTCTTAGCTCCAGGTAAGGCTTTATTTTTTTCAACCAAAAAGTTCTGACATTTCTGTATTTCTTCATGAATACATGTATTGTTGTGCTCATTAGCAGCGCCTTGTCGAGGCGCTTCTAATAAATACCTACAACATATGTTTTTTTGTGGAGAAATAAGAAAAAATATTAGGTGGATACCCTCTCTTATGTGGAGCTATGGGTATTCTCTAAGCTCCAAATCACAAGGGTGTCCAGATAAAGCACATATATTGTTGGTTAGTAAGGTGCTTCTGACGAGGAGCCACAATTTATGTTTTCATGGAGAAATAAGATAAAAAATGGAAGTTTATGGACGAAAAAATAATTTTATCTCGAGCTGTGATATACAGATGCTGTTTTCATGTGTTATTATGTTGGATATTCCACACTATGCTTTATATTTTCAGGTTTGTGCAGATTCCCTACTCTATGTCCTGCATATAAATTTCCATCAGTTCCAGGATTTCTTTTAGCTAAGGTAAGTAATTTAAGTCCATAGCTGTATAGGCAAGAGGACAATATCAGTATTTTCCTGTTTGTCTAATTGTTACACAGCTGATCAATATGAAGTAGCTTAGGTTGGAGGGAAGCATTTTGATGGTGTACTGGATATGCATTAACAAAACAAAAAAAATGAGTGTAAGGATACTTTATTTTTCATTCTCTTCCTTCCGCTGATTCAAGAAAGGCAGTTATCAGTTTCTGGCGAAAGAATGTGCACCATACTGGTTAACCACTTAGAGGACTAAGCCTGCCAAGTAAAAGTGTGGTTAAGTAAAATGACTGCACTCGACATGACCCCATTAGGTTGACTGGGTCATAAAACCTCAACACAAACAAATTTTGTCAAAAAACATATAAGATAGCAGAAAACGATATGTTTTTGACATATTTTTCTAGAAAAGAGATCATTGACTAAGCTCTACTCCATAGTGCAGTTATTAGTGTGTCTGACTGCAGGTCCAGTTGTGGCAAGTTCAAATCCCACTGACTTGTTGAGATTGATAATTTATATGGTCATTCCTTTCCTTCTACTGATTCAAGAAGGGCAATTGTCAGTTACTGACAAAAGTATGTGCACAAAGTACTGGTTACGGTAAATGTCCTAAATTTTTAACACCAAAGTGTCTGTCAGACAAAATGGCATATGCAAACAGTGCAGACCCTGATCAGACTGCTCCTTCAGGAGCAGTCTGATCAGGGTCTGCATTGTTTGCCATTCCAGTAAGTATTTTAAGAAACAAGCTGCATAAAAAGCACAATTTTGGCCAAAATAGTTTGGAATGATGTGTTAGGAATTTTAGGACATTTACCCTAATCCCTTAGAAGACTAAGCCTGCCCGGGAAAAGTGGGTGGGTGAACTGACCAGCTTAACTAGCTAAACAGGATTGATTAGAAAATAAAACTCAAACTCCAAAAATAAAAAAAATATCACTGTCTGTGATCCAAATATTCAGAGGTCTGTTTTGGTGGTTGGATTATATCTTATCACTGTTGCAATATCAATATGTACTGGTTTTTTTTGTGTAGATTTTGGTGTAAATGTACATTTTTGTAAACCCATTAACGTCAGCCTACCTACAATGAACATTGATTTATACCTACATCATGAATGTCAGAAGGATCTCTTCAAAAGGATGTTAGGAGGGTGAGTCAATAAGTAACCAGCCTAACTTATTTCCGGTTGAGATCCACCTCTTCTTTTTCGATGTAATTGCCCTCTAGTGTGATGCACTTGGACCAATGGTGTTGAAGTGCCATCAGCCCAGAACTGAAAAAGTCGGGGTCCTTTCTATTGACCACTCCTCAACTGCCGTCACAACTTCTTCATCAGACTGGAAATGAAGTCCACAGATATCCTTTTTCAAGTTTGGCAATAGGAAGAAGTCGCTAGGAGCTGGGTCAGGTGACTAGGCAGGATGTGGTATTAATTCATACCTGTTTCGCTCTACAGCATCCATTGCAACTTTGCAAATGTGGACTCTCCCGTTGTCATGTTGCAGCAAAACACCTTTAGAGAGTTTACCTCGGCGTTTTTCACGGATGGTGGTTCTCAGCTGGTCTAACAAGTTTGCATAGTACACTCCAGTTATTGTACTTCTCTTGGGTAAAAAGTCCAACATAATAACACCTTTTGCGTCCCAAAATACTGTGGCCATCACCTTGCCAGCAGATGGTTGCATCTTGAACTTCTTTGGCCTCGGGGACCTAGGCCCTACCCACTGACGACTGAGCTTTATTCTCTGGCTCATAATAATGAACCAAAGTCTCATCTACAGTCACCAGATGCAAAAGAAAATCATCTTTTGACCTAAAACACTTCAACAAGGCGCTGCATACTGATGCTCTGATTGCCATTTGCTCATCGCTAAGGGATTTGGGGACCCAGCAGGCTGTTAGCTTGTGCATACCTAAACGATCATGTAAGAGTGTTGAAACTCTACCATGTGAAATGCCTAATGACTGCGCTATTTCTTCCACCTGAATTCGCCTATCAGAGTATACCAGATCCCGAACTTTCTTACACATTTCTTCATCGGTGGCATCCAGTGGGCGTCCAGACCTGGCTTCATCTTCTAAAGACTTCTACTGCATTTGAATTCCCCTACCCAGAATTTAACCTGAGCATTAGATGGTGCAGAAGACCCATAAACATCCGCTAACTTGCTGTGTATTTCCTTGCCTGTTTTGCCTTTTAAATACAAGTACCGAATTACAGCACGGTACTCAATAGATGAAAAGCATGCCTTTGCATCACTAGCCATGTTTGACATTCAATATCTTATTAAAGAATGACTCGATACGTGTGTGATTTTGTACCCATGTATAAAACATATATTGAAACAAAGCGTGAAAATTGTGATTGTCTCTGTCCATCGGAAATGGGATAGGCTGGTTATTTATTGACACGCCCTCGTATATAGACTGTTATTGCAAATTGGTAATCGCATGGCAAACTTAGATTGGGTGTGTGATCTGGGTCTACACTGTTTGCCAAGGTCCTTTTTGTGGATGCTGGGCATTAATGTTTTAAAGTTCTTTAAAATGGTATTAAATTGCATGTGGCAAACATAAAAAAACAAAGTCCATATGGAAATGGTCTGTTTTCAGTTAAGTTTTTATACCCTGTCACATGATAGTGTCAGGGTTTTATGTATCCTCATTTGAGTATCTGTCCATCCATCTGTCAGTCAGTGTTTGGTTCAGATCTTTAACTTGAATAATTTTTGATGGATTTTATTCAAATTTTGCATACACATTAATATCAGGGGTGAGTGGTTTGGACTTATAAATGGGCAAAATCTGTTAACTTTTGACAGTTACTGTCATTGCTTACCAACAAAAACTAGATTCCACTCAATATCATGAGAACAAATCAATGGAGTTGAATGCATATAAGCTGAATGGCTTTTTTCAAATCCTTTTTGTATTCATTATTTATACCATGTATTACGTAATGTTTATTATTTTGTACATGTTATACAACTAAAACAAAGTTTAAACCAAATCAATGGATTTGTTCCATACTTCATGTGTCAAACG
This sequence comes from Anodontia alba, assembly GCA_964016985.1. Classification (NCBI taxonomy): domain Eukaryota; kingdom Metazoa; phylum Mollusca; class Bivalvia; order Lucinida; family Lucinidae; genus Anodontia; species Anodontia alba. The sequence goes on from OZ024827.1 coordinate 81,650,026, forward strand.
ATATTACCAATATTTTGCTTTGGATTATTACTCGGCATTCTCCGTTCAATATTCAACAGAGTTACTCCACCTGGTTACTGATAAAAAGTGGTTTCGGCTTAATAGCTACAGAAAAAAAATTGACAATTCTTTTTATACAATTGAAGTATTTCATTTTGCAGATGATATATTCTCTGGTTTTCTCTGGTTTAAACATATCTATCTTCACTCCATGTTTCATTTCTGCGCAGTGGCAGGGTATTATACAGTGTCTTGTGATGCTTTTATCTTACCATGGATACCCAAAACATAGATTGGTCGCCCTTACTGGGGCTTAGGCTGGTAATACGGTTGGGAGATTTTCTGAATTGGTATATTTAGAACCAGTTTAGACTGTTCTTAAGCAATTACTGTTACCACTACCACTGTTTTATTCTTATTCAGCAAAATAAACAATGTTATTTTCTTCAGTTGAATACTTATTATTTGTAGAGCACTGCAGCTTCAAATGATCAAGATCTGACATCCAGAAAAGAGGTTAGAGTCATCTCCCCTGAAAAACATCTTCACACAGTGGTGAAAAAATCCAAAAATGTCACCAATGTCTCAGACTCACTGTTGAAAAGTATTGAGAGAAGTTCTGAACATACAAATAACCTGAATATGGGAAGCTCCTCAATCAGCTTTATGGGAACAGTTCATAGGGTTAATACACTGGGGAAAGACGACAAGTAAGTCTTCAAATGATTAACCATAGCTCCAGATAAGAGGGGTTTCAGGTAAATATTTTTTCTTATTTCTGTACAAAAACATATTGCGAGTACTCGGTAGAAGGGCTTCAACGTGCCTTATCTGGAGCTATGTTAACCTTTAACATCCTTATTTAACCCTGGTCCTGGATATGCCCTGCCTTTGCAAACTGTATTTGCACTGTTTGCCATTCAGTATGCAACTGTATCAACAACCTGGATCAAGTAATCTGCTTGGCTGTCAATTAGTAGTGGTATGGCATCTTTATTCAGCATGATAGGGGGTTGTCAGGTGTGGCAAAGGCATCATGTATCTTACGTCACAGGGGCGTCCAGCTAATATTGGCTTACAGGTGGGCAAGGCCTGCTATCCTTATACCACGTAAGGGTAGAGGGGGAATGTTTCGATTTCTTCTGTTTCTTCACTTTCATTCCTATTCCTCTTTCTTCCCAGTCCTTTTCTTTCATCTCCTTCACTATCTCTTCTGTCTCTTTTCTCCCCTTTCTCTGGGAGACAACACAAAATGACCCACAAGGGTTGACATGTCATTATTAAACCCCAACACAGGAAAAAAAAATTATTCAGCATGACAAGTGATAAAAAAACAAAACAAATGACAACAGGAAAAAATTATGGAAAGCACTGCAACATGGAAGTACAGTCGCAGCTCGTTATCTCGAACTCGCTTATTTCGAATTACCGTTTATCTGGAAGTGAAAATCTGGTCCCTGTTTTAACATGACTATGACAATAGGTAACAAAATAATGTGGAAAAGAGGAGAAATTGCTCCTGAAGCCTCCGTCACACCAAACTAGTTCTTAGAACGTCATATCACGTCCTAACAAAATCGTAAAACGGGTTGCAGTCAGGGTAGAATGTGTAAATGCGGCCTAATAATAATGCCCAAAATGTTCATAAAAAGTCCTCAATACATCCATCTCGTCTGTATCCCGTCTGCAATCCGTTCGTATCGAGTTCAGATATGATATAGGTGCCCGCTTAGATCATGCTGACACTGTTTCCAAGCAGTCCAAGCCCATTCGTGGTCAGTTTATATCCGTTTGTAACTAGTTCTACTCTGTTCCCAGAACGTGGGAACCTATTCTATCTAGTTCGTAACTCGACCACCTAGTTCACAAACCGTTCATCTCGTTCTGGATACGTCTTTATCTTGTCCCTAGTGCATGTGAAACGTAATTGCAGTCACATTCTGGCCCTATGGCTATAAAAATCCAGCATGTTTTTGTCAGTTCTCATTCCCTTTCGTCACTTCAAGCTGTGCAGATCAAGTCAACCATCAACGTAGCCATCATTGTTGTCATTGCCTCCTTTTGTATCGGCATCAAATCCATTGCATCCTTGTTATCATGCCTCCAAACGGAGCAGAGCCAACCCAGAAAGCATTCTTTATAAAACTATATCGGGCCGTTATCGGGCCTACCCTGACAGGCTAAAATCGGCCCGATATAGATTTAAAAAGAATGCTAGCTGGGAAAAGAATTGCATGAAACCAATATTCACCATGTTAAGGGCCTCGGAGTTATTCATAGTTCTGGGAAACCTTGAAAAACAGATGTGTAATGTCAGAAATCTCGAACCCAAATGATGAACTAGTGAGGAAACGGCGGGTCTTTATACCACAGCTTGTATGATTGTACTGCAGGCGGAGTGGACTTCGTAAGAACTGTGTAAGAATGACAAAAATGTACTACAAACGAGGAAACCTTACTAAGAACCTACTGTAAACTTTTAGAACTGTGTAGAAACGTGTTGCTAACTTGTTCGGAACTTGTGCTTTTGTTTTGAACACATTTGGCCTGAATAACAATGTACTAAGGATGCAGTCGGTCGAATTGGTCCTGTCTGCAAACGGGAGAAACGTGCTACAAACGGATGGGTCGGTTTACAAACGTACTTCCAATTGATGCCTGACTGCACCACGTCGTAACACGTCCTTAATAGGATTGAAGTACAGCAGTTCCGTTTGTAGTACGTCCATCTTTTAAATACGTTGTCACTCCGTTTAATTACAGGACGGGATGGACGGCAAAAAATTTTGAGCAGGCTCAAAGTTCTGGAGCACCCGTCCCATTCTAGCCCGTCCAAGAAGTTTGTAAACAGATTGTAAAAGGTTGCTACTATGTCCACTCAGTTCGAACACAGTTTGAGTATGTTTGGCAACAATTTTCAGAACGTAGTGAGAACGAGTTCGGTGCGACGGGGGTATAAGGAGCAATTTCTCCTCTTTTCCTTATTATTTTATATATATATTTCTAACTTCAGGAGTCAAATTACATATTCATTTGTTAAATGTGGCTGTTCAATTTATTGTTTTTTCTCACTCTCTCAACTCTGATATGTAGAGGTACGGATATCTCGAAGTGTTTCAGTGAGTCCTTGGAATTCGAGATAACGAGAGTCGACTGTATTTACTATCCAACTTATTTGCGGCTACTCTAAAAGGAAACAATGCATTCTCTGTGGACCTCATAAATTGGAAGGTTTCACATATTAGGGATGTAAATTCTGTCTGGAAAAGTTATATCCCTTTTTAAAATGGCAGAAAAATCTATAAAAAATAATTATTCAGTGATTCGTATATACAGTGTGTTATGGGAAAACCATAGATTGAACATGTATGAAAAAGAAGACACATGCCAACTTACCCATCTACACATTCAGGTCGGAGTCTTTACTGTTTACTTACAGAAAATAAGGACTACCATAATTATTACTCCAAATTTTCAGTGAGAACAGGTTTACTGATTTTGCCATGCCTGTCATTTTGTGATTTTTTTTCATTCCATGGTTTGACTTTATTGTATCACAGAACTGAAGACAGGTCACCGAATCAGTGTAGTCAGGGGGTATTCAGAAAATTTTGATGTTTATTGGATTACCTGGGGATGTGCCCAAAAAGAGCTTCCCAAATGGCAAACAGTGCAGACCCTGATCAAATGTCTTGAGTTTCACATATGAATATGGCATGTTTTTCTTGGGAGATCAGTCATTTTATTACAGGTTAATGTACTTACTTGTGCAGATCCTGATCAGGCTTCTGTACAAGTAGCAATCTGATAAGTTTCTACACTGTTCACCATACCACCGACAGTCTCACTTTAGAGTAATAATAGTTCTATTGCTACATATTCCAGGTCAGTGTTGCTGGTAGAAGATGGTCATGGCACGGTCTGTGAAATCCAAGTAACTCACAGTACACTTCAAGAAGCTGGTCTAAGTGAAGGCACAATGGAAGGAAAATCTTTCCAGTTTTCTGGACTTCATATTCAGTGTAGAAAAACCAGAGACAAGTACATATCAGCTTATGAATAAATGAGCCTCTCCAAGTAGAAAATGACCTTATGGACTCCTGTCAGCCTGTACATCCCCACAGTCTGGTGCAAATGAAATGTTTAAGGACCATACATACTGTTAGCAACCAGCTTAAACTCTAATCAGACTGCAGACTGAACTGAGTCAGTGCTGCTCACATATGCCAGTAGATCATTTTCTTTTTGGAAAACGGACAACTCACATAAAATGTTAAGCCTTATTTTGTTGTCTGCTACAATTTTGAATGGCACTTCAAGGCTAAGCACTTGCCTGCTGTTCAGGGTCCACTTGTTCAAAAGTAAACGTTGTTCTTAGCTAAAATTTAGCTAGTTAAAACTTCTATCTTGAAGTATGGCAAATACATTGATATTTTTTGCTGAAACAAATGTGAGTAGCTTTTGCAATGCAAAAGCTACTCACATTTTTGCAGCAAAAATATCATTGTATTTGAAAATACCTTAGCTACAGCAGTTAACGAGTTTGTCATTAATGAGCTTGTTAAGCTAACAATGCTTTGAACAACTGGGCCCTAGAGTTCATGGGTTCAAAATCTTCCCATGATCCATCTAACATAGCTCTAGATGATTTTCTGGAACAACTAGGAAAACACTGATATCTTATCTAGAGCTCTGCTTAGTGCCTCTTACGCTATTCTTGCATCATTGTCCCATGATGACTGAAATATTGTTGAACGTTAAAACATTGAACATCTCTGGGCCTTGTGGAATGTATAGCATGAACAGACTGTGCAGCCATACATGACCAACAGCTGATATTTACCATACTGATTCTAAAAAATGGGACACCTTAATCAGTTACAGTAATTACTCTAAGTTTGAGCAAGTTAATTTTACTGTATGCTAAAGTGTAAAAATCTATGCTAATGACATGGCAAAGAATGTCTTGGAGCAGTCTGGTTGGTGCGTTTATTGTTGTGCAGATATATTTGTTCCAGTATTTAGCATCATTACGGTATACCAACTTGTCTGGTATGAAAATATTGTTTATATTGTTATATGTATATCCTTTAAAGGGACTTATTATACTAGGTAGATTTGCTGCCATTTTAAAAGTGAGACAGCTTTTGTGACTTCCTCTATATGTCACTGCACACCGAGCCTGTTTTGAAAAGTGGTCCACTCTAAAAGGAGAGAATTTGCTCCCATTTGGATTTTAGAGTAACCCCTTTTCAGAAGGGGCTTTGTTTGGGAGACAAGAACAATTTGACAGTTACTGTCCCTGAAAGTGTATCCAGTCCCCTTAAACTTCAGGGCCCAGTTGTTCAAAGCATCGTTAATTTAATGGGCTCTTTAGTGGTCAAACTGTTAAGTGTTCTAGTAATTAGAATATCTGATTCACAGGTATTTTTGCTGAAAAAGTGTGTGTTGCTTTTGCAAATGCAAAAGCTACTCACAATTTTTTCAGCAAAAATATTAGCATATATGTCATATTTAATGATCAAAGTTTTAGCGATACGTTAACTAAAGACATCATTAGTTTTGAACAGCTGCGCCCAGACTTGTTTAAAATAGAGTTATAATGATTATGATAATTATTGTGATAGATGTATTAATGCCTGACTTCTGTCTATGTTTCAGAGACATGCCATTATTCAGCCTGATAGACAGTGTTTGGTCCAGAACTAGGGCCATTTTTAATAGTCAAGAGAGTGGATGTAGTACACAGGAAAGTAAACAAGTATGTATTTGTTCAGGTAGTGAATATTTACTGCAGGATCTCCTACAAGTTGAAAACCACCTTTTGATTTATATGACCAGCATAAACCCAAGTCGCAGGGTCGACAACATTCTTTTGTGGAGATTGATCCTGAAATATTTTCTAAGGTCTTTCTCTCCCTTCCGCTAATTCAAGAAGGGCAGTTGTCAATTTCTGGCGAAAGAATGTGCACAATCCTATTTAACTGCTTAGAGGATTAAGCCTGCCCAGTGAAAGTGTGGTTTGGTAAACTGACTGCACTCAACATGACCCCATTGGGTTGACTGGGCTGTAAAACTTCAACACAAACACAAATAAACCCAGATCAGCCTACACATCTGCTCAGCTTATCTGATTGTATATTGCTGGGCTCCATAACGTAGCTGGTAACATGTCTGACTCCGCTGATTTGAGAAGGGCAGTTTTCAGTTACTGGCAAAAATATGTGCACAAGTACTGGTTAATTAGATTAGAGGATTTAGCCTGCCCAGGAAAGAGTGAGTAGGTTAATTGACTGACTCAATATGACCTTAACAGTGTTAATTGGGTCATAAAACTCCAACTAAAACAAACTGTACATTATTTGCTACAGCAAAGACCCTGAAGAGACAGTCCAAATATGCAGGCTGATCAGAATCTACACTAGTTTAGGTCATTAAGGTGAATGGAAACACATGAATGATTTTGCCACTGTTTTTCGAAGAGAGAAAATATTAGCAGACAAAGTTGATCTTTCAAAGAATGAGGCTACTCTTACCATGCTATGGGCAGATTCAGCAGACGACAAACTGATATTTTTCTTATTTTTCCTTGAAAGTAAGATCTGACACTTCATGCAAATTGTCTCCTTATGAAGTGTCAAATCCTATTTTTGAGGAAAAAGAAGAAAAATATTTCAAAATGTAGTCTGCTGAAATTTCTACCCAGCATGCAAAGTGTTAAAGAATTTGCACCCTCTGGGATTTGTTCCTTTAAGTGTCACCCCTAATAAGAAGGATGCCAAATTTCCATGTCAAAGATATTTCCCTTGAAGGAGTATCCATTCTCTTTAAGTCATTAACTCTTTGTATGCTGGGTAATTTTGAATGCTTTTTTGTTGTGTGTGGATTTTTTTTAAAATAATCATTTTCCAAAAAAACAAACAAAAAACTTTCAAGAATGATATCAAAATTTCAAACAGTTTGGATCCAGATCAGGCCGGACATTTTGTCGGGCCTGATCTGGGTCCAACCTGTTTGCAAAGGTTATTAGCAGATGACAAAAGTCACCACTAGCAGGGAAAGAGTTAATTTTGAAGATATAGTCATGTTTTCTCATAACTTTTCAGACGATGTATAAGCATATATGAATAGGTTGTGTAGGTATATGTTATAAGATATACTTGAATACAAACACTGGATGTGATCCAGACCAGATTGCAGACACGTGAGCTGAACTAAACTTAGTCTGCATATCTATCTGACCATTCCAACAGAAAATAATTTGTTTCCCTGGTGCATGAAGGCCATCTCAAAGGGTCTACACTTAAAGAAAGAATTGGCCGGCCTCGGTGGCTCAGTTGGATGCGCCATCCGACTGGAGACCAGGTGGCGGGTTCAACCCCCGCCGAGGTCAGCAACATTCTTTCGTGGAGATTGATCATGAAATATTTTCTACGGTCGTTCTCTCCCTTCTGCTGATTCAAGAAGGGCAGTTGTCAGTTTATGGCGAAAGAATGTGCACAATACTGGTAAACCACTTAGAGGACTAAGCCTGCCCAGTAAACGTGTGGTTAGGTAAACTGACCGCGCTCGACATGACCCCATTGGGTTGACTGGGCCGTAAAACCTCAACACAAACAAATAAAGAAAGAATTAGCTGCCAGGGGGAGCAAATCTTACTATCATTTAAAATCAGCCCCTTAGAGAAGGGAGGCAAAGACTTCTTGGTCAGAGCAATCTCCCTTGGAGATTAGATCTTAAAATAATCCATTTTATTCGCTTTTTAATGTTCAAAGTTTTTATTACCAGCTCTACTAGCTCCATTTTTTTAATTTGTTTCAGCCCTCAGTGTCAGAGGAATCACCAAGTTTCTGCTATACCTTGATTTGTGATGAAAATGAGAATGTCTTAATCAGACCAAGTTCTGTCAGTGTAGTACAGACTAGACCTACAGCATACACCGAGTTAAACGAATTGATGATGGATGATAGTACTTTGAGACGGTACAGTTGCTTAGCAAGGCTTCTGTATGTCTTTCAGTCTACAAATGTAAGTTTGTTATTGTTTTAAAGCACCTGTCATGCTAAATGTATATGTGTCACTGTAAGTTTTAAATGTACGAGGGATATTCGAAATGAATTGCTTATTTCTATCTGGAGACTTCAAATTTCAAGTTAGCCCAGAAGTACTCATTTCATGCCCTCGAAGTACTCCCCGTGGCTAGAAATGCAAAGTTTCAGCCGATGTATCCACTTCTTGAAGGCGTCACGGTACGCTGATTTGGGCACATTAATAAGGTACTGATGAATGGCAGATCCAAGTGCCCGTCGGGACTGGTATTTCCGCCCAGCAAGGAATGCTTTCAATTTCGGAAACAAAAAGAAATCACATGGGACAAGGTCTGGGGAATACGAGGGGTGAGGCAAAACAGTTACTTTTTCTTTCTTCAAAAACGCCCTAACTATTGCGGAGGTATGAGCTGGGGCATTGTCATGTAGAAGACGGACATGTTTAAAACCAGCGGCAGGGCGTCGTTTCTGATAATACTTTTTCAGTTTCTTCAGTACTACGTCTTTGTAGTACTTTCCGGTGATGCTTTTGCCCTTTTTCGCTGGCACTTTTATTGCGACTCCTTCAACAGAGAAGAAGATTGCATACAAAACCTTCTTTGTACTCAAAGAACGATTGGCAATTATTGGACGTTTGCTGTGTTTAGTGGCCCAGATCTTATTGGGGTGGTCGGGTGGTGCGAAGGTGCTGTGTATCTTACATCACCGGGGCGTCCAACTGATATTGGCTTACAGTTGGGCAAGGCCTGCTATCCTTGTAGTGGGTAAGGGTAGAGGGGGAATGTTTTTATTTCTTCTGTTTCTTCACTTTCATTCCTGTTCCTCTTTCTTCCCTGTCCCTCTCTTTCATCTCCTCTACTCTCTCTTCTATCTCTTTTCTCCCTTTCTCTGGGAGACGACACAAAATGACCCTCAAGGGTTGACGTGTCGTTAAACCCCAACACAATCAATCAATCTTATTGCTAACCTTTCTGAGGGGCTCAAAATAATAGACCCAGGTTTCATCACCTGTGACGACATTGGCAAACTGCTTTTTGTCATATTTTGGAAACATTTGAAGCAGCTTTTTGGCCACTTTAACCCGTTGCCTCTTTTGCTCGTCAGTCAACAGATGTGGCACCCATCTAGCAGAAATCTTTCTGACTTTCAAATGCTTCTTCAAAATAAGGTGAACCGTTGATAGTGATATGCTTACCTTTCATGCAATATCACGAACTGTAAATTTGGCATCTCCTTCAATGATTTCCTTTATTTTGGAAACGATTTCTTTACGAGATGCAGATTTTGGCCTACCTGATTTCGGTGCATTTTTGATGGACTCTACACCAGACTCAAATTTCTTTTTCCACCGCCGAACTGTGTCATAAGACACACAAGAATGTCCAAAAGCAGTAGAAATTTCAGTCATCAGCTTCTTCAAAGAACAACCAAGTTTTGAGCGAGCTTTGATGTAAGCCCATATTTCATCTTTTTTGTTGACGCTTCTACCAACCATTTTTAGTGCAGTGGTCAATGACTGCGTGAATTCAAATGACAAATTTTATGTCTTACACTTAGTCTAACATGTACATTTATACACCATTGTGTAGATATTGAATAGCCCTATACAGGTATGTATTGGTTTTTATCGTGCCCCACGTGGATATCTAGCTAGAGGACAATAAGCAATTCATTTCGAACATCCCTCGTATTTTAGGTCTGCAACAAAATATGATATATCCTTTTTCTTGCATACCTTTTGATTTAATACAACCTTATATTTTAGTTAGAACTGATTAAATGCAAAAGTTTAGCATTCCTAAGGGTTTCTTTAAAATTTTTTACCTTTTAAAAGAAGCAGACAACATCAATGACTGGCGTTCAGTTCTTGTCTACGTCCGACGTAACATAAATTGACGTCATTTATCACATTCTTGATGTTGGTTGTCTGTTCAATCAATGTCTTGATGCAAGTACATGACCTCCTATACAGCCAATGTATTGAATGTATGTTAAGGTCTTCCTTTTGTCTCTGTCCCATGGGTCAGATAAGTGGGGTAAAATAAGATTTGTCAGCACTGGTGAAAACCATGGAAAACCCAGTCTGGTATGCAAGAAAAAAGAAAGGTGCCACACATTTCAGCCATGGGGTTTTGGAGTGTATACTTTGAATTTAATGTGGATAGATAACCTCAAAGAGTGCTCTAAGCTGACTATTTTTTTTTTTTTGCTCCCTTTTGAAATCACCAGGAAAACATTAGATGTTATTGCTTATTAGAAACCGTTAGTTGAAAATTGCACCTATATTCCCCTGCCTGGTTGGCAACATTCTTTTGTAAAGATTGATCATGAAATGTTTTCTATGGTCATTCTCTCCCACTGATTCAAGAAGGGCAGTTGTCAGTTTCTGGCCAAAGAATGCGCACAATACTGATAAACTGCTTAGAGGACAAAGCCTGCCCAGTAGAAGTAGTTAGGTAAACTGACTGTGCTCGACATGTGTTGATTGGGCTGTAAAACTTCAACACACAGACAAACATTTAATTTGAACTATGAAACATTGATATAAAGAATTCAGCAGATAAAAAAACGATATTTTTCCCAGAAAATAGCTGACATTTCATGCAAATTATCTTCTTAAGGAGCAAATTAGCAAGAAATGTCAAAATCTATTTTCTGGAAAAAATAAGAACTGTTCTAAATGTTGTCTGCTGAAATTTTTACCCAGCATGCTAAGCATTAACACAAATTGTTGCAATAAGCCATTAAATGAAATGTGATATTCTTGATTCAATACATATTCAGTGTACAATGTGGTCAGTCTTATTATGGCGTCAATGTTATGGTCATAATGATTTTTTTTGCGACAAATTGGTTATTGAATAGTTCTAAATTTCTCGCCTCAGAATTTAAACTAATCAATAACCTATACTTTAACGGTTTCTTTTTATGTTTAAAATTAACCATCTACCTTTTCAGAGTGAGCATACACCAGCAGGTCCTGTTCTGTTTATAACAGATACAAGTCTGTTGAAGACCACAAAGCCATACTTCCAATGTCAGTTTAGGAGTGACTACTATAACTGTCAGACATTATTTCAAGAGAAGGGTGGACAGGTCCTGGAACTAAAAGATGTTCTACTTGAACAAGGTGTTATTACTATAAATCACTATGGTAGAGTTGATGGGAGCAAAAACTCTTTCCTTAAAGAGTAACCCCACATTTTTAAGTTTCAAATATTAGTATAGGTCTAGATAAGAGAGGGTATTAGGTAAATATTTTTCCTGTTTCTCCATGAGGCACTTCTAATGAGTACCCACAACATATGTTTTGATGGAGAAATAAGAAAAGGTGAGGTACTTCTAATGGGTACCCACAACATATGTTTTCATTGAGAAAGAAGAAAAATATCAACATTTTTGGATTGAAAAAAACGTCTTATCAAGGGCTATGATAAGGAGATGTAAAAATTGTCTGAGCAATAGTTGTCTCCCTTTGCAAAATGATAGCAGAATCTTTCAGGTGGGTCTGTTCATCTTAAAACAAATGCCCTGTATACCACATTTACCCTAAATACTTGGATAGAGGTAGTTGATCAAGCTATGTAGACCAAGATGAAAAGCGCAGTTTGAATGTTATCAGGGCTGCACTTTTTGCTATCATCCAGGGCCCAGTTGTTTAAAGCATCGTTAGCTTAACAAGCTTGTTAAGGGTCATTTTGTTAACTGTTTTAGCAGATTCAATACACAATATTCTGATATTTTTTGTTTAAAAAATGTGAGTAGCATTTTTTCAGCAAAAAATTTCAGCATATTTACATATCACTGGATGTAAATTTTAACCAATCATTAACTAATGATGTTGTTAGCTTTGAACAACTGGGCCCAGCTTTTTTAACCTATTTTAGTCTAAAGACTCCCAAAAGGGTAGTTGACAAACAGTGCAAACCCAGATCAGATGCCGCAGTATCGGGGTCTCCACTGTTTGCAAATAGTTTAGCCATGTTTGTTGCACTTAGCATGGATGACTTAGGCATGCAAGTTTCCATCCATCCGTCTGCTCATTCATTCATTCGTATGTGTACTCATGTTCACCCTAGCAACCACCTTAGCAACCACTTGACCGTTTACCCTAAATGAAGTCTGCAAACGGTAAAACTTTGCAGTTAGTTTTATGTCACTGATTGTTTTATCTCGGGTCTTCCGGTTTTTGCCCACCTTTGATGAATGATTGGCTCAATATAACTGAAATATTCTTGAAAGGGCCATAAAACCCAAATCAAAAAAAAAAAAAAGAAAAAAAGAAATCTCACTGTGCTAAACAAAGGGGACAACTCTCACTCACTGTGCTAAACAAGGAGGACAACTCTCACTCTTCTGGTTTTTGTTCTCTTATTTTAGTATGCGGGTGCAACATAAACTTTAAGGAATTTCTTTTTATTTTCCAGGAATGTCTAAATCACATGGCCTGACATACTTAATATTGAAATTAGATTTTTCCAGTATTTAGTGTGGGGGTTGGGGTGAGTTTTATGTTATGGGTATTTATTAGACGTGTCTTGCTGAGTGCGGCTAATAAGTACCTACTTCATATGTTTTCATCAAGAAATAAAAAAAAAAATGTTATGTTATCTGTAGTTATGTATGTTGCTTTTTTAAGGGCACTGTTACTTGTACATGTTCTTTCCACATTTATTTGGCTACAAAATACCTTAATAACCCTAAATATTGGGACAGACAGGCCTGAGCAAACAGTGTAGACCCAGATCAGACGCCACAGAATGCGGCATCTGATCAGGGCCTATACTGTTTGCCACTCATCCAGCAATATTTTTGACTAATCAAACAGGTAGTAAAATATACGTTTTTCAAATTTTAGGGCAAGTATAGTAAGGATTTCCGGTGTCCCAATACTTAGGGTACCAACTTCATTAGTTCAGGGGCTTTCTTGATGCTGTACTGTGAAGTATTCATTTGAACACTATTATGTCCCCCAATCTATGGGGAGGGGGACATATTGATTTTGGTACAGATTCTGTTGGCCTCGGCGTTTACCTGACACTTTCTTATCTGCACAATATCTTGTGAACCAGTGGTTTGATTCTTACCAACTTTTCATGGAAATATAATTGGGACATCACAAAGAACTGATCAGATTTTTGTGACTTTGACCTTATTTCAAAGTCACAGCAGTAGAAAACCTGAAAATTTACAGTTGGAGGACATCTGGTTTCTCTGAAAACACTGCTACTGTTTTTTACTGTGGTTATAGAAAACCTTACAATCAAGACACCTTGAAATTATTGAATTGCATGGTAGTTTATAGGGAGACACTAAGACGTGAATTTGTACAACTGTAAACTTAAATATACCATGTTATAACAAAAAGTCTTTCTAAAACTAGAAATGTGTAATGAAAGTGAAATACATGTATGTAATTTCTAAGAACTTGCAAAATGTAGTTAACTATAAATGTAGATAGTGTTTTCTGAGTGACTCTTCCAAGTTATTAATTTTTCATAGAATAAAGAAAAGTTTATTTTAATTATTCTTTTGAACAGGACACCTGTTAGTTGATTCCTACACAAAAGTTTTGTTTCCGGGTGAAAATGAAGCAAACTGTGGGAAGACTTTGAAAATAAAAGACTTGAAGTTACCAACCATTTGTGCTACAGTGAAAGATCTGGAGTTATGTACAGTTTCTGGTAAGTAAGCATAATTTTTTCAGGGCCCAATTGTTCAAAGCATCGTTAGCTTAACAAGCTTGTTAGTAGTCAAAATGTTAATTGTTCTAGTAAGTACAATATCTAATTCTCAGTGATTTTTGCTGAAAAATGAGTAGCTTTTGCAAAAGCTACTCACATTTTTTCAGCATTAATATTAGCATATATGCCATGTATCATAATGCATTTGGATGACTTTTCATGCCGGTTTTTTTAATGTAAACAGATTATCAGAGTAGGTCTACTTTGTGTCCTGTGAAAACGTGTATCTGTCAAGCTGTACTTCATAGAACACAAAGTGATTGTATTTTGTTGTGATAGGTATAATATCAGAAGTAGATGAGGATGCTGCGTATAGTTGGGAGGCATGTAACTACTGCAGCAGTGACCAGTTAATTTCTCAACCGACAGAAACAGGGGATAGTTCATCGTAAGTTGACTGTACATGTATAGATATTTGTATATATAATTAATCATTGTTCTAGATCTGACAGGTATCCAGATGAATATTTCTGCTATTTCTCCATGAAAATGTATGTTAAGGATACTCATAAAACATACCTCGGTGAGACGCCTCTGAGGCACATCTAATGAGAACCTACAACATATTTCTTTGTGGAGAAATAAAACTATTAGTACTTCCTGGTTGCAAGAGCTATGATAATATATCAGATGCAAAATTAACCCATTGTAGTCCGGAGACCCCTAAAAGGGTAATTGGCAAACAGTGCAGACCCAGATCAGGTGTCACAGAATGCGTCTGATCAGGGTCTCCACTGTTTGCAAATAGTTCATTCATTTTTCTCTAGGATTATCTAAATCACATGGCCTGATACACCTAAAATCAAAATTAGAATCTTCCAATATATGGCATGGGAGTGTTCATTCAGTCTACAATGGGTTAAATGGTTTTAGATGCCAAATTAGACCCGTAACCACTTTCAGTAGTGGATGTTACTTGCTTCTGTCTATCTTGACATGCAACCACACTAGCATTCATTTCTGAACACCGTTAGACTTACAATCATCTTATCTGACATGCATTTTCTCCCTAATAAGGACCAGAACAGTCTGCTATCATTTTATGACCATGATCTGCATGTATTATTCATGGTCAAACAACTTTGTGATTTTTTCACGCCAACACAACCTTAAGCTGCATTTCTGGTTAACTGTATGACCTTATGACCTACTATCATCAAACAAGTCATTCCTTATTGTTGTATCATTTTACAACCCCATCACGAAAACATCCCTATTCAAATATATTGAAAGTTTCACCATCAAAAACTGAAAAGTTCCAGATAAAAATTCTGATATTTTTTATATTTCTGCTCTAAATATAGATTGTGGGTACTCATTAGAACCCCAGTTTTACTATATAAAAGTGGGGTTTAAGGGGGTCAAAATTATATAGGTATGTTTTTGTGTTGCTGACCTAAGTTCCATGGTCTAATGACTTTGTCATTTGTTACATCAACCCTAGCATTTTGCTCCATTTCTATTTAACCATATGCACTTCCTGCCTAACAAAGACTCAAGCACTGTGGTGTCTTTTTATGAGCATAATCTACATTTCACGATTCCATGACTTTGTCATTCTTTATATGAATTTTAACTTGTTTATAATACTGACACCACCTTCTGAGAATCCGTTTGGAAGGGAGACTTGGACATAGTTACTGTTTACTTTACAGGCTAGTAAAATGCAAGAGCTGCCAAAAGATTGTGACTAACCCAGATACAAAAATGAAAATGGAAATTATGGTAAAATGTGACCAGATATCCGATATAGCAGTTAGACTAGACGTGAGTATAACTATCACTAAGAGTAACATTTTCTTGGCCTTACTTTCTGAGCATAATCTACAGATGACAAATTTCAGATATTTTTGTTATTTTCACCATAAAATAGGGTTTGACATTTCATGCAAATTGTCTCCTAAGACAAGTTATATGAAATGTCAAGTCCTAGGTTGTGGAAAAAAAAATGAAAATATTTCAAAATATTATCTGCTTAATTTTTCTGCAATGTATTAAGGAAACTGGTTGTCGTATAGAAATACTGTATTCATAAGCTCAATCAGGACTCTGCTGACTGCTTACATAAATAATTATAAAATATATTAGTGATCAGCAAATATACCCATTACATTCAAGAGTTGATCCGGTCCTTCTCTGTTCCTGTATGCATACCTTGAGATAAAATGTTTCTTTCAAGCAAAAGGTATAGACATTTTTTCTTATCTTTCCACAAAATAAAACAATATTTCTTGTATCTCGTGGGTATGCATAAGCAGTACATGGCATATGTTTTTGAAAATATATAGTGGGTATTCTTGCAGAGGTGCTACTAATGAGGATGTGCAAAACTGTTTTAGTGGAAAAATAAGAATTTTATCTGGATAGCTCTCATCTGGTGTTTCATACAATTAAGGCATAAATTCTGTCTCCTTAGCACAGAATGTCAGGTTTTCCCCTTTTATCATCCTGAATGCAAACCTACAGCCAGTGAGTGAGTGATATTTCTCTGATTTTAAATAAGACTTGGCATTGTAATGAAGCCATCTCCAAAGAAATGTTTTCAATTTTTCAGTCCTTTTTTTTAGGGGAAAGTGTTAAAAATTAAATTGTGTCTGCTGCTTTGAAAGTCAATGAAGTTACATTGGCATGTTTGCTGCTTTGAAAGTCAATGAAGTTACTTAGGCATATGTCCAGTGAGCTGGATTTGGTCTAATTTGATTAAGAATTCTGGTATCCTATAAATTTGATCTTGTAGTGGCAGTGTCATCAAGGGTTTAACTTGCCAGCCTCAGTGGCTCAGTTGGATGCGCCGTCCAACTGGAGACCAGGAGGTCGCGGGTTCAACCCCACCGAGGTCGGCAACATTCTTTCGTGGAGATTGATCGTGAAATATTTTCTACGGTCATTCTTTCCCTTCCGCTGATTCAAGAAGGGCAGTTGTCAGTTTCTGGCAAAAGAAGGTGCACAATACTGGTTAATCGCCTAAAGGACTAAGTCTGCCCAGTAAACGTGTGGTTAGGAAAACTGAACGTGCTCGACATGACCCCATTGGGTTGATTGGGCCGTAAAACCTCAACACAAACAAGGGTTTATCTAGACTGCAGGGATTCACAGACTATTTTAAGTCTTCACTGTTTAGATGGAGCCGTGATTATTTTTGTCCAGCATAAATTCATACCGTATTAATTTGGTTCTAAGGTGGAGATTTTTTATGCAAGAACGACTCCAAAAATTCAGACCTAAATGATAAACAAGGTCTTCGGCCATGTCAGTATTTTCTGTAAAGTCCTGTGGCAGAGAAAAAGAGCCATAACCCTACTTTCAGTTCTGATGGAATTATGCCCTTTTATTTCAGGCAATATTTCTTGATCGCATAACTTAACAAGAGCTGTCGGAGGACAGCGAGCTCGCCTGCTGGGTACATTTTATATTGTAACATTTTTATCATTAAGCCATATAATATAGGTCACACTGACCTAGATGTATTTGTATGAAAATCATTTTGTCACATAGATATAATAATCCAGGTATGACAATTCTCCATCAAATAGTATTAAAAATATAAGGCAAAATCACTGAACCATGAAATATAGGTCACAATGACCTAGATATAGTAAGTGGTCATTCATTAGGTCACATGGAAGTAATATCCCAGGTGTGACATTTATCCAACAAATAGTATTCAAGATATAAGGCAAAATCACTGAACCATGAAATATAGGTCACACCAACAGAGATATATTTTGACGTCAATAATCGGGTCACAAGGAACTAATATCCCAGGTGTGACATTTATCCAACAAATAGTATTCAAGATATAAGGCAAAATCACTGAACCATGAAATATAGGTCACACCAACAGAGATATATTTTGACGTCAATAATCGGGTCACAAGGAACTAATATCCCAGGTGTGACATTTATCCAACAAATAGTATTCAAGATATAAGGCAAAATCACTGAACCATGAAATATAGGTCACAATGACCTAGATATAGTAAGTGGTCATTCATTGGGTCACATGGAACTAATATCCCAGGTGTGACATTTATCCAACAAATAGTATTCAAGATATAAGGCAAAATCACTGAACCATGAAATATAGGTCACACCAACAGAGATATATTTTGACGTCAATAATCAGGTCACAAGGAACTAATATCCCAGGTGTGACATTTATCCAACAAATAGTATTCAAGCTATTAGGCAAAATCAATGAACCATGAAATATAGGTCACAATGACCTAGATATAGTAAGTGGTCATTCATTGGGTCACATGGAACTAATATCCCAGGTGTGACATTTATCCAACAAATAGTATTCAAGATATAAGGCAAAATCACTGAACCATGAAATATAGGTCACAATGACCTAGATATAGTAAGTGGTCATTCATTGGGTCACATGGAAGTAATATCCCAGGTGTGACATTTATCCAATAAATAGTATTCAAGATATAAGGCAAAATCACTGAACCATGAAATATAGGTCACAATGACCTAGATATAGTAAGTGGTCATTCATTGGGTCACATGTAACTAATATCCCAGGTGTGACATTTATCCAACAAATTGTATTCAAGATATAAGGCAAAATCACTGAACCATGAAATATAGGTCACAATGACCTAGATATAGTAAGTGGTCATTCATTGGGTCACATGGAAGTAATATCCCAGGTGTGACATTTATCCAACAAATAGTATTCAAGATATAAGGCAAAATCACTGGACCGTGAAATCTAGGTGACCTGGACCGTAAAATGTAGGTCACCATGACCTTCACTCTCTTACACTTAAACTGATGTCACATAGTTAGCTGATGTATAACCAGTTGTGTCTATAACCTGTAGGCATATAAGATTTTACAAATGTGTCCTAGATTTTGACCCCTAGCCCCACCCCAAGGCCCACCCTGAGGTATGAACCCAGGGGTATGTTCTTTTAGAATCTCAGAAGACTCGTCCAGGTACCCAAATTCTAAATATGAATGCTCTATGAGGAGTGAAAGTCAAGATATAAGAATTTGAAAAACTTTAACACAGTATTACATAGGTGTCCTAGATTCTGACCCCTAGCCCCACCCAGGGGCATGAACCCAGGGGTTTATTCTCTTGGAATCTCAGAAGACCCTCCAAGGTACCTAAGTTCCAAATTTGATGCCTCTGTGAGGAGTGACTGTTGAGATATAAGCATTTGAAAAACTTTAACACAGTGTGACGGGAACGGGAACGGGAACGCAAACGTGGACGACCGGGGTGACTACAATAGCTCTCCTTGTACTTCGTACAGGCGAGCTAAAAACCCTTTAAGATTTCTTCATCAAACTTTCTACAAATATAAGGCATGATCATTGACGTGCATAGGAAAAGAACTGTGACCCAACTTTCAAAACTGACATAATTATGACTCTTTGTTATTTCGCAAGGTTTTGTGTGCGTGTCTGCTCTTTATTTTAAAACTGTTTAAGATTTCTTCATGAAACTTAATACAAATACATAGGATAATGTGCAGACTGCAGAGAGAAAGAGCAGTAGTCTTTGATTCCCAGGGAAGCTTTACAGGAATATTATGGTCCTTTTGTTTGCTAATATGATGCAAATATTCCTGTTACTGACAAACCCTTAGTCAATGTATTGTATCATCTTCTATTAAAATCCCCTATGGGCGTATATGCCCCTCTCAGCGGAGCTCCTGTTCAGCTGCAGTTATTGTCCAGTCATTCAATGCAAGAATGGATCCCTTATGCAGTGTGCTTCTAATGAGTACCTACAAGTTTTTATGGAAAACTGAAGGAAATTATCCCAGAATTATCACCAAATACTCGTCTTTTAACCCTTCTCTTGCTGAACACGACATGCCCTGTCTTAGCAAACAGTGTAGATCCAGATCAGTTGGCTTCTGATCTGGATCTGCACTGTTTGTCATCAAATATGTGAATTTCTATCAAAAACCTGGATCAAGTAATCTGACTGGCTGGAAATTAGAAGTAGGCGTGGCATCAATTTATTCAGCATGACAAGAGTTCAGTACATTTGAGCTGTTATGCGAGAACATACCTTTATGACCTGTGGGCACATTGAATACACAGATCAGCCTGCACATCTGCTTCGGACAGTTTGCTATCCACACAGCACCCAGTGGATTTGCAGGCTAATTGGAATCCTTTTTGTGTGCATGTTCTATGGTATACAATGTACTTTCTCACATTATACAATGTAGTTTCACTTTTTCTTGTACTTGCAGCTTCGACAGACAACAATAGAGAAGTTGTTGCCTAACAACGAGGAACCTGATGAAGGGTACGAACTATCTTCTGTTCTGAACAAACTGGTTGGGCCATTAAATTGTATTGTTATAGGTACCAACAGAAATAAAGTGAAGGAACTGAGCTTAAGAGAAATAGACCTTTTGTTATAACTTTGTACTTGGATTTTTGTTATGTGATTGTTTTAATTAAAGAAGCTTTAAACCCTGGTCCTGCTGATCCCGGATACACTCTGCCTTTGCAAACTGTGTAGATCCAGATCAGTTGGCTTCTGAAGAAACCAAATGATCTGGATCTGCACTGTTTGCCATCAAGTATATGAATTTGTGTCAACATCCTGGATCAAGTAATCTGATTGGCAGAAAATTAGAAGTGGGTGTGGCATGTTAATTTATTCAGCATGACAAGGGTTAATTTCAGCAGTGGCTGTGTGTATCATTTCATACCCAGTGACAAACAGGTTTATAGCTCCCCTGTACAAAAGTACAGGTAGAGCAGTAGCAGTCACCAGTGTCGGCATCGGCCTTCCAAGCATAGGCCTAGATAAGAGTGGGTATCAGGTAAGTAGTTTTATTATTTCTCGATGAAAACACCTTGTGGGTACTCATTAGAAGTGCCTCAGTGAGGCGCTTCTAATTAGTACCCACAACATAGGTTGTTGTCGAGAAATAAGAAAAATATAGATATATTTTGATTGAAAAAAGCTTTATCAAGAGCTATGGCCTTGGTTAAAGTATTTGGTTTAAGCATTTTAATTGTTATATCTTCTGAACCTCTGAGTGGAAGTAGTTCATACTTGCCCTTGCCCTTAGATACTGGTTTGGGCCCAGTTATTCAAAGCTAACGATGTCGTTAGTTAACGATTCATTAAAATTTTAATCCATTAAAATTTTAATCGAGCGATACACAAGTATGCTGAAATTTTTTGCTGAAAAATGTGAGTAGCAAAAGCTACTCACATTTTTTCAGCAAAAAATATCGGATAATTGTATAGTGAATCTGCTAAAACAGTTAACGAAATGACCCTTAACGGGCTCGTTAAGCTAACAATGCTTCCAACAACTGGGCCCTGAAGTTTTATGCTGTACCATGTCAACCTACATAAGTGACCTTGAGATCAAGGTCACAGAAAATTGTATTTAGAGGCAAAGGGTGATTCAGGTGAGCTACACTGTCATGTGATGGCTCTTATTATTTGTCTTAGAATACAAACTTTGACCAATGATGATTATTGTCTCAAAAGGACTCACAGCCTTGTTGTGGTGGAGTAAGAGTCCACAGTCTTGGGCATACTGAAAGTTGAAAATGGACCAAAATCCTCTCCATTCATTGTCTTTTAACCATTCCCCAAAGATACCCATCCACTGCTTGGTTAACAGAGTTTTAGTCAGTGGACTGAGCCAGGCTCAAGCTCACAAACTTCAACACCCTAATCACATATTCTAACTGCTCAACTACAGCGTCTCTCTGTAGTCAATCAGACTTTCATTTTATCAAGCTGCATTTCAGTTCAGCACCTACATGGCGGTGACAAAAATGGAGCATAGTTAGATCAGAACAATGAGTTTAACTGAAAGACATTTTATTGTAGTAACTACAATTATATATCAAACAATTTTACCTTTGTGATTCTGAATTTAAATAGACTTCCTTATTTTTACAGCTGTGATTGTTTTTTTTTTTGTTGTTTTTTTTGTTTTTTTTTTGTTTTTTTTTACATACCATACTTACCCTAAGTACTGGGACACCTTAACTCCATACCATAACTGTCCTAAAATTTGAAAAAAAAATTGACTTTACTATTGCTTCATGTGTTTTAAATAGTGCTATATATACAGCAAACTGTATACACCCTGATCAGACGTCGTATTCTGCGGCATCTGATCTGGGTCTACACTGTTTACAAAGGCCTATCTGTCCCAATACTTCGGGTTGTTATTGTAATTCAAATGAAGCCTGAAGACCTGATTTCCAGGAAAAGAGACAACTGCACTCTGCCATTGGAACAAGGTCCTTATCATATATGCCACAACATGAGAAAACATACTTGACATGTGCACCCAGACTGTGCAGCTGATCAGTCTTTGTAGTCCACATGATGGTACTCTGCATACCTGACTATCCAAATGCACCCAGTGAAGATTCGGATTTGGAATCTTCACTGGGTGCACATGTCTGAGAGTATGATTTCTCATCTTGTGGCTCATGGACAACAAAGGCCCATGAACATACATATCAGCACAGTCTGAGCAAGACCTTTGCTCTGTTGATATACTACAATATTCAATGACTGTATGCAGACAGCAAAGCCCTGTTCAGACTAGCCAAATGTGCAGGCTGATCTGGACCATAGTGATACAAATGTATATTTGATAATCAGCCTTTTTCTCGTGGAGTGGTTCTCGTCTTGTCATCTGCTGATTTTGACCTGGACCCGAGGTTATAAAACTTTTTTCATGCTCAACTCAGCTGAGCATGAAATTTTCTCTGCTAATAAATATGAAAATGCCAACTATTGTTGGCATTTTCATATTTTTAGCAGAGAAAATTTGAGCATGAGCATGAAATTTTCCCTGCTAATAAATATGAAAATGTCAACAATAGTTGGCATTTTCATTTTTATTAGCAGAGAAATTTTCATGCTCAGCTATGTTTAACAAGAAAGAACTTGCAATTGTCAGCAAGTATTTGAGATTTCTTAGCTGTTTTGAGCATGAAAAAAAAGTTTTATAATCTCGGGTGCCAGTATGCTCAAATTAACTATATTTACCCTAAATTCCATGAAACCTTAACTACTTTCCATAATTGTCATAAACTCCGTAAAATTCCATTTTACTACCTGATAATGTGTCTAGAAAAATGCTGGATGAGTGGCAAACAGTGTAGAACCTGCTCAAATGCCACACTTTTTGCTCAATATTTTAATCAATCCTTAAGATAAATATGGAAATAAAACAATGCCAGCCAGCTGACAGGCTGTTCGACAACTCACAAGAACCTTGTATATTTAACATAGTGTACATGTACTTCATAGTCCCAAATAAAGAGGGTATCAGGTAAAAAATTCTCACTTGACAAAAACGTATGTTATGGGTACTCATTAGAAGCACCTCAATAAAGCATTTCTAATGAGTACCCACGTTTTTGTGGATAAATTTTGGTGAAAAGAACCTTATCGAGAGCTATGTACAGAACGTGTTGGTTCAAACCTAAAACACATTCCGCTGTTTTCAAAGTACACCACACCCCAAGTTAAAAGCGTGTTTGCTAAATGGCCATGTTGTATCCAAACAAAAATCTCTAGCTTTTATAAAAAATAAAAATGACTATTTTTCTATATAATTTATACAGTTTTGTTTGGATACAACACTTTTGGGTCCAATTTAAACCATCTTATATCTGAACCGTCTACTAATAAACATTCTTATATACTGGTTCCAGTGTATATTCTATACACAAACAATGAAGACCTGAAATAGTATGTGCACCTGAAGTCTGATCAAGAACTTCACTTACATGTTTGTGCTGAAGTTTTACAGCCCAGTCAACTCATTAAGGTCATGTAGAGGGTGGTCACACATTTTCCTGGGCAGGCTTTGTCCTCTACTGTGCTTTCGACAGCTTTCAGAAAGTCGTTTTTTTGCTCGGCGCTTTAAACAGAAGTAAATTTGCAAACTTCTGTCATGATTTAATGCAAAACTATTTGTCGTAACTACCTATGCGCAAAGAGTTTTACTCTAGTCAGTGGTTTTTAAAAAATCCAGTATTTTACACTTTTTCCCATAGTAAAAATGAATGAAAATTGTGCAGAAATTTGTAGGGTAGGTAACTTGGAGGCAGATTTTCAACAAGTTCTACTTGTTCAATTTTTCTGAAATTTTCACAATATTGTTGTGAAACATCAATAATTCAAATTCAGCAAAGAAAAGTAAAAAATATTTACTAAGACAAAAATTCCAAAAAATCACTTTACTATAGAAATTGCATAGGTCAGACCAATTTTTGGCGATAAATTTAATTTTAGGGTACATATTTGAGAACAAAACACAGGAACAGAAAAGACAAATGATTTCTGATAAGATATGTTCAGTCAGAATAAAATATTTTCATTTAAGATAAAACGCCAAGCAAAAAACTTCTTTCCGAGAGCTGTCGATAGGACAGTAAGTGTTAACCAGTACTTGTGCACATTCTTATGCCAGAAGCTGACAACTGCACTTCTTAAATCAGTGGAAGGGAGAGAATGATAAATTTCCACAAAAGAATGTTGCTGCACCTGGTGGGGATCTAACTCATAGCTACTTGATCACCAGTCTAACACGCATCCGACTGAGCCCTGGAGGCCAGCTCTCTTACATGTATTCCCCCAATAGATTATACAGTATCCTAACTTGCTGCAGCCAAACAGTGATACCACTAATCAGACTGCACCTGATTCTGGAGATTGCTATTCACATACACATGTAAATGTAAAAAGCTTTTAATGTAATACAGAGGTAGGAGACTCATATTTTTTGCTTTAAATGCATTGTATGAAGCTCAGTAGATCAATAAGTTCTTGTACAAAACAATATTTGTTGAAACAACACTTATTCTGATGTAGTGTTTTCAGATCTTGTGTTCTGAAACAGTACGGTTATTTTTCAACTTTTACAGGCAAGATATTGGTTGACAATAATTTGGTGTTGTATGTCCTTTTCCCCTTTCGACATTATTTATGTCATATTGAGACAATGGAAGTTACTGAAAAGCACTGAGTAATGAGGTGCCATCATGGGCTGAATTCAGCCTCGAGCAGGATTCCGAATTGGGACCTTGTGATAGGAGCGCTAACCACTGAGCCACCTGGGCCCAATTGTTCAAAACTTACAATGTTGTTAGTTAATGTATTGTTAAAACTTTGATCATTAAATATGGCATATATGCTAATATTTTTGCTAAAAACTGTGAGTGCTTTTGCATTTGCAAAAGCTACTCACATTTTTTTCAGCAAAAATACCTATTAATTAGATATTATACTTACTAAACCAGTAAACATTATGACCACTAACAAGCTCGTTAAGCTAACGATGCTTTGAATAACTGGACCCTGAACACTTAACAAGATGTTAGTTATAAAAATGTTAGCAGAAGCTTCAACCAATTTCTTTTAACAACAGTAAAAGCATACAAATTTGTAAAAAAGTTTACTGATAAAATTATTCTGTACATGTAAATTTGCATCACAAAGTTCAAGAAAAAGGTTATTGCATGAAATATAAATATATCTTCCATAAAAACAAGAAAGCACATTTTGGACGGATTACATGTAAATTGTCAAAAAATGGAAGTAAGGCCAGTGTACCTGTGCTTAAAAATACAAATATCCACAGCTGACAATAACAAACTAAAACAGTGAAATGGTTCCTAAATCTTTCATCTCTATAGACCAAATAGATCTCTATGCAAAGAGTGTAAATACACGAGATGGCTCACAATGAGCTGGATCTACACTGCCCGTTCTTTTTTTACTTTTGGCTGACATTCCTATTAGAAATAGTGGACATGTCCAAATTCAAAGTTAGAAGAGTTCACTTTGAAAGTGAAAGTTCTTAAAAACACATTTACCATACCAGTCCTAATATAAAATTTGGGGGAAGGAAGGGTGGGTAGGGGGGCAGGGCAGCAGTCCTTAAAATATTCTGGTAAAGGACCTTTCCTGAGAATCTCAATCAGGTTAGGCAGTATGTTGATAAGTGTCAGGTATGTAAATGCCCTTCAAAGAAAGTAACATTTAATGTGAACATACTGTACTTACTGACACACTTATAAGCCTGAATTCAAAGCACAAATGGGAAGGCCAACAATTCTGTACCTTAACCCTTGTCCTGCTGAACCCGGATATACCCTGCCTTTGCAAACAGTGTAGATCCAGATCTAAAGAAGGCAGCTGATCTGGATCTGCACTGTTTGCCATTAAGCATGTGAGTTTAGAGCAATAATCTGGATCTAGTCATCTGATTGGCTGAAAATTAGAAGTGGGCGTGGCATCTTAATTTATTCAGCAGGACAAGGGTTAATGTGTACCAGCATAAAATTTGCTCCAGAAGAAAAAAAAAAACAAGTTCTTCATATACTTCACACAGATGAAAAAAACAAGGTAAGAGGAGTGCCACAATCACAAGCCGCAGCCCTTCCACCAAGACTGCTCTGCTTTCAAAAACATGGACTTTAAGCTAAACATGCAGTTTAAAGAATCAATTATGGAGAAATATAGCATCACATAGATACTCTTGATGAAAATACTACTGAGCCACAATAAAGTGGTTGCAGATGTTTCAGATCTGTGCAGACTGATCATAGCTTCATCCATTGCTTAAAGAACTGGGCCCAGTTGTTCAAAACTAACGATGTTCTTAGTTAACGATTCGTTAAAATTTATATGGAGTGATAGGCAAAAAAGCTGAAATTTTTTGCTGAAAAAATGTGGGTAGCTTTTGGTTGTGGTGCAAAAGCTACTCGAATGTTTTCAGCAAAAAATATCGGAAAACTGTATATTGAATCTGCTAAAACAGTTAACAAAATGACCCTTAACGAGCTCGTTAAGCTAAAGACGCTTTGAACAACTGGGCCCTGGTTTAAACTGCAGAAATGACAACAAGGACCCTGATTATCCTGTAGGAAATGCAGGTTTATCTGGGAATATAACTGTGGCATATCCCACCAAACAAAACTAGAAAAAACATGACTGACGTGCACATAATGTATATGAAACTGTAAACATACATATAATGAGAGTAAAACAGTACAGTAACTTGGCACATAAATGGAACAATAAAAGGCATGGGAAATTTCCGGATTGATCCGGAATTGATGGTCCCGGAAATCGAACCCGAGATTCATGGAGAAATGCGGGGGGGTGGGGGGGGTGATGTGTATAACATTCTTTATCATTCTACCATCCAAATTTTGTACTCGGGGATATCAGTGCTTGGTATGGACGTCATGATTGGATAATCAGTTGTTGATGCTGCTGGTGTATGCATTGGAGATTTCAATTGGATATGAAGTTTGGAATCGCCTGATCAGATTTTATGAGACTCGCAGTGTGGACAGAAGAAATAGGAACCGATGTAACATGCAGGAGCAGTTTCAAGCTGTGTTTGTTTGAAAAATCGTACAGTGGTTGATAGAAATTATTTCATTTATAGATTGCAAGAATATCAGAGGTAAGTATCTATGTATTTATACAGTTTTCCAAAATTTTCCGCCAAACTGAAGAGGGTGCTCTAAATTTGTTTGTTTTCCCACTCTTCTTCATTCTGTCTGCCCAACTCTTTTAAAGGCCTGGATTACAATGGGTTGGGAGCAAACAGATCTGGCCAGCGCTTCAGGACAACCACTGCCC
Organism: Anodontia alba; assembly: GCA_964016985.1. NCBI lineage: Eukaryota > Metazoa > Mollusca > Bivalvia > Lucinida > Lucinidae > Anodontia > Anodontia alba. Next base: position 81,677,454 of record OZ024827.1, read on the forward strand.
AATTTTTTTTTTTGGTGTGGACTTGTTTTATTTTTTCAGGGCAGTAGGGTGGTCTGGGTGTAGGACTGTCTGGACCCCTGGCCACACTTGCGCATACTGGGATACTTTGGGGTTGAGGGCAGGCCTGCGGAAATAAAATTTTTTGTTTGTCCAAGGACGCGTGCATACAAATGTCTGGAACAGGTGGAAATGAGGTTCTCCGTGGTTCTACTAGTGGTTTCTTTTTGCTCTGGCTGTCAGTGTCTGCAGTCTATGCCATGAGCCCTCATCTTTGTTTCATCGCAGTGATTTTAGTTGATTTTCATGTATTTCTGTGATGTTGCATTGACTGAGTTAGGAGACTTCTATGCGAGCCGAACTTTTTACGTGTTGTGAACAGCACTGGAACCTAGGGTAAAGATATGGATCCAGTAAAATCCATTTAAACCCCCTAGTAGTTTTTGCTACTGGCCCTTCAAAGGCAGTGTTTCTGATGCTGTTCTTTTTTCCATGGCCCTCGCTGTGGTCTGTATGTTGCCTCAAATTTATGTTTTACAGGTCGTGTCTAACTTGGTGATACCTCATCGGGGAAGAGAGAGCTGAATGTGTTTTTCGTTGACTCACTCTGTGTCTGATGTGTACTTTACTCTTTGTTTGCTCTTCATCTTGGTGCTATTGGAAGGCTATGACCTATGACTGTGGCACTTCCTGGATAACTTCTTCAGTATTCTCTGCACTATAGCCA